>JAMPIV010015271.1:97500-641608 GCA_024509875.1 Oreohelix idahoensis | reverse complement strand
AATCCTAGCAGCACTATATCTAGTATGATGAAGTCAATTGTATCATGATAGAATCTACAGAGCTATGAGAACATTTAATGAATGACTAACTTTAATGCAGATTCATTATCTGTATCCAAACGTGAGTGACAGCTCACGAGAGAAGCCATCTTGTATCCAAATATTTTGTGACTCTCAAGAAGAGAAAGGGATACCCCGTATTATCGCTTGATGAGTCCAGAGATCACTGCTACACATGAGAACCCAGTACTAGCGGTTCAATATGATTATATGGAAAATATGTGCTGAACATTATTGTAAGGAATCTTCGCTAGACGAGGTTAGGTCTAGAAGCCATCTTGAATATTGTTTATAATCTGACGTGCTTTGTCAGTAAACTCAGATGATATATATATATGGGCAATACTGAGTGCTTGTCTACTGACAGTCCATTATGCTAGTATTCTACATGAGTGCCCATGTATCATTGCAAGACCATTTATCCACTGTACTATGATGTATTATGCCAACCTGTGATTTGTCACTATTCGTGCTGTCGAGTGTGTACGTCCAATTAAACTGTAGCAAAGGTACACAGTCGTTGGTGTCGATGACTTCCAGCCATACATGAGTGTGAGAAAAAAAGACCATTTGTCAACACCACGAACTCTTCTTATCATTCGCATATTATACTCACAATCTATGTCCTACACACCACTGCGTAGGTCGAGTTGACATTCCATACTCAAACCACAACAACACAGCATGTAGCTCTGGTGATGTTCTAGTGAGCTTATATTTATCAACTGATGATGAGCAAAGAAAATAGAGTTATCAGAACACCAGAGACTTTATCAGGGATGTGTGTTTGATGTCATGTAAATAAGTCACCCACATTGTCAGGGTTTGGGTTCCCAAACCTAGCCCTAACCCTTACAATTGAATCTCTTAATTATTTTTAAAGACCATAACGAACGTGTCCCACGCTTCCTTCATTTTTTATGTACTTGCAGTCTCCGGGTTACGAACGAGTTCAGTTCTTACGTCTGTCTGTAAGTCGAATTTGTACGTAAGTCAGAATAGTTACGTAAGGTTCGTATCTAGTGTCAGTTAGTCAAATGTTTGTCTTAGTTTATAGTATGTATTTTACCTTTCTGTGCATAAAAAAACATTAAAGAAACATTTAGCAAACAGTTCAGATAGAAACAAAAGCAAAAGATATTGATTAAAGGTTAACACCTACTCTCGTTCCTATTGATGTCTTGCATACTGGAAGGCAAGCACAAAATAAAGATTATACCAGAGTTGTGTGCTTTCTGTGCTTCTCTATGGTGCGGAATGCTGGAGAGTCACAGAGAAGGAAATGTCAAAATTGTCCTCTTTTCACACAACATGCTAAGAAAAATTCACCGCATCTTTTGGCCAAATACCATCACCAACCAAGATCTGCTTACTCGTAGCAAGCAAGAGGACATGCACACCATCATAGTTGGCAGACGCTGGAGCTTGGTTGGTCATGTCCTCAGAAGAGACCCCGATGCCATCACAAGAACAGCTATGCTTTGGACCCCTGAGGGAAAGCGAAAGAGAGGCCGACCAAAAACAACTTGGCGGAGGACTGTGGAGGCTGAGATGCAAAGAATGAACCAGAGTTGGGGCACTGTACGAAGGATGGCCACCGACCGTGCAAAGTGGAATCAATTTGTTGTTGCCCTACAAGACGCCACTAGGCGTGATGGCCACTGACTGCTTTGACGGTCGGTGGTTAAGGATCGAAGAAGAGAGAAGATACTGGAAGGGGCATTCTTGATTAATAATTAGATGACATTAATTGGATGATGCGAGAGAAGAAGATGGAGAGATGGCTACTGTTAAAGATTATGGGCCCGGTTTTGGAGAGGATGGACCTGTTGCCGGAGAGTCAGGGTTTGATTCTGCTACTGGAAAGTGGGGGTTTACTTCTGGAGTCAATTTCTTGAAGTAGACATCACGTGAGGTTTGAACAGAACTTTTCTTTTTCTCATCGTAAATGGCCTTGTAGCAGTTGAGGCCGTCGGTTACTGTACGGTAAACTTTGGTGAACCTCTCGCATTAGGATCTTGCTCCTCTAACTGTGCCATCCCAGCTTCAATGAGACGAAATGCTTCAGTTAACTCCTTCATCAAAAAACTTCTTGGGTTCTGGGGTTTCTAGGTCCCAGTCTTCTTCCTCAAATGCTATCATCTGCTGCTCCAGCTCCACAAGGTCCTCATTGGTCTTCGGCATGGGAGACAAGTAACTAACTGTATGGCATCATTTTCACTGTCTAACTGCAGTTGATTACCAATATCAACCACAGCTTGCCTCGCTTCAGCGATGTCATCAGCTGTAAACTCATGAAAAGCATGTGCGAATCGGGTGCACAATTTGTTCCACACTCCTTTCATGTTTGATTGTTTCACTTCATCCCAAGAATCTGCAATGTTTTTTGCAGATTCTTAGATGTTGTAATTCCTCCATAACTCCCTTAAATTCATCGCAACATCTTGTGAGAAGGTCCGGCGTAAATAATAAGCCTTAACGGAGGCTATGACCCCGTGATCCATTGGCTGAAGTAGCGATGTGGTGTTGGGGGGGTAAAAAGATGACCTTTATATTGGGGTGAAGGTCACCTAAAATGTCGGATGTCCGGGCGTGTTGTCAAGCACAAGGAGAACCTTGAAGGGAATTTTCTTGGCCAAGCAGTAACGTTCAGCAGTAGGAACAAAATGGTTCAGGAACCAGTCTTCAAAGAGAGATAGTGTAACCAAAACCTTTGCATTTGCCTTCCAAATAACGAGAAGAGATGCTTTAATGATTCGACAAAGTGTCTTCGGATTTAGGAAGCGATACACAAGCAAAGGCTTGAGCTTGCACTCCTCGGATGCGTTACCCCCAAGCAATAACGTTAGCCTATCCTTGGCTGCCTTATGCCCTGGATCACTTTTTTTTTTTAAATGTATGTCCTTTCAGAGATTTTTTTCCGAAATAAACCAGTCTCGTCTACATTAAATATTTGCTCTGGCAAATAACCTCCCTCGTGAATAATTTTTTCAACATTTCAGGAAAATCACCCGCAGCACTTACATTAGCACTCACATCTTCACCTTGTACTTTAATATTGCGTAAATTTGCCCTTCCCTTCAAAACGACTGAACCAACCCCTACTCGCAACAAATTCTTCCTCACAATCGCCTTCACTTGCTGCAGCTTTTAAATCACTGACGAGGCTTCGAGCCTTTTCTTGCACTAAAGCAAGGCTAATAGGCATATTACGCTGATATTGATCCTCTAACCAAATTACCAATAACCTTGTCATTTCCATAATTAAGGGGATGAGCAGCGTGAATTTTCAGTCAAAAAAAAAAGGGATTTTTGGAGTAATCCATTTTCTGATACTGTACCATCTCCCGAATCTAAATATAACAGAATTAAATGTCAAAATGCATTCTAACAATATGTATTTTGACTTTGAAAAAGGTATGGTACCGAGAGATTTTCTCAAACTCGAGAAAATACAGTATGTCTAATTAGACCTAGTTTCTTCCATAGCAACTTAGCTTACACCCAGATTGAATCCAGATTGGACGAGCAACATTCGTTCAAAGCGGCCAAGTATAATGATCTGGCCGCGGATCTGAGACACGATGGGTTCACTGCAAGGGTCATGGCTGTTGAGGTGGGCGCAAGAGGGCTTGTGGCTGGCATCAGTGTATGATTTATTGAAACTGTTGGGGCTGAGGGGACAGTCGAGAACAAGGGCACTGAAAAGGCTTAATGAAACTGCCGAAAAGGCATCATGCTGGCTGTGGAACAACCGCAATGGGCAATGGAAATCGTGACAGTAAACTCTGCGGTACAGGAAACACCAGGATTTTTTCTAAGTCCGCAATACGTTGAGTTTTTTGGTGTACTAGTGAAAGGGCTGTGACTGAGGGGCAACAGGCGGCGTATACTATAACAGGTGTTAGGCACAGAATTTCAGTTGCTAGCGCGCAGTGGCTAGTCTCGTCGGCTTTGCGCAGGTGTCTCAGTGTGTGTCCTTAGTGGTGATGTGCGACGGAATGAACGGAATAATTTGTCTTCTCTTTGTTACTTTAACAATTGCCCCCACGGCTGGCGGAGTTGTGGATTTTAAAGTTGCTACCATAAGTGAAATGGGTTCATTTTCGGTACAAGACAACAGGAGGCTGAGACGCGTGGGAGTCATGACCCAAGTTGGCCCGCCCCCCTTAGAGTGTAAAGGATTATATTGGGCCGAAACACTTGTCGGACGGGGGGACTGCTTCTAATGATCAGATTGCCTCCTGTTGTATTGCTCTGTAAAGAGTTTCCTATCATACATCGTTGGATTCGTCCAAATCTACACATTAATTTAAGCAGGTCACTTATTTCGGAAATCCAAATGCCAGAACGGAAATTTATCACTTCCAGGTCAACATATAGGGTTTCCCCTCGAATCTAAATTTTTAATTGGCTGTGCGCGTTCACGTTACCGGCAACAATAATATGGCCGCGTGTTTACATTCTGGTTCGGAATCTCAGTTTTGTTTTGTTATCGATGTGACAATACCTAAAAAACGAGATGATCTCGTTACCTCCAACTGGAAAAGGCCAGAGTTAGAGATGGAAGCAAGACTTATCCTACACTGCAGGTAAAACGTACTTATTGTGACGATGTAATGGTAAAAACTGTGACATTAGTACTCAGGCAAGGAGTGTTGAAATAAAGCACAGCGGACCGTTTGTTCGATGTGGCCTTTGACAAGAATTTACAGATGCAGTAAACAGGAGTAAGGGTTAGGCTTAAGAGTTGAAATGAAGCAGACAGGACCGTCTGTTCGATAGGGCCTTAAATTAGAATTCAGAGACGCAGTAAAAAGGGCTAATGGTTACGTATAGGTATCTTAAACCTAACCCTAACGACGTTGGCGACTTACTGGGATGACATCTAAGAAGACGGCCCACTGTGACTCATTTCAACTACGTTTAAGAATCTTAAACCTAACCCTAAACCCTAATCCTTACGACGTTGGCTACTTACAAAGAAGGCGGCCCACTGTGCTTCATTTCAACCACCAGTGAGTTACATGAACTAGCTATTAGTAGACAGTCAATTAAAAATCATCACGTTTTCCTGAGTTTACAGAATAACGGGTGACTTCTCATAATTCAATACATTATCATGATTCTTGTAAGCATAGTGCGAATTTGTTTCCTCAACTTAATGTTTGTTTCTTATGTATTTTATTGACATGTTTTGTCACAGATGCCTATGTGTTATTTTAAAAATGCCAACCAGACATGTGCAACAGCTGGTGCTTGGTACCAGAAGAAAGACTGGAAACTTCATCAAGTGGAAAGTGAAGAAGGCTGTGATATAAATTTCGAAGGTATTTACTTTTGAAACTTACTTTATGTTTCCCCTTGTCTAAGCTTAGACATTTGTGTATTTTATTTTGATCTCCATAAATATCAAGTTTAGAAACATATTTCATTACTTACATGTATTGTTTTGCTTCCATTGTACTTTAAGGCACAGTTTATTAATGCTTGTTTACATCTTTATTTGAAGTTTTACTAATGTAAACATTTGCCTCTTTCTAGGAAGTTCAAGTGTGATGGAAGCTGAGGCAGGTAGTGCTTTGTGAAGCTGGTCTCTGAGGCGACAGAAATTTTGCTACACAGTGTTAAGTGATTGTGATAGCAAATAATTCAATCAGATCCTGGCAATTAAACCATATGGCTCTAATATTGCTGAATTTAATGAAGGACCTGAGGCTGCTATATTTTTCAAGAAAGTCCTGGGGCTGAACAGTGGAAAAGAGGCTTGTCGACTGGCAGGAGCAAGAAAGCGTAAACGTCTCGTGCTCAGCTCTAAAACGGCAAAAAACTGCACTAAGAAACGGAGGCAAATTTGGCCCAAATCTCAACAGAAAGCCAGACAAGAAGCTGCAGAGGAAGCTGGATATGCTGCCCGTATGTGTTGCATGACAAGCAAGTTATTCTTTTTTGTTTGCTGTAGTATTACGTACTTATTTAATTATATTCTAATTATCCATCATACCAAAAGTTTTAAAATGTAATGAAAAACGTTGTGTTTAAGTTTGGTATTCATAGCTTAATAAATAAAAAAGCCTTAGCAAATCGAAATAGAACAAGGAATCAAACATTGCTCAGCTCTAAAATGGCAGAAAACTGCACTAAGAAAAGGAAAGAAATTAGTCACAAATCTCAACAGAAAGCCAGATAGGAAGCTGCAAAGGAAGCTGGCTATGCTGCCAGCATGTTATAAATGATAAGTAAGCAATTTGTTTGAGACAATATTACATACTTATTTAATTGTAGTCTATTTATGGAGAAAAATGCGATTTTTTCAAAATCTATTTTTCTTATCCCAATTTCCTTATAACTTCCACACTTATATATTAATTGACATAATTGACGGTGTACTCTCCATAGAAAGAAAAAAAAAAAAGCGAGGTGCGTGATACTGTGGTTTCCGGTGCGCCTTCTGGCCCAGTATCTACGACTTTAGCACCTGTTCAACGGGAGATTGGGCTCATCCCTAATCTGTTTAAGTTCCCAGTAGTAGACTATTCGCAAGCAGCCTGGGGGTGTCACTGCTCTGCGCGGACCTTGTTTACCGAGGCGGCGTCCGAGCTCGTATGGTAAAAATATGGTTGCGTTATCTTCAAAATAGCCCTGTCTTTCCCGTGGCTTTTCTGCCATCCTGCAACTTTGAGTTAGGGAGTTCTGAGCTCCAGTATCTTTCCCAGGCATTTTATCCTGGCCTGGCACGCATACAGAGGACCCCACTTCTGGTTCTAAGTTAGCAGTTGGGGATAGGTGGGGGTAGCACACTGTGCATTCCCCGTCATCCAGGGGGCTCTCCAACTATGCAGAGCTTGCACAATGCTGTGCTCTGGTTCTGGGCTCTCCCAAGGAATCCTCACGTCCTGCACAATTGACATAAGAATTGGCATATATGTTGCCCATAATCTTTTAAAACTTTTTATGTGATGGATTTTGAGTGGTTTGTGTAGCAATTTGTTTTACACGATGTGGTTGTCAGCTCCATGCACCTGATATCAGTCGTCTTGTACGACATGCTTAGAAATGCAGAAGTGCTATTCTTTTTCTTTGCCTCTTCTGAGCTGAGCGCCCCGTGAACTAGACGGGCAAACCATCAAGGCTGAAATAAAGCACAGTGGGTCGTGTTCTTCATTGTCATCCTAGTAAGTCGCCAACGTCGTTAGGATTGGGATTAAGGTTAGGATAACAAAACCTAACGCTAACCACTTTTTTGACTGCGTGTCTGAATTCTTTTTTAAGGCCATATCGAACAGACGGCCCACTGTGTATATTTCGTTGGTCAACTTGAGGTCTATGAAATGACAATTAGTAAACAAGCACTGATTACCAATCGTTTGCGTCGAGCGGACCCTTTTTAAGAAACTCGACGATTCCATTTATTGACTTTTTGTCTCCGTTCATCTTCCAGTTGCTGCCGACAAAGAATTTCATGTCACCCATTATTGAAGCACAAGAACGCTGTGGTTATTACTGAATTATAAATACTACTAATGATTAAGGTTGCCACTCAAGTTCTAGAGATAAACCCAGATTTTCTTAACAAACCCCAGAAATATCCAGATTATTTTATGCCTCAAATACACGGGATAGACTATGCTTTCACAATCTTTTAGTGCAGCTTTAGCCAAATAAGCTGTGTGCTACCAATTTTTATTTATTTCTTCATTTTTATTTTATTTTTTATTACCAAAAATTCACAGTTACATAAAAATGATTTTATTAACAGCCCAGTATATGAACTCTTGAAAATGAAATATTTTAACAGTAACATACTTACAGTAGTTACATTAATAAAATGTTCCTCAAATCAAATATATAATGTTTTTTTTTTATAGTTGTAAATTGTTACTGTTGAAAATTGTCACTTGTCAGCGACTCGGCATCCATGTCGACAACTTCTCCTTCGTCAAGATCATATGCATGAATTGACAACGTGGAATCTTGATTGTGGAGTGCCAAAATATTTGAATATCCCTGCCGACAACGTCCTTCGCGCACATTTTCAACCACGCTTTTACTAGGATTAAACTTATGACAAACTCCATCTTTGGCAACTGCCTGCTTGGCTAGCATTCGATTGTAAACTGTTTAACACAAAAGCTTGCTAGTTTGTTTAGTTTTAACTAAGTTAACCTTCGAAAACACTCTTTCGACGCATGATGAGGAGTGAGGTAGTGCCATAAGCGTGCACATGAGGTGAACCAAAACATCAAATTTCTTCTGGGTATTAGCATCTGTTACTTACTGCAGTCCCAGCCAGAATGCGGGCGGATCCTCATCCACCAGATGTTGTCGTGAAATGACTTCTGTCTCATATCACGAATTCTAATAACTCTGGCCATACGGCGCGCCATACATTGTAAAAGATAAGATACACTGACCAATGAAAACGCTTTCTTGGTCCTGTGTTTACTACTGCTGGAAAAATAAAGATGGCAAGGCCCAATCTGAGTAACATGATTAACTTCAGAATTTTACTACAGCATTATAGAAGAAGTACCACTTGGCAGAAGTTATCAAAACAATATTAGGGATGTTACTCTACCAGTAAGTAGTAATAATTTTACTAATGATATTATAGGAAGAGAGAAATCTTAGGTTGAATTCATTCGAAGCTTAAGGTTGGCTTAAATTTAGCAGTTTAAACTATGCATAACAGAAAATGCAATCAGTAAACTAAAAGATTATTATATAGATATATAAAGCCTAATTCCAAGTATAATTTAAGCTTTGAGTGATTAAAATCGCATCAGGAATAAGAAGTTTTCCTACATTGTACGATAGACTAAAAGGTACCCACATTTTCTGATCGTGATTACATTCCTCGGGAGTTCCATCTCTTACGTCCGAGGTCACACTATAAATAGACTTGCCCAACAAACTCCGGTCAGTCACGATTTGAATACACAGAAAGCGGGGGAAAGCAGAGCATATGTTAATGTCAGCGTTTGCCTTCTGCACTTGTTAGCAGACCTTAATCAACCATTGAGGGCTAGCTTGTGTGTGTGCTTGAGGGTAAGAACGAATATATATATATATATATATATATATATATATATATATATATATATATATATATATATATATATATATATATATATTTGTATTATTATATTGATTAATCCATCTGTGCGATACGACGTGTATAAGATGTGTTAGGAATGGACAGTGTGTACTGATGAAACTTACAGACTCATGTGTAATTCGAGAGGCAAAGCCCGCCTTCGGAAATATTAATATATTGAGAAAGATGGTCAATTGTGTCTGTAAGTTGGGAAATGTATTTAAAGAAGTATTTCTTGAATGGAATGAGACACCTACCAGGATCATAAAGAAGGATGAAAGGGATTGATTTACAGTATCGTTTTACATATTACTTACTAGTTTTACCCACAACCAAATTCTTGTATGGAGGCGAATCATGGGAAACTATTGATAATTAATAAGTTAGCAGAAAATTATGATCACACTGAATTAAAATGATTGATGCTACTATACTATACCTTGTGCATCTGCTAGCACGCTAATCTGAAACTGTCTATCGTCCCCATCTGTGTCATAGAGGGATATGGATAGACAAATACAGGGATTGCGTTTGAATTCATTGCAGGTTTAATCCTTTAACCTAAAGTCTACAAATAAGAAGAGGCTTCTCTTACAAAAGTTGCAACGTATGCAGTGCCAGTCGGTGAAAGCAGGCCAGTCATAACGTTTGTAACTACTGGAACGATTTCATCTGAATCTTATATCCAGCATCAAAGGGAGCCATTTGCAGTGGCTCAGTTAAGTTGCATAAGGCAAATGTGTAGCTTATCCATCCTCACCAAACTAAACGCATCCAGTTTGTGATGACCATAACAGTATAGAGTATCAATAAACTTGTAATAATCATAATAATAATTCATCAAGTGAATGATCAAGCCAGCTATTTTGTCTACAAGATGATATACATTGTAACCCAAGAGAAAGACATTTTTGTTGAACTGTTCTTATTTATTTAATATTGTAAAATATTTGATATTAATACTTTTCAAACAGAAAAGAGTAACTGTTCAATTAAATTGTAAATATTCATCAGTAGACTTTCTTAAATTCTTTGAGTTGAATTACAGTTCTTGTTGGTGAATTTAGTTATATAATTACCCCTAGCAGAGTCAATAACAATATTAAATACCAAAATCACAGAAGCGGATAAGGAGAGGTAGCAGTTAGGGACTCAGAGTACTACATCACCATCTTCTCTGGGAACTTACATAGCTTGATCCTACCTTTGTGTCTATACACCCTTACTCTCTTCAGAGAAGGGACTATTACTGATAAGACCAGGATATCTTCTTATTTTTATTAACATCTGAACCTCTCGCGACAGATGTTCAAGATTTTTTCGGTACGATGCCAGTTCTCGCCATTGATCAAACAGACAATCAAGGCTCTCTTCTGAAACAACTGTTGGGAACTGCGCTGCTAATGTAAAGACAGAAGGTTTGTTGATCTCGAGAGCTTGCTTTGGGTCCAACAGCTGATTAAACGAGTAAAAAAATCAACGATATTGATGTGGTTAAAAACAAGAATTGAATCTAAGTGGAATAAAAAAATATATAGCACATAATTTTTTACATTTAATTATAATATAAATATAATGTATAAATCTCAGTGCACAGAAAATACATACATTGTAAATGCCAATTGTCAAATATACCGAGATTAAAGCAGATTTGAAAGAAAAAAATACCCAGATACCCCGACGGAAGCCAAAAAAAACCAAGATCTAGTAAATAATACCCAGCTGTGGCAACACTGCTCATAACAATTTAATCAGTGTCTAGGCATGTTGGTATCCATGCATGCGTCTCTCCGTCTCGTTTCTAAAATAGGTCAGTCCATTCTTAAACATTCCGTTATGTTGTGAATGAATTCAGCTGGCCAGACCGCGTACATACACAATAACATGACCGCCGTTTTGCTCCTGTCTCGGTTAGACAAGGTCACATGAGGGTCCGCTACAGAATCCTTCTTTCCTTTCACCGTTCATTCCTTGCAGCACTCAGAATAATATTCTCATACATTATTAATGTTACAAACATTGAAAAATAATATGATCATTGTAATACAAACATTGGAATGTAATATCTCGTTAAAATACATGTGAAAATAAATGAACTTGGGCAACCATTTATGAAACATACACAGTAAAGTAATATCCATTTAAAATACAACACTTAAAGTTTCACCATGATTATAATTTATTTCAAATCTATATATCTGAGCTAATTTCCTATATACTGGACAAGCGAATACATACCTGCACATGAATTTATAGTCTGTAATATTAAACTAGAGGGCACTTTGTTTTTTTTAACTGAAGTCTCCCTATGCACAGTTTTACTTTACAAGACTAAGAATTTCGTCTTTCTCCTTCAGAATGCTATCACCAAGTGAAGTCTAAAACTAGTTTTTTAAAGAAAGAAAGAATTTTTTTCGATTTACCCGTTACATTTTTAAAGTTCTCACGAAACCCACCTGCAAAAAAATATCGCCGCAAATTAGTTTGCATATTGAATGTAAAAATTGTACGTTCTGTGGTTCCGAGCTCAAAGGTATTAACAATGGGAAAGAACACAGGTCATAAATATCTAGAAAGCCGAGTTGGACGCTGGCTTGACAGAAGTTCGGGTGGGAAATGCAAGTGCGCGAGAAACGTTTATCAGAAACTTAGAATAGACAGAAAATAAAGCAATATACAGGATGGACAGAACATTTCAAATAGGCAAATAATCTTCAATCTGCTAAATTTGGTTCCATTGTAGTCCTTGGTCCTTCAAAGATAGTCTAATGTTGTCCTCCCAGCGGACTCTGGGTCGTCTTGGAGGTCTGGACCCCTGGCTCTTTGTTTCCCATGCTTGTCGTGGTAGCCGATCTTCTCCCATTCTGCAGACCTGGCCAAACCATTTTAGTTGGGACAGTCCTACTTCGGTCTGCATGGGGTAGGATTTTAGGCCTTGACGTATCGTATGGTTGCGGACCATGTCTCTTCTTGTTACTTCAACCACCTTCCTCAGATACCTCATTTCTGAGGTTTGGATCTGGCTTGTGTGGGTTGTAGTCATTGCCTACGACTCGCATGCATATGTCAAGACTGGGACATAGGTGGAGCGGTATACATCCATCTTCGTTTTCTTACCAATCTCCCTCCTGTTGAGAAATCCTCGATATATGGTATGAAAAAGTCTCCCAGCTGCTGCTTTTCGAGTGGTCAACTATTCTCTGATGCCTACTGTTGCGTGATAAATTCTCGCAACATCGTTTTATTTCAATATCTATTTTATAACGCAAGGGCAACAACTGCTTGAAATTTATAGTCACTTTTCTCGGTAAGCATTTGTCTTCTCGCGTTGGTATCGAATGCAGTTAAGTTTGAGCTGTGGTCATTTTTGCGCTGGACTGCGCATGACTTGTCTTGTTGTTGGTCGATCGGTTTCCGCCCACGACTAGTGGAGTGAGCGATTTGGAATGGCGAAAGAGATGCCTCGTTGAAGAGGGGATCTCCGCTATTTTTTGTTCTGTCAGGGATGTGTAGTCCTCTTAATGGATATTTCGTTTATTCGAGATAATACCTCTAGTGTTTTCCCACATGTCGGGAGGCGTGATATTTCTGTGTATTTCATGAAAGCAAGGTAAATTGACTTTTTCATTAACTCTATCGATTTTGGGTCGTGAGCGATTTCGATTCATAGCCTGTCTCCGAAAGTCGTCGCCACGAGATGTTTTTTCCCAGCTCACATGTCGCTGCATTGTACTGCATCGGTTGATGCATGTACCAAAGACCATTACTTGCTACTTTGTTAAATGAACTAGGTTTAGAAAACCTTTATTATCTAGAGGATATTTTTGAGGACATTATTTATACTTCGGCAGACGTGTCTGTCTTGCTGAAGTCAAACTAAGGAGAGTGAACTGATCTCATACATCTGGTTATCTCCTGGCTGTTATAGGAAAGGATGGAGTTTTCCACCTGACTACATTTACAGCACTATGAAATATAACATGCATCTGACTCATCATTGTAATGCTGTCTACCGTCTATTGCTGTATTGAATGTTGCTGTGATAATGACTGTTTGATGTGCCTACACATTTGCGTAACCATTTTGTCACTGTGGCGTCCACAATAAATAATGAAGAAAAACGTCAACGGCTGTTTCAAGACTCATTGACTTTATACGTCGTGAGTTTACTGACGTCCTATGTGGATTGCCCTGTTATTGTTGTATGAACATTGTTTTGACTGAACACATCTACACACTACACAAAACCAGACATGCGGATACCATCCATCATCATATGGCATCACGCATCATTTGGTGGCCATAAGCTGGTTTGATTCTGGTACCAGCAAACACGGGGTCCCTTACCCACTTCATTTTCAACAAGAATTCATCAGCATCCTTCAAGAAATTAACATTCTTCAATACAGTCAACATCTTCAAAATTTTCAAAGTACTCGGCGTTGCCCGGTAAAAGTCAAAATTTCAACTTTTTTGACGGAAACAAGAATTTGACAGTACCCGGCGTTGTTACATGTTGCCGGATAACTCGGACTGCTGTTATCTTTTACGCAAGTCAAGCAAGTTGCTGCTGTCAAGGTTCCAGTGCTGTCGTTTTTGTGAAGGTCAAGTGCCGGTTGAAACGGGTTGTTTTCTGAAGAAGGCCAAGTACCGATTTCCATCAACTTACTTTTGGATTAGAAGGTCAAGTGCCGAAACAACTCAACACACAGTATTTCAGAAGCTCTTGTACCATCGTGTTAGCAGTGGAAGCAGTTCAGATGTGCCATCATCGTTGGAGCTTCGCTCTTTAGGACGTTGATTGACATCCGTTTTTTTCTGCTGTTCTACGATTGGAAGCCTATAAGTTAAGTGGCCTGTTTGTATGTAAACTGTGCCCTTATACTTCTGCTGAGTCTTCTGTGTATCATCTCATTCTATATGTTATATGTTTATATGTTATTCGTATATTTATATGTTTATATTTCAGCGGGTTCTCGGTTGGGTGGTGTCTCCGTTAGATTATGCCACGTCATAGAGGTCGTCTATTGTGAGCGTTTTCTGTAAGGTTTGCAAATTTCCGATACTGGAATTTGCTAAGCGACTTCTGTTGCTATTTATGTTAGCTGTGATGACATGTTTTAATATTGTTTTCGTTATTATTTCGCATTCTTTAGTTTTGTTTTGATTTGTTTGTATTTGTTAGCCTACTCTTGTCTATAATTTAGTTTCATACAACATTTTTGTTTATACACTGTGGTGTCATGTATTTTGTTTAATTATAGCGCAGATATCGTCACATTTTTTGTGATATTTCATTAATTTCTGCTTTATTTTTAGTTGATTTCTGCGAAAGTTTTTGTATTGTTGCTGATCTTTGTTATTGTTTACATTGTTATTGTTTACATTGTTTGTATTGTTTACATTTTCAATGTTTACATTCTGCATGTGTTTACATAGTCATTGTTTACAGTTATGGTAATTAGTTAATGGGCTATGCTAATGCACTGTTACTACTACACTGATGATAAATGAATGATGAATAGTGTCGTGCACTATTTAATGAGAAGTGCACTTATGATCAAGAATTGAGTGCTGATATTTCATATACAAGTTCTTTGATTGGAGACTTGTTTCCCACAGAGACTGGGATAATATAATGTGATGTGAATATACAAGTGCTTAATTAAGACTTGTTACACTTAGGTTTGAAATAAATTAGTTAATTATTTCAGGTTTTGGACTCATATGTTAGACAACATGTCTACATTTGAGCACTTTATTGAGCAGGGTAAATTGCTTGGGAAGACTGGTGATAAGTTAGAAGAATTTGCAACTGCTCGATATGATAAAGCAATGGAAGCTGAACAAAAGAAACTGCAGATGCAGGTGGATGAAAAAAGATTCCAAATGGAAATGGAAAAACAAAAAAGGGAATCAGAAGCTGAGGAGAGAAAACTCCAGCTACAGCTAGAAGCTGAGAATAAAAGACTTGAAAAAGAGGCTGAAAATAAAAGACTTGAAAAAGAAGCTGAAAATGAAAGACTTCAAAAAGAGGCTCAGGCTGAGGAAAGAAGATTACAGAGAGAGTCTGATGAGAGGAAAGAGAAAGCAAAAATGGAACATGAAGAAAAGGTCTTAGCTTTAGAGTTGGAAAAATTGAAATTGACGAGCATGAGTAATGGTAATGATTCAAACAAGGGTTCATCTTCTGGTAAGGCTAATAATGATACTTTTAAGATTAAGTTACCAACATTTAGTCCTTCCAGTGATGACATAATGTTCTATCTGGACAGATTTGAACAAGCATGTACAGCTCATAACATAGGCAAAGCAAAATATGTTTATCAGTTATCAGGGATACTGACAGGTAAAGCTCTAAGTATATTAAATATGGTGGATGAACCTGACAAGAACAATTATGAGGTTGTCAGGGCCGCTTTGTTAAAGAAATATCAGCTTAATGAAGACGGCTATCGTCTACAATTTAAAAACATGTTACCTGAAAATGGAGTTGAATTCTCCGAGTTTATTGCAAGAATACGCATTACTTTCTCACGATGGGTTGAACTATCTAAGACGGAAAAAACTTATGAAGGACTTATGGACTTAATACTTAGAGACAAAGTCATGTCGTCTGTCAATGAGTCTTTCCTTGCTTTCCTTCATGAACGTAAACCTAAAACAATAAAAGAAATGGAAGATTTCTGTTGCCAATACGTAACTGCGCACCCACACATAACCATGGGTAACTCTAAGGTGAAAGAAGGTTTACCAGTTGCTTCGGCAGCTCCGTATGGCCAAAACTTTGCTCGTAGATTCCAACAAAATTTTGATAGAAAGAGTAGCGGTAATTTCTGTCAAAATCATGGAAATCAATTTCATGGTGATTCTTCTTCGAAGAATTGGAGACAGCCTGATAGTACACGTTACTATCACCCTAATAATTATAAGCATTTCAAAAGAGGATATGGTAATAGAGGTTATTCCTGCCGAAGACCTCAGAACCAAACAAATAGATGTTCGCATCAATGTGAACATGATAGTAATCGTGGAAACTGGAATTCGAACCAGGATAACAATTACAATAGAGACAATAATAACTGCAGAGATAATAATAACTTTGATAACTTCAGAGGTAATAATAGTCGGGGTAGATCTCAACACAAAAAAAAGAGATATCAGCAGGCTAATGCTGTACAACAGGAAACTGAGGGAGCCTGTAATCATGGTGTTGATAATAAAAACTTTGACGCTGTCACTGGTTCTGCTTTTGACTTTGAGAGAGCAAACAAATGCCCCCAATGCAGTACTTTATTCGAACCGGGTACCATAACTACTTTGAGTTGTGGTCACCCACTTCCCGCTCTTCCTGCTGCTGTTGCGCATGACGGGAGGGGTTCTTTAATCCTACATAAGGGTCTTGTTAATGATACTCCGGTCTCACTACTTTTCGATTCCGGATGCACCACTATTGGTGTTAGACAATCGCTTGTAGATCCATCTTGTGCTACAGGAAGGGTTATTAAATGTGTCACATTTGGCGGCACTCTAGAAAAATATCCTACTGCTGTAATTCGCATTGCCACTCCTTTCTTTACTGGAGATGTGCATGCTTGTCTCTTACCTAATCCTATTGCGGACCTTATTATTGGTCGTATTCACGGAGTTAGGGAGTGTACCCCACAGCAGATTGCTGCTTGGGAAGATAATAACATGCAAGCTACAAATGCAGTAGTTACAAGAGCACAAGCTCTACAAACACCCGAAACTTCACTGAATAGTGATAATGAAGTTGATAGCCAAGATAGTCACTTAGTGATTACTCGTGACTCTTTCATAAAATTGCAAGAAGAAGATCCTTCTTTAAAAAAATTCTTCGTTCTTGCGAAGAAAGGTGATCCGAATCAGGATACAAATAGAAAATCTTGGATTGCAATGAGAAACGGCGTACTTGTACGTATGGTACAAGATTCGACTACGTCGGCACATTCGCAAATTCTTGTTCCCAAGAGCATGAGAGTGCAAATATTACAACATGCTCATGACTCGCAATGTGCTGGACATATGGGTTTTGCCCGTACGAAGTCGAGAGTCCTTGCGGCTTTCTTTTGGCCTTTTGTCAATAAGGACATTCGTATTTACTGCCGATCATGCGAGGTATGTCAGGAGGTCAAATCTAGAGGACCACGACATGCTGCGCCTATCCAGGCTGCTGACATTCCTATTCGGCCGTTTCAGAAAATGGCCATAGATATTATTGGCCCTTTTAAGGTCAAGTCGGCCAGAGGACATCAGTTTATCCTTACATGTGTCGATATGTGCACACGTTGGCCAGAGGCTATTCCTCTTAAGAGCATATCTACTACAGATATCGCAGATGCTCTTTGGTTGATATTTTCTCGCTTGGGGTTCCCCAGAGAAATATTGTCAGACCATGGCACTCAACTCATATCTGACACTATGTCACAGGTAATGTCTACCTTACATATTGAACGATCTCTCAGTAGTATCTACCATCCTATGTCTAATGGGTTAGTTGAGCGTCTGAATAGAACGCTCAAGACTTTGCTTGGTAAGATAACTGAAGATCATCCTCAAGATTGGGACAGGGTTTTACCCGCGGCTCTCTTTGCCTATAGAGAAGTCCCTAATGAACACACAGGATTTTCTCCCTTCGAACTTGTCTTTGGCGCGCGTCCACGCGGCCCTATGTCTTTATTACACGATCTCATCACTGCCGATGATATTAGCAATGAAACTCAATCCTCATATGAGTATGTCATTGCTCTTAGACAAAAGATCATTGAGGCATGTAAGCTAGCAACTGCTTCATCAGAAATTGCTAAAGAGAAGGCAAGACAGTTTGCTAACAAGAATAGATGTCTACGACAACTTTGTCCAGGTGACAAAGCATTCGTCCTACTCCCCAGTAGGGAAAATAGACTTCTTATTGCATGGAAAGGTCCGTATGCAATAGTCTCTCGGATTTCCGATGTTGACTATGTGGTCGATATTGATGGAAAGCATAAAACTTTCCACATAAACATGCTTTCGGAATTTCACGAACATCCGGACTATTTGCTGCCTATTTTCCAGGCAACGGATGATGCTCCTGCACCTCACGGTCATTATTCATCCCTGTCTGTCATTCAGGATGAGGAAGCTACCTTCTCTGATGTCAACCTTCCCCTTCCAGTGGTTCCATTACATTCCACGGAATCTTGGAAAAACGTTTCTGTTTCTCCTAATCTTTCTGGTGACGAACATCGACAAGTCTCGTCGATGTTACAAACATTTCAGGATGTTCTCACTGACATTCCTGGACACACAGATGTCATAGAACATGGCATAATTCTTACCGACAATAATCCAATTAGGGTTAGGCCGTATCCTATTCCTATACACTTTCAGTCGCAAGTGGAAAAGGAATTGGATGAAATGATTCAATTAAATATAATTGAACCATCGACTTCACCATATTCTTCTTCCATGGTTATTGTCCGGAAGAAGGATAAGAACATACGAATTTGCGTTGATTATCGCAAATTGAATCAGGTCACAAAGTTCGACGCTGAACCGATGCCTTTGTTAGAAGATCTACTGATTAGACTTTCTAATTCTAGATTCTTCACTAAACTTGACTTGTCTAAAGGTTATTGGCAAGTGCCTTTAGCAGAGCATGCCAAACCTCTTACTGCTTTTTCTACACCTAGGGGTCTATTTCAATGGAATGTTATGCCTTTTGGTCTCATGAACGCCCCTGCCACTTTCGTTCGCATGTTGCGTCGAATTCTGTCACATCGTTCGGATGTCATCGCATACTTAGATGACATCTGTCTCTTCAGTGATACCTGGGAAGATCACTATTTAGGGTTATATGACTTACTGTCCACTCTACGTGAGAATAATTTGACAGCAAAACCTTCTAAAGCTTTTGTTGGTTTTGGTGAAATCTCTTTCCTGGGTCATCGTGTTGGTCATGGTCTCTTGAAGACAGAAGACCACAATACTTCAAAAATACTGAACATCTCTGTTCCTAAAACGAAGAAACAAGTTAGGAGTCTCTTAGGTTTAATTCAATTTTATGGGAGATTTATTCCAAATTTATCTTCGATCATGGCACCTCTCTCAACATTGTTGAAGAAAGGCTCGCCTAATCTGGTTCGTTGGTCTGAAGAATGCCAATCTTCACTAGACCAAATCAAGAATATATTTTCTTCTCCTCCCATCTTAAGATTACCTACTCTTGATAGGACTTTTGTTCTTCGGAGTGATGCTTCATCCACTGGGATTGGAGCAGCACTGATGCAAGAATATGCAAATACTCTGCATCCTGTTATGTACATTTCTAGAAAACTAAATGCGGCAGAGAGGAACTACTCGGTTTTAGACCGTGAGTTGTTAGCGATGGTTTGGTCAATTCTAAAACTACAAAGATTCCTCCTGGGCGCACATTTCATTCTAGAGACTGATCAGAAAGCTCTTACAGCTATTCAGACTAAGAATTTGAAGAGTTCGAGATCCACTCGATATGCTATAGCTCTTCAACCTTTTCACTTCACGGTACGAGCTATCCGTGGTGCGGATAATGTGATGGCTGACATTTTGTCTAGATGCCCACATGACTCCAACTAATACTTCTGTCCTATATTTCCATATATTACAGAGTCATAACACACCTATATTTCTACAATAGATTAGCACATCTGTACTCACTTTATATGTACACACTATCGTGCTTTGTTGTCATCTTCTTCTGTTCGTTTTTTAAGATGATAGAGGAGGACTGAGTAGTTAATATAAGGGCCGTTAGTTTACTAAACAGCCACAATTATTAATAATGTATTGTATCTTATGAAGCATATTAGTTATTAATTAGCATTATATTGCTTGTACTTTCTCAGAATGTCATTGTTGAGCTGAGGACTTACCTTACTAGTTTCAAGCATGACGAGTTCTAGATTGTGTACTTACCCTCGGAATACCAGAGCATATATCCTGGATCGTCATGTAGTTTAACTTTACTATGTACTTATGTCATTACATGTCAAAGAATGTACTATTTAAATTTTCCTATCAGATTTGTACATCCATTTTTAAAGACAATATTAGAGTATGCTGTTTAATGATGATTATAGTAACTTGCATACGTATATTGTGTTTACATGCTAACGTGATGTGTGTTGGTGACACCTCCCCGATGTGAATATTTTTTGAGACATATTTATTTTTCTGTTGAGGTATATCCTCACCAGACACTCTATAATTAGCCTATTGTTTGGCAATTTAGTTAATTATCAGCGCATAATTCGTGCGTTTTGAGCCGCTTATCGCATGCTCTTTGATATTGGAAAAAAAAAATATGTTCCACATTTTTTTTTATCGGGAGGAGGTGGTGATATGTTGCGTGATAAATTCTCGCAACATCGTTTTATTTCAATATCTATTTTATAACGCAAGGGCAACAACTGCTTGAAATTTATAGTCACTTTTCTCGGTAAGCATTTGTCTTCTCGCGTTGGTATCGAATGCAGTTAAGTTTGAGCTGTGGTCATTTTTGCGCTGGACTGCGCATGACTTGTCTTCTTGTTTGGTCGATCGGTTTCCGCCCACGACTAGTGGAGTGAGCGATTTGGAATGGCGAAAGAGATGCCTCGTTGAAGAGGGGATCTCCGCTATTTTTTGTTCTGTCAGGGATGTGTAGTCCTCTTAATGGATATTTCGTTTATTCGAGATAATACCTCTAGTGTTTTCCCACATGTCGGGAGGCGTGATATTTCTGTGTATTTCATGAAAGCAAGGTAAATTGACTTTTTCATTAACTCTATCGATTTTGGGTCGTGAGCGATTTCGATTCATAGCCTGTCTCCGAAAGTCGTCGCCACGAGATGTTTTTTCCCAGCTCACATGTCGCTGCATTGTACTGCATCGGTTGATGCATGTACCAAAGACCATTACTTGCTACTTTGTTAAATGAACTAGGTTTAGAAAACCTTTATTATCTAGAGGATATTTTTGAGGACATTATTTATACTTCGGCAGACGTGTCTGTCTTGCTGAAGTCAAACTAAGGAGAGTGAACTGATCTCATACATCTGGTTATCTCCTGGCTGTTATAGGAAAGGATGGAGTTTTCCACCTGACTACATTTACAGCACTATGAAATATAACATGCATCTGACTCATCATTGTAATGCTGTCTACCGTCTATTGCTGTATTGAATGTTGCTGTGATAATGACTGTTTGATGTGCCTACACATTTGCGTAACCATTTTGTCACTGTGGCGTCCACAATAAATAATGAAGAAAAACGTCAACGGCTGTTTCAAGACTCATTGACTTTATACGTCGTGAGTTTACTGACGTCCTATGTGGATTGCCCTGTTATTGTTGTATGAACATTGTTTTGACTGAACACATCTACACACTACACAAAACCAGACATGCGGATACCATCCATCATCATATGGCATCACGCATCACCTACCTTTCCAGGAATGGTCCCTCGGAAACTAGTATCTCATTATCATCTGTGTTTCCCCGATCCCTCAGACGGTTCTCTCAGATAAACAATATTGTTTTCTTTCAACGATCGTGTGCGACCATCTGTGTCAATAGAGAGCGTGTCTAACAAAAGGGGTGGCCAGGCGACGTACATGATAAACGTATTACCGCTGACCTGTGTAATCGACCTTATTGTTACAGTTCATCTGGTGAAACGTTAAGAAATCTGGGTGCGGTCACAGCAAAAAGAACGTAAGGGCAATAAATATGCCGTTTAGGAGGACGATGAGTGAGAACAAATGAAGGAATGAAGTGATACTGCCGGAGGGAACGAGAGTTATAAAAAGTGCACGACTGATTTCGTCACAATGAAGGCTGTGATAATTTTATGGGATATAACTTACTTACTTACTTACTTAGTCGTTCCCCTTCTACCGTGAGGTGTAGAGGTTTGGGAGAGAGAGCGCCAGACTATCCTATCAGCTGTCTTCATCCTGGCCTGGTTCCATTCTAGTCCTCGGTCCTTCAAAGATTATCTAATGTCCTCCAGCGGACTCTGGGTCGTCCTGGTGGTCTGGATCCCTGGCTCTTTCTTTCCCATGCTTGTCGTGGTAGCCGATTTCTCCCATTCTGCAGACATGGCCAAACCATCTTAGTTGGCACTGTTCTACTTGGGTCTGCAGGGGGTGGGATTTTAGGCCTTGACGTATCGTCTGGTTGCGGACCATGTCTCTTCTTGTTACTTCAACCACCTTCCTCATATACCTCATTTCTGAGGTTTGGATCTGGCTTGTGTGGGTTGTAGTCATTGCCCATGACTCGCATCCATATGTCAAGACTGGGACATAGGTGGACCGGTATACAGCCATCTTTGTTTTCTTACCAACCTCTCTCTTGCTGAGGAATCCTCGATTTATGGCCTGAAAAAGTCTCCCAGCTGCTGCTTTTCGAGTGGCCAACTCTTCTTTGATGCCTCCCTTTCGGTCTATAATAGCTCCGAGATATTTAAAGTGGTCGACCTGCTCCAGGACCTGTTCTCCCAGCTTAATCTGATGTCTTCTTTCTTCTCGCGATATCACCATGGATTTTGTTTTAGAGCTGCTTATGACCATCCCTCTCTTCTCCAGCTCTTCCTTCCAGATTTGCAGGTTGGATTGGAGATATACCTCTGATTTAGCAATCAGGGCAACATCATCAGCAAATGCCAGCTCTGAAATACATACCTGTCTTATCTTCCAGTACTCCACTGAATACTTTCTTGTTCTCTCCTTACAGAGATATAACTTACATTTTAAATGATTATAACTTGCAGTATTTCTAATACATATGAAGAACAGCACGAGAATGTATTAGTTTGTTTTATATCGCACTATTTCAAATGTTAAACTAATTAGTATATGTCATTTGTCTTTTTAAAACCATATCGCGTTTAATATATTAATATATTTTTTGTAACGTTTTTTAGTGTTTATAAGATTTTTAATGGTCCGGCGTACAGTTTCTAGTCTCAGGAGGTTGACAGGCATGCAAGAATCTATATTCGTTCTTCCTTCTTTTTCTTCATCGTCCTGAAAAGGACGTTGGTTGCGTTGTGTCGCAGATTACAGCGAAGCTGCGATATTTGCGCGTTTTGGCCTTACACATCCGACTTCCGCACGGCATTTTTTGGGACCGGGTTTGCCTTCTCTCTTCGATCCCTACTCTCTCAGCTAGTCTGCAGTGAAGCAGCCTGTTTCCAGGACCACCACTTGCAATTGCTTATTCGTTGTCCATGTTTCTACACCATACAGTAGTGAAGAATATATATCATTTTATGATTCTCAGTTTTAATTTGTGAGTTAACTGTTTGGATGCCAGTATATGTCTCATGTTGTTGTATGTTGCTTTGGCTATTTCTATTCTCTTCTTGATTTCTGTTTCACATCTGACATCTTCTGTTATTATATGACCAAGATATGAGAAGCTCTTGACTTGTTCCAGGATTTTCCCATTTATGCTTATCTTTATCGTGGGCTTATCGTCTGATTTACTAATTATCATCGTTTTTGTTTTCTCAGTTCATATTCATGATTTGTGATGTTCACTTGCTTCACTGGTTCTTGTAAATCCTGTTCACTTTCAGCTAACAACGCGGTATCATCTGCACATCTAAAGTTATTTATTGACCTTCCACTTATTTTCAGTCCTGACATTTCCTGTATCTGTTTTAAAATTTTGTCGATGTATGGTGAATAATTCCTTCCAGATCATACTGTAGCAGTTTGCTCCCAATAAAAGTTACTGAGTATTTTTATGTCTTTTCCTAATAAATCACTAGCTCGGGCGTTGGCGTAGCTGGCGAGTCCTTTTTAGGTGCTTTATGCTAGCAGATAGATAATGTTGGTCCTTTTCAGGACTTAGTATCGGGTTAGCAGTCAACAGAATTGATTTTTTTTTTCTTAAATGCGCTGTGATATAACTAAATAGGTTCAAAGAAACGCGCCTCGCCAGAAGAAGGCACAAACCGAACCAAAAAAAATGTCTTTTCCAGCAATAGCTTTGTCTTCGAGGCATTCAATTATTTTTAGTGATGGACTCTTTCAAAAGCCTTCTTATAGTCAATGAAGCACATGTTTATACTTTTTTGGACCTCTGTATATTTTTGTTCTAGCAAGGCCAGCAATATTATTTTGCTAATATTCTTAGGCAAAATATTGCCTCTCTTGTTCCGCCTAAAACCAAACTGTTCTTCTCGGACTTTGCTGTCTACCTTACTTTTTATTCTTTTCTGTATGATTTTGAGCAGTATTTTAATTTCATCACTTATGAGGCTGATTGTTCTTAAGGGATATGCCTGACCTACAAAAAAAAAAACTAGAAATGAAAATTATTAGTTACTTTTGAAACAATTTTGGTTATGTCGGCTTTTAAAGCCGTGTCAAAAATATTACCATTTAAAAATAAATTGGTAAAGGGAAATATTGTACTGATTAAAAGTGTAAGCTGCAAGACTAGTTCTAACACTCAAACGTAAGACCAGCGGAAAAAATTAAACTAGCTAAAATTTTTATGTCTTTCTTTTTTTACTCAAACAATGTAATTTAACTTTTCCCCTTACATAGGATACAAAATTTACATTTTGTTTAAAAATGTTAACTGTTACATAAAAAAAGAACAATTTTTACAACCTTTATAATATAAATGTAATATCATTTTGTTACTTTTATTTCCCTTGGTTAGTTAACTTTTTTATTTTTACTTCCCTTGACAGTACTAACGTGCTCAAAGTCTTTGTTATCTCCCATAATGTAGCGTTTTTTAACACTGTCAGAGGCACCACTTGTCTATTATCATCATCATCACCAGCTGCCATCTGCACACGAAGGTCAACAGCAATGGATCTTCGGCGTCTTCCATCTGTTGCCTTGATAGCTCTTTCCTGTCCATCTCTTGATGTTATCTTCCCATTTATACCGCTGCCATCGTCTTGCACGTTTGCCTTCAGCTCTGCATGCCATTATGGTCGTTAGCAATGTGTTATGTATTTTCATTTGACCAAAATATGTTAGCTGTCTGATTTTAACCTCTTTCATTATTTCTCTTTGCATTCCTAGGTTTTCTAGGACTTCTTTATTTGATTTATTCTCATTCCCAATCGTCTAAACATCCACATCTCAAGGGCCTCTATTCTTTCTTCCAATTGTTTATTAATTGTCCATTGTTTTTACACCATTCGTTCATGAAGAATATATATATATATGACATTTGATAGTTCTCAGTTTTAATGTGTAAGCTAATTGTTTAGATTGTTAGTATTTGTCTCATGCTGTTGAAAGTAACTATGACCATTCCTATTCTCTTCCTGATTTCTGTTTCATATCAGCTGTTTTCTGCTATTATATGACCCAGATATGAGAACCTCTCAAGTTGGTCCAGAAATTTTCCATTTATTTTTATCTTTAGTGTTGGCTTATAGTCTGTTTTGCTAATTATCATAGTTTTTGTCTTCTCAATGTCAGTGTCCAGTACATATTCATGACTTATGCTGTTTACTTGTTTCACAAGTTATTATAATTCCTGATCACTTTTAGCTTACAAAACTGTATCATCTGCACATCTATTATCTAAGGTTGTTTATTGATCTATTTCAAATAAACAGCCCTTCACAAATGATAATAGACGCATAAGTGGGTGATACGAATCAAAACATCATACAGTGGTGATTGGTTTACAAGATAAACTAAGCCTAAAATTTAATTTCTTATGGGTGAACTTTTCGACTGTAAAGACTCGCATGTCAATTAAAGGTTCGGGATGTATTCTTTTTGTTCATCACATTCATGGATATAATTGGACCTCTGTTGAGAACTAAGAAGAGGAACAACCATATCTTTACCTTAGTGGACACATGTTCTCAATGTTCTAGCCATGCCAGAAAGCGGACTCAGTGCATTGCCCGGGCCTAACGTGTCCGTGAATGTGGCTGTATCTATAAGTTCATTAGTGTTCACAGTGGGGCACTTTTGTGTTTCTGACACATGGATGTCTGATCTACGTCCTTCACCTTCAAGTGCTTTGCTATCACTGCTCTTATGTGGATGTGTTCTAAAGATTTAACGTATTTCAAACGTACATATTTTGCATCTCCCAAACAAATCAAGATAAGTACGATTTATTAATCGCTAAATAATGACATTGGATATGTTTTAAAAAGTTATAATAAATAAAAATTGAGCATTTTACAATTCATAGAAATTATAACTTTACTAGTTTAATAAACCCTCTGGTGCTGCTTGTTTTCAATTATGCATGAGAACATTTCATTTCAAATATATGACTTAAGTTTGTTATTGATTTCATGTGGCGAATGCTCTATTTTGTATTAATAAATTTTGAGTTCTATGTATTATATTGTGTTTATGCTTGTTCGCCTTTCTAAAATAATTGGCATGACTAAACTGGGTGTGGAGCTCGCATACATCCCCCATTAAGAAGCACTGTTTTTGACAAAAACTACAGGAACTAAATATATGGTGTTACCTTAGTACGGGTTTTATTCAATCTCCTCTTCAGCTTGTTTTGAGAAAAACACATTCAAAATGTTTGGATTACTAGTTGAAAAGATAGATGTATCATATTAAAATGAAATTTTGTAAGATGATCCAAACTGTTAACTGTATGATATTGTCTTGGATATCACACAAAAATGTAAGATGTCGATTTATGACCTTATGTCAATTTTGGTGATGGAATAAAGCAGTACTACGGCAACGAAGGGGAAAGTAAAAGTCACATGGCAGATACAGACGTAGGGGACAAGAGACTTCACTATTCTATATCCAGATTTATGACCTACACCGGGCCACAGTTTGTCACTTTCTACTTTGGGTTAAGACAGGTGGTTGATCAACTGTTTTGATCAATGTGCTGGATTGGTTTTCAGACTGAAAAAATAGCTTATCTTAAATGAAAAGCATTGACGTCTTTCAGAACAGACACGAAACCCTTCCACCTTAAAATGTTCCTGGAAAGCCCATTTGAAGAGTGCCACACAGTCATGTGAGACATTGAGGCTTGCTTTCAAATTGGTGATTAATCTGATGGGTTGTAAACAGAAGCTACTCAAATAGTAAGAATTGGGGTAACCAAAGCGAGTGTTAAAGTACAAATATTAATGTACTTTGTATCTTTAGCATACAAAGGCTATTACCAGTTAATACATGCGGTAATATGTCTCTCTGTGGTTAATCATGCGTTTGCACGGGTTTTCACTTATATTGAAAGCGAGATATTTAATACGTCATCGGTAGTTAATGACGTAATGCGTTCTGCACTAATTTATGCAAACGGTTTAGATTCTTCTCCTTTCGTGATTTGTATTCTTGGAGGAAGGACGTATTTATATACTGTAGAAGTTGAGCGATTTGTGGCATAATTGATTATTCGAAGGTCGCCACTATTATGAAGATATTGGATAAGATGATTCAGAACCTAGTGAGAGGTTTGTGACAACCTAAGAAGTATTTTATGAAATAATTCCGCGTCCGCATTTGTCTGACCCACATTACTTGGGTGATCATCGTTCGTATGCACCTCTAGTACAGCGGTCAGAAATGTTGATGAGACGTGACGATTGAAGGACAGGACGAAGTATTTTATATACAAGTGTATATGCCATGCCATTATTCTATGATGTCGCTTTCTACAGTTGTTTATAATCGTCAGCCATATTATGTGGACTCATCCACCTCACGGCTTGGATTCGTCTGAAATGATGTAATGTATGTTCTTGCCCGTATCCCTTCGTTTTGTCAGTACGATGTCTATTTTGTCACTGAGCTTTGCAACACTATCAACTACACACCACAAGACCAAATTCATCCGTAACAGTTGAAAAAATTATGGTGGCCTCCAGTGTGGGGAACGAAACCAAGAACGGAATCAAGATCGAAATCAAGAACGAAATCAAGAACGTTGGCCTCATATAATATGAAAAGTCTGACTGTGAATTTTTTCAAGTACGTTTACATGACCTTGGCACCGTCAACCTTGATCTGCATATTTGTAGTATCGTCTGCGCATGTTTGCCGGCTCAGCTGTTAACCGTCAAATTTCTGCCATGTTTCCTGAAATGAATGCTTCACCTCAGCCACTACCAGATGTCGTCTTCCAAGATTGCTGTCGTTGTTAATTGATGTTCGTGGCCCTTGTTTACTGTACCATTGGATTCCACACGTCTGTGTTGGACCACGATTCCAGGGCAGCACTGGATTGTTCTGCAAACTAGCATCTGGAGGATTGCGGTTTTTTTCATTTGAGCAGTATTTTCCGGTTTGAGAAAATCCCGCCGGAGTTTTTCTGACCGCTGAATGATTTTTTCGATAATTCATGTTAGTTTTGAAGTTTTGTCTTTACATATTGTAGTGTATTGTTGTCTAATTCAAATTTTCTTATTTTTGTGATTGTTTTGTTCGTGCTGTTGTTCTCATCTACCTTTCGCTTAGTTTATACAGTTATCTGTTTATACTCTGTCTGGGTCCAGTGTCGTTTTTTCCTTAGCAGTGAGATCGTCCTAATTGCTTTTTTCTTTTTTGTTCTCCATTAAAATTTTTATTTCTTACTGCTATTGTTTCTCTGTTTGTTCATATTCTTTGCTTGTCATATTGCTTCATATATAATGTTGTTTCTTGCACCATACATTTTTTTCTCTGCTTCACTACATTGATGTTATATAAATGTGCATTGCTTTTATTGCTATAACCTATTGTCACAGTCTTTGCTTACCTGAAACTGTAAAGCAACAAGCCATTGTATTTCGTCTAAGTGAGTCATATTATTAGTTAACATGGCTACATTGGATTACTTTGTCGAGCAGGGCAAAGCATTTGGGTTTAAAGGTGAAGTTTTGAAAGAATTTGCCATGACTGAGTTGGCTAAGGCAAAACAAGAATTAGAGGAACAGAAAGTATTAGAAGAGAAGAGACGTGAATTAGAGGAGAAAAAAGCTGAAATAAGGCGTCTTGAGGAATTGGAGGAGAAGAAAAGGATGATTGAATTGGAGGAGAAGAGGCGTCTCCAGGAGATAGAGGAAAGAAATGTTAGAATGCAACATGATAGAGAAATAGAGGAGAGAAAAACATTGACATTGGCCCATGAAGAAAGAATGATGCTTCTTCGTTTGGAAGAATTTAAATTAAAGGGTCCAAATGGTCACAATGGTAATTTAGATGTTCCTAGTTCCTCAGGGAAAAATAATGGATCTGCAAAATTTCGATTACCAATATTTAACCCAGGTCTTGATGACATTTCATGCTTCCTAAGCCGCTATGAAAGTGTATGTGAGGCACATAAATTAGACAAATCTCAATGGTGTGCTAAACCTATGGAGTTCTTAAGTGGGTAGCCATTGACTGCTTTATCTACCATGAATGAAACTATTAGAAATAACTATGAAGCTGCAAGAGCTCTGTTATTAAAACGTTACCAGTATGATGCAGAGGGATATCGTATGAGATTTAAAACTATGACTCCCGAGACTGGGAAGGCCTTCTCAGAATTCATCTCAGCTATACGACTTACTTTTAACAGATGGGTTCAACTCTCTGGTATTGAGAAAAGTTATGATGGCCTTATGGATCTTTTGTTAAGGGATAAGGTTTTATCTTCTGTAAGTAAGCTAATTTGGCCCTTCTTGCATGAACGCAAGCCTACTAACCTATCTTCATTAAAAGAAATTGCAAAACAATATTGTACGGCACATCCAGGTGCTTGTATTAGCAATAACTGTATTAAGGAATCATTACCAGCTGCTTCAGCCGCAACTTGGAATAACAATAATTTTAGACAGAGATCTAACAGCCTTGACAGGAACTTTTTGCCAAGGAGGTACAATGATAATGGTTTCAACAGGAATGGGAACTTTAACAGAGATGGGAGTTACAACAGAGGTAGGCAACAATTCAGAAATCAGTCGCCTCAATTTAGAACAAATACTTCCCAACAAAATTCAAATTGGAGAAGACAAAATAATTTCAATACTAATAAGGGCAATTGGTATAACAGTGGCTCTAATAATCAAAATTTCCAAAATAGACATAACACACATGGCTACAGAAATCAAGGCAATTCCTTTGATAGTCGGGGACAACGATCACGTTCTCGTGCTCCAATACGTTCAGAACATAATACTGGTTTGGCACTTACTGGGGATACACCCATACTTAATCAGGAAATAGGAGTTCAGAGTCAATCAGCTGCATGTTGTGCATTTGATTTTGATGTTGCCTCAAATTGCCAAGATTGTCTCACTCTTTTTCAGGCAGATAGTACTTCGATATTGAAGTGCGGGCACCCTTTACCAGCTGTTACTGGCCTCTCGGCCAGGGAGTTATTGAATGGCACCCAAGTGTCTGTAATCCGGGACTTGGGATCAACTACTGTTGGGATCAGACAGTCGCTTGTACACCCTTCTTGCGCTATGGGTGGCTTTGTAAAATGTATTACATTTGGTGGTACTATTGAATTTTATCCCACAGCTATTGTTGATATCCATACACCATTTTTTTCAGGAAAGGTTAAAGTATGTCTACTAAAAACTCCTATTGCTGATTTGATGATTGGTCGTATCCACGGGAGCAAAGATTGCTCACCAGAGGAGATTGTTGTATGGGAACAACAAAATCTGTTATCTGCCAATGCAGTTACCACACGTGCCTAAGCACAGGCACTGGAAAATTATATAAATATAGAGCGCAACCCTCACTAATGAAGACATTGAGGTACATTTTGATATAGACAGAGTGTCTTTTGCTAACCTTCAAAGGGAAGATGATTCTTTAAAAAAAATTTTCACTATGGTCAAAAATGATGATGTTGACTTACAGGAAGGTCCTAAACACTGGTTTACACTTAAAAATAATATATTAGTTAGAAACTTTATGGATGACTCTGCTGTCAAACACCAAGTTATGGTGCCTATTAAACTTCGCCCATACATTCTGCGACATGCTCATGACTCCCATTGTGCAGGTCATATGGGGTACACTCACACACGTTCTAGAGTGTTGTCTTCCTTCTTTTGGCCAGGTGTCTCCAGAGACGTATCATCCTACGTACGCTCCTGCGTTACATGTCAGGAGGTTAAATCTAGAGGAGCTTTTCATGTTGCTTCTTTTCAGGCCTGTGATATCTCTGTTAGCATCTTTGATAAGATGGCCGTGGACATTATCGGTCCTCTTTCTGTTACATCTGCAATAGGCCTCAGGTATGTCCTCACGTGCATTGATTTGTGCACTCGATGGCCTGAATCTATTCCCCTTAAACTTCTAAAGTGGCCGATGCACTTTTACTAATCTTTTCTCGTTTGGGGTTCCCACGCAAACTCCTCTCTGATCATGGCTCTCAATTCATTTCTGAGACCATGAGAACTGTCATGCAGATGCTGAATATAGAGAGGTCTCTTAGTAGCATATATCACGCAATGAGCAATGGTACAGTTGAGCGTCTCAATAGGACGCTCAAACAACTGTTACACAAAGTAACTGCTAAATGTCCCCAAGATTGGGACAGGGTCCTGCCAGCTGTACTGTTCGCTTATCGTGAAGTGCCACACGAGCAGACATGGTTTTCGCCATTTGAGCTCGTCTTTGGGGCTCAGTCGCGAGGGCCTATGGGTTTAATTAAAGATCTTCTCACTGACTCCGAGATGACTCAGGACACTCAGTCATCTTATGAGTATGTTGTTAATCTTTGTCAGAATATTGTGGACGCATGCCAGTTGGCTACAGCTTCGTCCGAGGCTGCCGAACAGAAATCTCGTCTATTTCAAAACAGAAATAGACGTTTACGTAAACTTTTTCCGGGAGATGAAGCTTTTGTTTTGCTCCCTTGGAAGGATAATAGATTGCTGATTGCATGGAATGGTCCTCTCAAGGTAGTATCTCGTATTTCAGACGTTGACTACGTCATTGACATTAAGAGTCAAAAAAATATTTCATATCAACATGCTGAAAGAATTTCATACAAGACCAGAACATGTACATGCTGTTTTCCATGACATTGATGACAATGTAGGTAATTCTTGTCATTTTTCTAGCTTATCTGTGATTCATGAGGCAGAGTCTTCCTTCCCCGATATCCACATGACTCTACATATGCTCCCTTTATCTTCTACTGAATCTTGGCGGGATGTTTCCATTTCTTCCTCATTGTCAGTTGATCAACATCGCCAGGTTTCCGATCTCTTGCAGCCCTTCTCTGATGTCCTTACTGACGTTCCTGGTCACACGTCTATTATATCTCACGATATCACCCTTACTGATGATACACCTATTCGTCTACGCCCTTATCCTGTTCCCATTCATTACCAACGCCAAATTTAACTTGAGTTGGATCAGATGTTGCGTCTTGGTATTATTGAGACCAGTATTTCCCCTTTCTCTTCTCCTTTGGTTATTGTCCGCAAGAAGGATAATATTATTAGATTATGGGTTGATTATCGTAAAATAAATGGAATAACCGTTCCGGATGCTGAACCCTATCCTTTACTTGATGATCTTTTATCTCGTCTGTCTACCGCTCACCTTTTTACAAAGATTGACCTTACAAAAGGATATTGGCAAATTCCATTGACTGGTCGTGCCAAACCTCTTACTGTTTTTTCTACTCCACGTGTGTTATACCAGTGGAATGTTATGCCTTTTAGGCTTATGAACGCCCCTGCCACTTTCATCAGAATGATGCGCAGAATCCTTTCCCATAGATCTGAAATCATCACTTACATAGATGATATCTGTTTGTTCAGCTCATCTTGGGAAGAGCACTTCGTGGGTCTCCATTCTCTTTTGGACACTCTTCGTCTACATAACCTGACTGTTAGGCCCACTAAAGTTCAGATTGCTTTTCGCGAACTTTCCTTCCTTGGTCACACTGTTGGTTCCGGTCGCCTCCAGACTGTACCACATAATGTTTCGAAGATCTTGAAACTTTCTACTCCTACTACGAAAAAAGAAGTTCGTAGTCTTTTGGGACTGATTCAGTTCTACAGTCGTTTCATTCCTAATCTGTCAGACATCACTGCTGTTCTATCAATTCTCTTAAGAAAGAGTTTGCCAAATAGTGTACGCTGGTCACATAATTGCCAGGCTGCGTTTGATAGGATAATGCATGTTTTTTCTTCACCTCCTATTTTGAGGTTGCCAGACATTAATCGTATTTATATTCTCCGCACAGATGCTAGCTCTCTAGGATTAGGCGCGGGTTTGATGCAAGAATTTGAAAACGTCCTTCACCCTACGCTGTATATATCACGCAAGCTGTCTGACACAGAAAATACCCAGCGTTGGAGAAAGAACTCTTGGCCGTTGTTTGGGCCATCCAGAAACTGGAACGCTACCTGCTGGGTGCACCATTTATTATTCAGACAGATCAGAAGTCTGTAGCAGCTCTCAAGAATGCTAATCATAAAAACTCTGGGAGCCGCGCTAGCGTAGTGGTTACAACACCGCTCTGGCGACCGGGTGATACAGGATCAAACCCGGGCGACGGCATTTGAGGATTTTTAGTCGACCGGGATTTGGACTGGATTAACTCGAGACCTGGCGAGGACATTTGAAGGAGTGTCTTCGACCAGGGACTGGCGGCTCCTGAGCCGACCCAGCTGCAATGGGTACCTCCGAAATCGGCGAGTATTTGCCTGAATGGCGAGGGACACCTGTCTGTACAAGAAATAAAGGGATACTCACGTAAAATCAATGTCAGGTTAGACATAAAATAATAACCTGAGATTTCGCCTCGAGTATTAGCGGGCGAACGCAAAAAAAAAAAAAAATCAAAAAAAAAAAAAACTCTAAATCTGCACGCTTCTCCATTTTTTTACAGCCATTCTAGTTCGAGATTCAATCTATCCCTGGTTCAGCTAACGTTGTTGCCGATGCGCTCTCGAGATGTGCTCCATCAGTATCGGATATTTGATCTGTCACATCTTTGTTACTTTACAGAACATTTTTACAGGTCCTTATAGCGTATGGGATAACAAGACAAACTTTGTTGCATGACATTTTCTCCTGATTGATATGGATTTGCAACTTATCATGATACATGTTGCATGCTTTGTTGGTCAAGATGGTTTTTTCGATGACGAAGTTATTGACTTTTAAATTGCGATCTAACGGCATTTCCTGATCCAGCATTGATTTGACTGCCATGCTTCATGATGCACCTGCTGTGTATATATTCTAACTGCTCGCCCAGATTGCACTTATTTGGACTATGCCTTTATACACTCTTTATTTCGAAAAAATATTGACTATGTTACAAAAAAAAAAAAAAAGCTTGTTTCTTGTGGTGGCTTTATCAAGCACGTATAAGGATTATATTTTCCTGTGTCCTACGTTCGCAATGATATTTCGCATTGGACTTATGCTGTGTTATATACATTTTTTCATGCTGACTATCGTTATACGTTTGACTTTAATCTTGTATTTGTTCTCTCAAGCGTATTATTGTAGTTGATAAGTATCATTTAATTTCCATTTCACTCTTGGACATAATTTGGTAGTATTTCGTCTTTTCATGCATATTTCGCACTACACATCATGTATTTTGGCTTACATTCAGATATACATTAAGGGAGGTAACACATTATTAATTGTTTTTATGCTATCCCGTTATCAGTTACTTCTCTATTCTTCTACTTTTTCTATATTACATACTTACACGTTTGTGTTTTACTTACCATCATCTTTGTTATTATTATATTATTGAGATATAATACTTGTCTTTTCTTTTCTTCATTCCTGATACACATCATTCTTTTGTCCACCATAAATTACATCATATCTATGTATGCACACAACTGTGTTTACTTTAATTACGGATGGTGAAGATGGTTATCCTATGAACAATATTCTGTTCTCTCATATCACATACATATAATTTTCTTTTTCTTTCCATGTTCTTTTTTCCATCTTGTATGATAGCAATATTCTACTGCTATGTTCTTTCCTTGACCGTTGATGGACTTCGTTCTGCTTTACATTATTACTTCCATTAGTGCTTATGCATACAGGTTTTGTCTCACGGTTTTTTCAGTTTGACATCGACTTTATTATTGACATTTTTTTTTTGTGATCACTTCTGGCCGTTCGTTTTTTTCCGGTCTTGTATATTGATTAATTGTAATATTGTATGTATATATATATATATATATATATATATATATATATATATATATATATATATATATATATATATATATATATATATATATATATATATATATATATATATATATATATTTTAATCAAATTCTTTGATTTTTTCAAGCCGACCGACGGGGGTATTGTTGAAGTACAAATATTAATGTAATTTGTATCTTTACCACACAAAGGCTATTACCAGTTAATACACGCGGTAATATGTCTCTCTGTGGTTATTCATGCGTTTGCACGGGTTTTCACTTATATTGAACGCAAGATATTTAATACGTCATCGGTAGTTAATGACGTAATGCGTTCTTCACTAATTTATGCAAACGGTTTAGATTCTTGTCCTTTCGTGATTTGTATTCTTGGAGGAAGAACGTATTTATGGAAGCTCCTTATATACTGTAGAACTTGAGCGATTTGTGGCATAATTGATTATTTGAAGGCCGCCACTATTATGAAGATATTGGATAAGATGATCCAGAACCTAGTGAGAGGTTTGTGACAACCTAAGAATTATTTTATGAAATAATTCCGCGTCCGCATTTGTCTGACCCACATTACTTGGGTGATCATCGTTCGTATGCACCTCTAGTACAGATGACAGAAATATTGATGAGACGTGACGATTGAAGGACAGGACGAAGTATTTATATATATGCCATTCCATTATTCTATGATGTCGCTTTCTACAGTTGTTAATAAACGTCAACGATATTATGTGGACCCATTCACCTCACGGCTTGGATTCGTCTGAACTGATGTAATGTATGTTCTTGCCCGTATCCATTCGTTTTGTCAGTACGATGTCTATTTTGTCACTGAGCTTTGCAACACTATCAACTACACACTACAAGACCAAAATCATCCGTAACAGCCAGAGACACGGCAGAAACAGAACAAACAACTGAAGCAAACATGTTGCTCAAAGCAACAACTGCAAAGTACAAAAGAACAACAAGAGACTGCTAGATGCAAACAACAGAAAATCTCAACCTAGATAAAGAAGGGAACAAACTGTGGAAACTAGTTCAAGCTTTGAACAACGAAGAACCTTACAAAAATCACATCACAATCAAACAAGGGGAAAATATGCTCTCTGGAAAAAAAAGCTGCAAATGCACTCATAGAACACCATGCTAGAGCAAGCCACATTGATGTCCCGATAGACAGAGGAAATGCCATCATTGATGAACAAAGAAGTCATGACAACAAAAAGCTTGCACCAGAAGAACACATGATGGCAAAGTTAACAATGGAAGAAATGGAAGAGGCAATGAGGGCGCTAAAAGAAAAAGAAGTCACCTGGAAAAGATGGGATAACCAATGAAATGCTAACAGGCCTAGGAACAAAGGTAAAAAAGAAGCTTCTGGTCATCCTAAACTCAGCTACAAAAGAGGAATAGTACCACATGCATGGAAAGACGCCATACTGAAGATCAGATCACTTATATAACTCAAAAAATTGAGGACGCTTTTCAAGAGAAAAGGAACACACGTGGTTTGCGTGAACTTAGAAAAAGCATTTGACAAAAAGTGGAAAGATAAATTGAAAGTCAAGCTGCAAAGAAGTGAAGTGTTTGGGAGAATGTTCAAATGGATTAGCCACTATCTTGAGAACAGAACTGCCAGAGTCCAACTAAAAGGACAGACCAGTAGAAAGATGGTATTGGAGCAGGGTTTTTCCCAAGGGGGAGCCCTGTCACCCACGTTGTTCCTTGCATATATAAATGACATATCAGAGAATATTCCAGAGGAATATATCACTACGGCAAGCATTCGGAGGCAGCAAGCCCTAACATTGGAGGAGTGGGCCAAGGCATGGCTAGTAAAAATAAATAAAGAGAAAACAGCATACAATGTTTTCTCTCTCAAACAAACCACAGAGCTCCAAATTGATGCTAAATTGGAAAAATCTACATCTGGAGGAAAACCCAAACTACCTAGGCATTACCTTTGATCGCCGCTTGACTTGGAAAATCCAGATTGTAAGAAACAGGACAAGAGCAAGGCAGAGAATGGCTGTCATGAAAAAAATTGCTGGCATGGGTTTGGGAGCAGACGAGAGAGTACTAAAGAAGCTATATACTGGGCGAGTGAGACCAGTCTTAGAATATTGCATTGCAGCATGGTCAATGGCAGCTAAGTTGAACTTTGACAAAATAAACAGCACCTAAAACCAAGCAATGAGAATCATAACAGGGGGCATGAAGTCAACACTCATTGAAGAGATTACTAACCTCCAGCCTATGGAGGATAGAAGAGATAGCAGAGCCCAGCAACAATCCGAGAAATTAAGGAGGCTGATACACCACCCAATGTACCAGAGAATAAATGGATTTGGAAGGGGAAGACTGAAGCGAAATTACTTTGTAGAGACAGTCAAAACAAAGATGAGAGTAGACCCCATAAATGCAATATCAACAGCTATGCCAATATGTACTGCACACAAGCTACCAATTTGGAAACATGAACACACAGATGGATCAGCAACTAATGTACACACAAAAAAAGATAGCAGTCGCAACAGGGAAATTTTCAAGTAACTTCAGCGCAGAGGTCTTAAAAACTGCAGCAGAAATTCTAGTGACAGAAGAAATCTCAGAGAGACCAGTAGCTATCTTCTCAGATGCGTTGTCAGTAATTACAACGCTGAAAAGTCAAAGTAATGCTGAACTGGATGACCTAAGAGTAACACTTCACAGACTATGTCAGCAATACAAAAGAGTCGTAATACAGTGGATCTCTTCTCACTGCAACATACCTGGGAATTAAGAGGCTGACAGATTGGCAAAGGAAGGGGGAAAGTTTCCTCAACTTGACACAAATATAACTTATGAGGAGGCCAAGAGTTTAAACAAGCGCAGATACAGGCACAAGTGGGAAGCAGGGCATCTAGGCCATCAAAAATGATCCATATTAAAAGCTCAGCAGAAGTGAACAAGTAGTAATCTTCAGACTTCGCACAAGTCATAACAGATTGAGATACCATCTATTCAACAAATTAAAGATAGGAACTACTCATGAGTGTGACAGTTGCACCGATAAAATGACTGCCAAACATCTGCTTCAAAGGTGCCCAACATATTGTGACAGCGCCACGTCTTGTTTGTAAATAAACTTTGATTAAATGTTGTCGTGTGGTGAGTCACTGGGGCAACTACTACAGTAGTTTTTGCCAGGAATAGTCTATGAGATATAGATATAAGGTCTCTAGAAATTGGCTCGTTAAGAAAGAATAAAGACCTATTCGAGATAGGGACAAGAAGACAGGAATGCGAATGCTTTCCACTAGACAGTGTTTTCTAATTAATTATGGAAAGAGTTCTGTTTCCCCACGACCTTAGCTTCTGCCCTTAGATCCCGTAAAGAAAAGGCCCCCAACCTCATCTGAGTAGAGAAAGATTCCTATAGGTGAATATGTAACACTGACAGCACGAGTGATACATTAACAAACTCTTGATAATGATCAACCGATCGTTGGGTTTATTAATGAAATATCCACACATATAGGGTTAGTAATGGTTAGAACGTGATGATGGTGAAAGACGATTCACACAAAACACACAGATGAGATAATAAAATTACAGTTAATTAAGTAATAGTTAATTAAGAATGAACTGGTGTAAGTGAAATGATGATGTGATATGATACGTGTTACCAAAATGGTGAGTACTCTACACAGTCCATGTGTCTTTAAATGCTTCTCCTAGATATGAGGATTCACATGTATGCATACAATGTCCCAAGTTGTTATACGTTATGTCGAGTGGGGTATCTCTAAGCTGAGGACGTTCTGATGAATACTGTTGTCGTACGGAGAACGCTGACGAGATATCTATGTATATTCCTTCACTGTTTGAGTATATCTCTGTAGTGTTGATCAACAGTTAATAGTTGTCATATGAACAAAAAGACTGTTGTCTAATCTCCCGACGGTACTGGTCAGACTGGATATCTTCACGAAATTTTAGTGATATGTAGACTCATAATCTTGCGTATGTAGTCGTGATTCATATACTTTCGAGTCTGCTTCATAAAATGCGCTTAAGAGTGTGTTGCACGGGGTATAAATATGCGATTCCTCTTTTGAGCTCTTTTGCTTGACTTCAGATAATAATGATCTTTCGAGTGATTTGAATTTATGATGACTCTGTATTGAACTTGTGATAACGATGTATTGAACTTGTGAGCAAGCAGTATATGGTGACGAAAAATGCTGCGTCCACCTTCTGACTTGTGGGTGAGACAATATTCCTTCTTAATTGAGAAATGAAAGATGTCCAATGGCGAATTCTGCTAGCCAAATGTCCGTTTTTAATAACTTATTTCTGGTTAGACGTCAGACACGTTGCGTGTAGACTCAGACTTCTGATGAACTTCTTTTCCCTTCGCAAAATCCTTTAAGAACACAATTAATCACAGAACTGAATTATCCTCCACTCTGAATAAACACATGTATTAGGCTATGCGTTTTGGGTTTAATCTCTTCCTCACAAGGTAAAAAACTGGACTGCCCCACTCTAGTAGATTATGCGGTATTATATATTTCTGGAAGTCACCAGGCCAAGCTAGGCGTCCAATGTGGTAAACCAACGCTTGTATGAACCGCGGCCGACCCAAGATAACACCATTACAGCATGAGACGTTTTCCCCTGGCCAATCTGGGCGTCCAATGTGGTGTCACAGAAATTACAGCATGCCGAGATGTTTGATTCGGATGACCATATGTGTTTTTACCAGATTTATCACGATGCAATGTGGGCTTCAAACGATAATGTCGGGCATGTGGACTCAATCAAAGGATTTTATTTCCCCCGATGAAAGAGCAAATGTGGTTCTCTAGATACCGGTCGCGAGTAATCACAACAATGAAATAGCAAATGTGGATCGCAAATATGAGATGAAAGAGCAAATGTCGGAGAAAATACAATATGAAAAATGTAGGAAAAGATGGAGCAACAAGGCCTTTGCGCTCGTTTATCACAATAGCCCCTCCTCAAGTGTGATGTCAATCGTACTCAGGAGAGCTTAGCCTTCTTGCTCGGGATTCCTTAATCTTTTTCCTCATCTTCGTTTTTCTCTTCGGTTTCCACCCTTTCCTCTACTTGTCTGTGCTCTCCGTCCTGCCTCATAGGATGACGGCTTAAAAAATCCGCTCCTACGTTATGTTTTCCTTGGATATAGTCCACTTGGAACGTGTAAGGTTGTAGAACAAGCGACCACCTCATCAGTCTAGCATTCAAATTCTTTGAATTGGCGAGGAAGGTCAGAGGTTAGTGATCACTCTGGATTGTAAATTTCCTTCCGTACAGGTATGCTTGAAATTTTTGTATTCCCCAGACGAGGGACAAACATTCCTTTTCGATTGTGGAATAGTTTTGTTCTGCTCGGTTTAACTTCCGACTCGCATATGCGACTGGAAATAGATTTGGTGGGCTTCTGTCATCTGGCTGTAGTAATGTAGCCCCGATTCCAATGTTACTGGCATTTGTGCGCAAGATGAATTTTCTAGTTAAATCCGGAAGCCGTAAAATAGGTTTTATGGTGAGTTTCTCTTTTAAGAGTGCATATGCATGTTCACATTCTGCTGACCATGTCACTTTATCTGGGTTTCCTTTCTTGGTTAGCGATGTAAGCGGTGCACAGAGGCTATTAAAATCCTTTATATATCTCTGGTAGAATCCACAGAGAGATACAAATGACCGGACATCCCTTTTAGTGGACGGTCTCGGTGCATTTCTCAGCTTCTCAACGTTTTGAGTCTCGGGGAACATGGTCCCATGGGATATAGTATGTCCTAGGAACTCTAGCTGTTCACACCCAATTTGACATTTGGTTGGGCGGGCGGTTAGTCCCGCTTCTCTGAGTCTGTTAAACAGCAAGGATAGCGCTGATATATGTTCTTCAAACGATTCAGTAGCTACTAGGATATCATCCATAAAATTGCTGATGGCAGGATGATTCAAAGGATCCAATAACTTTCGCATCATCCTTGTGAAGACACTAGGAGCATTGTTCAGTCCAAATGGCATCACATTAAACTCGAAGTGTCCATCTGGAGTACTGAAGGCTAACAGGTTCCTCACCTCAGCTTTTACCGGTATTTGATAGTACCCTTTACTGAGGTCGATCTTTGAAAAATAGCGAGCCCTGCTCAGCTTAGTAAATAGCTGGTTCTGGTCCGGTAACGGTTCTGGCTGGAACTGTGTTAACGCATTCAGCTGTCGGTAGTCGATGCACAGGCGGTGTTCTCCACTGGGTTTGCGTAACAGCACCACTCCCGCACTGTAAGGGGACTCCGACTTCGAAATTATGCCTTCCTTAAGTAAGTAATCAATTTCTTGTTTTAATGCCGTCGCCTTGGCATACGGAATCGGATAGGTTCTCATTCGGACGGGCGTAGGATCCGTGACTTCCATGTCAAACTCCATCAGGTTTGTCTGGCCCGGTTTGTCTGTCAGAGAGTCGGCGTGGTTTTCCATCAATCTCCTTACTTTTTCTTGCTGGGCTTCCGTTAAGGTGGAGCTTATTTTCACATCTAAATGTGATTCCTCCTGTATCACCGGGTACTCTACGGATGATAATGGCTCTTCTTCCATTTGCATAGCAATGGCCATAGTCATGAGGTGCGCTTGTTCGGCAGGGGCTCGCTCGTAAAACTTCTTAAGCAGATTTAAATGGTAAATTTTCTGCTTTCCGTTCACGGCGATTTTATAGTTGGTGCGAGAAATCTTTTCCACCACTTTGTAGGGTCCCCTCCAGCAAATCTGCAATTTATTACTGCTACTTGGCAGAAGAAGTAGCACCTTCTCTCCTACTGCTAGTTCTCGGTCCTTCGCATTGCGATTGTAATTTTTGGCATGTTTCCGCCTAGCCTCCCGTACTTTCGCTGTGGCTAATTCCCAGCCAGTCTTCAGGCGTTGTTTCAAGTCTGTGACGTACTGGAAGGCTGATGTGACAGTGTCGTCTGCCTTGGCATCTGTCCATGTTCTTAGTAATGCTTCTAATTGACCTTTAATAGGTCTTCCGAAGAGTAATGTGGCCGGAGGAACTCCAGTTGACGCATGCGGTACTTCCCTATAAGCAAATAATGCGGCAGGAAGATACTGATCCCACGTTTCTGGCTTCTCCTGTGCCAACTTCCGAAGAATAGAGGTGAGCGTTCCGTTAAACTGCTCTACTTGCCCGTTACTTTGGGGGTGATAGGGCGAAGTATGGATATGCCTAGTCTTGAATATTCTAAGCACCTCCTCTGTCAACTTGCCTCTAAATTGTGACCCGTTGTCTGTGAGAATTTCATGCGGGAAGCCCAATCTAGTAAAGATATTCAGTAAAGCGTCAGCTACATGCACTGAGTCGCATGCTGGCATGACTATGGCTTCGCCCCACATGGAACAGGTGTCCACTAAGGTAAGGATATGGGAGTTCCTCTTCTTAGTTCTCAGCAGAGGTCCAATTATATCCACGGCCACTCTTTCAAATGGGGTGCCCAGGATTGGCATCTCCCCAAGGGTCGCGGGTGCCGTCCAGTGTTTTGGTGCAACTTTCTGGCACTGAGGACAAGACTTGACGAAACGTTCAATGTCGCCGGTGATCCCTGGCCAATAATAGTGGCAGGCGATACTTTGAGTCGTGGCGCTCATTCCCATGTGTCCACTAAATGGGATAGAGTGGCCCATCTCAAGCACCTGGTTCCTATAGGTTGCAGGAACTACTAATTGGTTGTGTTCCTGTCCTTCATTTCCAGCTCGGCGATACATCAATCCATTTTTCATAAAGAAGTCTCCCTTGGTAGGTGGGTTGTGTGTCCTAGGTAATTTTTTAAAACAGGGCGCCAGTGAGCAATCTTCCATTTGGGCCCTCTTCAATTCCTCGGGGAGGATATTGGTAGGAGGTTCCTGCTCTGTGTCTTTTCTTGACTGTCCTCTAGTCTGTACGGCCGCCATGACTAGTGGTTGAGTAGGTTCTCCAAGGAACACATATCTACATCCCAAGATTAAAGAGTAGATTGGTTCTTCCATGATAGCTGCACGAATCTCTCCTGTCACATAACGAGATTCCACTCTGATAAGTGCAATTGGCAGTGTCATGGGTGCAACATCCTTCGTCGGACCTTAAATGTCGACACTCTCTTCTGTTATCTGGTCAGGGGTGACAAGAGATGCCCTGACCACCGCATCGAAAGCAAGTCCTGTGTCATAAAGGCACTCCACAGATTGTCCGTTTACGAGGACTGATTCGATGACGGGAGGTTGAGAAACGTTTCCGGTCCTCTGCTCCTTCCGGGGTGACGATTTTGTCTGCAGGCAGGCAGCATGTTGGGGAGGAGGTCTGCGCCTGCACTCATTAGTGCTGTGATTGTTCAAGCAACAGTACTTGCACCATTTATCTCCCTGTCTCTGGTGTGGCGCAGCATTTTTCTTGTTTTGCTCTTTGTAGTTATCTAGTTTTGCGTGATGTTTATGCGAGATGTGTGGTCCTTTGCTTTGTTGGTCTGGTTGGGAGCGAGCAGGTTGCTTTGGCGCCTGATCCGAAAACTTCTTTCTGGCTCCTTGAGACTCCATGACAGCATTTTGGAATCGCTCTGCCAGTGTAAGAATATTTTCTAACCGGTCAGCGCCATTTTCAGTGAGAAATCTACGCATTTCCACCGACATAGACTCTTTTAGTTGCTCTATCACAATCAGCTCTTTCAACCCGTCATAGTTCTCGGTAAAGTTTCCCAGTGTACACCACTTCACTAAGTAGTCTTCAATACGGGCTGCGAACTGTGAGAAAGTCTCTCCGGCCTCCTTCCTAGAACCTCGAAATTTTTTCCGGTAAGCCTCTGAATGAAGCTCGTACCTCACCAAGAGAGCTTTTTTCAATGCCTGATAGTCATCTTGCTCTCCGGCCGGAAGTTTATTAAAAACTTCGTAGGCGGCTCCTCTTAGGCCCTGGGAAAGTTTCAAGTTCCACTTCCGTTCTTCAAGTCCAAACCCTGTTGCAAAGCGTTCGAAGCGGTCTAAAAGGCGTCCATGGTATTGTTCCTTTCTGAAAAAGGTTCCAGCGGAAAGTTCGTGGCACTGGGTGGTGCAGGTTGCGAAGTAGGCACACCATCTGAGTGGGGTGAGTACCCTCCATCAAAATTGGAAGCCGCTGCACTTTTTGCCAGCTCTATCTGATTGGTCTGTCCCTGGATTTCCAGTTGCTTCATGTTAAGTGCATGCTCTGCTGCTTCTTTCCGCTCCGCTGCTTCTGCTGCGGCCTTCTCCTTCCGCTCCGTTACTTCTGCTGCGGCTTTCCGCTCCGCTGCTTCTGCTGCGGCTTTCTCCTTCTCCATTGCAAGTTTCTGCACTTCCATCTCTCTTGCATGGAGTTTATCAGTCTCATCACTCACAAATTTCATCAGATCTTTTCCACTTAACCAGTATTCACGCCCTGCCTCCATTAAACTAGTCCTAATTTTTGCGGCATCTGCCATGATAGGCAGTATGGGTTCACGAAGGGAAAAATTGGCAGTGACCTTCAAGCAAATTGTTTGACTCGCACAAGTAATTATCTCTTAAAACCTTCTAGGTTTAAATTAGTAATCAAGTTCAAAAAGTTCTTTAAAAATAATCACTCACTCAGCATATTCTGAAAATTATATAACAGATTATCTAGAAGTTTTCTATGAAAAATTTGCTAAATATTTATGATAAAATTTTCCCAGCAGTTACAGAAAAAGATAAAAAAAATCAGTACCCTACAGTATCCTTTGTTCTCAAAAAGTGCTTAATCTGTCCGTTTGTCACTTAATTTAAAAAGGTATCACTCGTGCTTTAGAGATATAAATTATCCCCCCTATGAAATAGACAAATTATAGGAAGAGTCAGTCTAGAAGGTCATCATCATGTGACATATTCTTTCCAGAACGTTGTCTCCATTACAGCTACTATGAACGCATCACGATTCTGGGCACGTCGACCTGCATCAGCCAAAGACAAGTTCAGACTCTCTGTGATGTCCTGGGTCCACCGTCGTCTAGGTCGACCCCTTCCCCTTTTTCCAGGGACCATGCCTTCCATCACTGTTTTTTCCAGACTATTATGTCTTTTTATATGACCGAAAAATTTCAGCTTCCTTATTGCGATGGTATTTAGGAGCCAATGTTCCTGTACGTTTAGTGAGTGCAGTACTTCTCTGTTGGTCTTTTTTTCTGTCCAGGGTATTCTCAACATCCTTCTGTAGCATTTCATTTCGAATGATGTAATCTTTTTTGCAACTGTTTTATTGAGTGTCCAAGTCTCGCAGCCGTATGTTGCTACTGGGAATATACATGCTCTGATCAGTTGTAACTTTGTTTCTTTGCTTGTGCCTAGAAGGTAATCCCTCGAAATGCCAACCAATTTTGCAATTATCGCAATTGTATGGCAGGGATGAAAATGTGATTTATCACACTTCTAAGTCCGGGTTCACTAATCCCGGACGAGCCCCCAATTGTCGTGTGGTGAGTCACTGGGGCAACTACTACAGTAGTTTTTGCCAGGAATAGTCTATGAGATATAGATATAAGGTCTCTAGAAATTGGCTCGTTAAGAAAGAATAAAGACCTATTCGAGATAGGGACAAGAAGACAGGAATGCGAATGCTTTCCACTAGACAGTGTTTTCTAATTAATTATGGAAAGAGTTCTGTTTCCCCACGACCTTAGCTTCTGCCCTTAGATCCCGTAAAGAAACCGCCCCCAACCTCATCTGAGTAGAGAAAGGTTCCTATAGGTGAATATGTAACACTGACAGCACGAGTGATACATTAACAAACTCTTGATAATGATCAACCGATCGTTGGGTTTATTAATGAAATATCCACACATATAGGGTTAGTAATGGTTAGAACGTGATGATGGTGAAAGACGATTCACACAAAACACACAGATGAGATAATAAAATTACAGTTAATTAAGTAATAGTTAATTAAGAATGAACTGGTGTAAAGTGAAATGATGATGTGATATGATACGTGTTACCAAAATGGTGAGTACTCTACACAGTCCATGTGTCTTTAAATGCTTCTCCTAGATATGAGGATTCACATGTATGCATAAAATGTCCCAAGTTGTTATACGTTATGTCGAGTGGGGTATCTCTAAGCTGAGGACGTTCTGATGAATACTGTTGTCGTACGGAGAACGCTGACGAGATATCTATGTATATTCCTTCACTGTTTGAGTATATCTCTGTAGTGTTGATCAACAGTTAATAGTTGTCATATGAACAAAAAGTCTGTTGTCTAATCTCCCGACGGTACTGGTCAGACTGGATATCTTCACGAAATGTTAGTGATATGTAGACTCATAATCTTGCGTATGTAGTCGTGATTCATATACTTTCGAGTCTGCTTCATAAAATGCGCTTAAGAGTGTGTTGCACGTGGTATAAATATGCGATTCCTCTTTTGAGTTCTTTTGCTTGACTTCAGATAATAATGATCTTTCGAGTGATTTGAATTTATGATGACTCTGTATTGAACTTGTGATAACGATGTATTGAACTTGTGAGCAAGCAGTATATGGTGACGAAAAATGCTGCGTCCACCTTCTGACTTGTGGGTGAGACAATATTCCTTCTTAATTGAGGAATGAAAGATGTCCAATGGCGAATTCTGCTAGCCAAATGTCCGTTTTTAATAACTTATTTCTGGTTAGACGTCAGACACGTTGCGCGTAGACTCAGACTTCTGATGAACTTCTTTTCCCTTCGCAAAATCCTTTAAGAACACAATTAATCACAGAACTGAATTATCCTCCACTCTGAATAAACACATGTGTTAGGCTATGTGTTTTGGGTTTAATCTCTTCCTCACAAGGTAAAAAACTGGTCTGCCCCACTCTAGTAGATTATGCGGTATTATATATTTCTGGAAGTCACCAGGCCAAGCTAGACGTCCAATGTGGTAAACCAACGCTTGTATAAACCGCGGCCGACCCAAGATAACACCATTACAGCATGAGACGTTTTCCCCTGGCCAATCTGGGCGTCCAATGTGGTGTCACAGAAATTACAGCATGCCGAGATGTTTGATTCGGATGACCATATGTGTTTTTACCAGATTTATCACGATGCAATGTGGGCTTCAAACGATAATGTCGGGCATGTGGACTCAATCAAAGGATTTTATTTCCCCCGATGAAAGAGCAAATGTGGTTCTCTAGATACTGGTTGCAAGGAATCACAACAATGAAATAGCAAATGTGGATCGCAAATATGAGATGAAAGAGCAAATGTCGGAGAAAATACAATATGAAAAATGTAGGAAAAGATGGAGCAACAAGGCCTTTGCGCTCGTTTATCACAAATGTCAATTGTTCAATGTTCAGATCAAGTCGCACCGTATTAACACCAGGCACATGTTATATTCCTGTAAGAGTTTATGTAAGTGTTCAGTGGTCAGAAAGGCTATACGCCATAGATGTTGATTTCCACCAGTCTGTATAATTATGTGCAACCTTGTTCAACCCACGTTGGTGTTTCTTGGCTCGTGATGTTGCGTATAATGTAATGTTAGTGCTCACCTTAGTTTGCTAACACAGCTCATCTCACAGTAGCACATAAGTCATTGACGACAGTTAACAAAGTTACCAAGATAACTAACTGTTTCACTGACAAACATTTTCTAAAACCACTAACAATAATTAGCTTAATCACTGACGACAATCCAGTAAATAATAAAATGTTTATTAAGATTACCTGATGACTTGGAAACCCTCTGGCTTAACTTCAAGGACATCATGGAGACAGCTGCTGCGGGAGCGTGTGATTGGGTCCGACTTGGGAGCAGGAGAAGGGGGACGCCTTGGTGGACAGGGGAAGTCAAAGAGAGGGTAGGAGAGGGGAGGGTGGCATGGAAGCAATACTTGGGAGCTAGGGACACGGCAGGAAAAATGGAGATACAGAGTGACACAGTATAAATATTATAAAGTATTAGATTGGTCACGCTGTAGAGTGACAACCCTGATATTAATTTAAAACCCGTTTGATCATGTGACCTGGAAGGAAGTGCGCCCGAATTCTGGCGGGGAAAGGCAATTGAGTTTCTGGCTCATGGATTTTGCTGAAGCAAAATTTTATTCAGTCGAGAATCAGAATGCCTTAAGGGATGTTCGAGCTGAACAGCTAGAGCTAAAAAGAAAAGAATTTGAATTACAGGAAAGGAAGATGAAAGAAGATAAAGAGTTGCAAGAAAGGAAGATGAAAGAAGATTCAGAGTTACAGGTAAGGAAGATGAAAGAAAAAAACGAGTGGAAACCGAGAGAATTTGAATTGCAAGAAAAGAAGATGAGAGAAGATAAAGAGTTGCAAGAAAAGAAGATGAAAGAAGATAAAGAGTTGCATGAAAAGAAGTTGAGAGAAGATAGAGAATTGGAAGAAAAGCGAATAGAGCAAGAATTGCAAGAAAAGAAGATAGATAGAGAGTTAGAGCTAGAGAAGGAGAGAATGAAAATAGCTCTGGAAGAGAAGATGATGGATAAGGAAATACAATTGAAGAAATTGGAAGTGGGTGCGAGTGGTCAGAACTCAACTCCTGGAGGGGCTCATCGTCCCTTTAGGCTGCGTATGCCAAATTTTAATGATAAAATTGATAGCTTAGATTTCTTCCTTGAAAGATTCGAGGACGATTGCGTGGCCTATAAGGATGACAGAGATCAATGACCATCTCTGTTATCGACGCTACTAGTGGGGCCTGCGATGGAGACTTTTTATAGCCTCCCCTTAGAAGAAAGGACCGATTACGACAAAGTAGAGGAAAGGTTGCTCAGGAAATTCCGTCTGACTGCTGACGGTTACCGGACGCGTTTTAAAAACGCGATGCCAAGCGCAGACCAGGACTTCGAGGACTTTATCTCGAAGATCAAACTTCTGCTGAATAGATGGATCGAAATGGAGGGGATAACGGAGGACTATAATGGCTTGCTAGACTTGGTGCTACGAGACAAAGTGTTGTCTTCGTGTTCTAGTGAGTTGGTTGCGTTTTTTCAAGAACGTCACCCAAAGGACATTGAGTCCATGGCCCAATTGGGGCACCATTATGTCCTTGCCCACCCGGGCAAATCCATTCAAAAGTCAGGTCTATCAGATGACTTAGTCGCCAATGTTGGCAAAGTTCAGCGCCTATCTTGGCGAAATCTGTCAGACAATGTAAATAGGGGCGAAGAGCAGAACTATGAGAAGCCCTCAAGTCCCTATCAGTCACGTAGAAGAAATTATGAGAATTTCCGATCTCATCGGTATGGTCGGCCAAGGTGGCAGAACCGACAATATGATAGTTATAGCGATAGAGGGGAGTGCCAAACGCGAAAACAGGCACGCTCCGAGGACTCTCGGGACGAAGACCGGTTTTGGTATAAAGGAAAACATTCCAAGCAGAGGAGTGGTTCCTCGGAGAGTCGATCTTCCGACTCAGATGCGAGGTCTTTGTCATCGAAAGGCTCCAGCAAAAGTACACGCGATGAGAAGAAGAAAGAGCGCTTGTGTACCATTTGTGGTGGAAATAATCATTGTGCAGACAGGTGTCCCACCCCAATAGAACACGCAAATTTCGCGTTTGTGTTGGACACAATTAACAGTGAGCACTGTGAGCGGTGTCGCCCTCTGTTTCACGCGAACGAGAGGGTAATGCGTGCATGCGGCACCATGTTTATCGGCAGTCCATGAGACTGGCAAAATCTGATTACGGAAACAACGATAGATTGTTTGGTCTGTTTTTGTTCCACAAAGACGCCACTAGGCGTGGTGGAAACGGCAATAGACTGATCAATTTGTTGTTGCCCTAAGACGCCACTAGGCGTACTGGCCACACACTGCTTTGCCGGTTGGAAGCTAAGGATGGAAGAAGAAGAAGAAGAATGAGACTGGCAAGGTGGATCTCCACAAAGGCATAGTGGAGATGAAACCAGTCTCCGTGTTGAGGGACACTGGATGTACCACAATTGGGGTGCAAAGGTCGTGCATCGACGACTCCTGCCTTACAGGCAAAACGGTAAAGTGCACCACGTTCGGGGGCAGAGTGGAGTCTTACCCCCAAGCATGTATCAATGTGGACACTCCGTTCGTAACAGGTAGAGTGAACGCGTTCGTTCTTGATGATCCGATTGCCGATTTAATCATCGGCAATGTACGCGGGGTGCATAAGGCCGTGGGTGTGGGTGGAGCAGAGGCTCCGCAACACCAACGATCCAAGACGGATGATCAGGTGGTCGACGTAGCACCACCTGACACGAAGGTACATCGCAGACGTGTTTCGCGGCAAGTACCAAACGACATGATTAGGAGCAGTCGGAGTAGATACGACGGTTCGATAGCTAGTGATCGCACAGTTTGGGTGCGTAACGTCCCCCTGAGTGCTAGTTGGTGCACACTCAGAAGAGTGTTTGATGAGGTCGCGCCGGTTAGATTTGTGGAGTTATTGTCGTTGCGCGACAATACCTAAATGGCACGAGTGACGTTCGAGAATAGGTGGGGTGCGCGTGATGCAGTAAGGCGAAATCATTTGTCGTTGCTGCAGAACCATCTGATAATAGTCCAGCAATAGCTAGTGTAGGTTTCGGGTTCATGTTCAGTGAGGTGTTTGGGTTGATGCGAACCGAACCCTGATCATTACAAACACAAAGTTCCCCCATAAGCGCATACATGCATACACTAGATGTGAACCAACCAAGAATGAGAAGTCAGTGATCGACTATGCCATTGTTCGGAGAAGCTCATTCAGATATGTCCGAGATGCAAGAGTCTGGAGGGGGCCAGAGATTGGAAGTGATCACTACCTGCTAACAATCAAACGAACAACTGAAAGAGTTGCTCAGCCTAGGAACTGCCCAACATCACGCAAGAAACCAAGTAAACGAGCAGGAGAAATGAGCATTAGGACCTACAAGCTGAGAGAGCCAGAAATTAAGACCAGATATCAGGGGCTTATTGCTACAGCAGTGAGCAACACAGAAGAACGACCTGATGACTTGGAAAACCCTCTGGAATAAATTCAAGGATATCATAAAGACAGCTGCTGCAGAAGCATGCGGTGAAGTCCGACTTGGGAACCAGAGAAAGAGGACACCTTGGTGGACAGAGGAAGTCAAAGAGAAAATAAGAGAGAAGAAAATGGCATGGAAACAATACTTAGGAGCTAAAAAACACAACAGGACAAATGGAAAAATATAGAGAATATGTGACACTCAGAACAGAAGCAAAGAACAAAGTGCTAGCAGCAAAACAGAAGTCCTGGGAAGAATTTGGAGAAAAGCTAGAAAAAGATGCACAAGAAAACCAGAAATTGTTCTATAAGACCCTAAAGAACATGAGGAAAGAAAAACAATGCCCTCTCAAATTTATAAAGGACAAGCAAGGCAAATTGCTTACTGCCCCAAAGGAAGTAATGGAAAGATGGAAAGAATATTTCTCAGAACTCCTGGATGGTGAGCATGATGAAGCATCAGAAATGATAACCACTGACACAGAAGAGGAAACCAATGATGGTGAAGATGACATAAAGATGGAAGAACTGAGGGCAGCACTAGAGAAAATCAAGATGGGCAAAGCAGCAGGGCATGATGGTATAACACCAGAAATGGTTAAGTACATGGGAGCATCAGGCGACCTATTACTCTTAAAGGTCCTACAGGCAGCATGGTGCAACAAGACCATACCAAAGGATTGGGAGATTGCCATCATACCACCAATTTTCAAAAAGGGTGACAATCGACAATGTGGAAACCATAGAGGCATATCCCTTCTCAGTGTCCCTGGTAAAATCTACTCTAGAATCCTAGAGCAGAGACTCCGACGCCTAGCTGAGCCACAATTGGATGAGGTCCAGTGCGGATTCCGAGCAAACCGAAGTACTCAAGACCTAATCTTCACACTCAGACAGCTGAGTGAAAAGGCCCTTGAGTATAAGAGTGAGATCCATCTTTGTTTCATAGATCTGGAAAAGGCGTTTGACAGGGTCCCCTGGAGCAAACTTTGGGACTGTTTGGCAAGGAAGAATATTCCAGCACCTCTGATTCATGCTATACAGAGCTTCTACAAGTCTTGCAGAAATTATGTGAGGACAGCAAACCATAAGTCAGAAGAGTTCAGGACCACCACTGGTGTAAGACAAGGTGATATCCTATCACCTTACCTCTTCATACTCCTTATGGACGATGTCATCAAGGCATGTAAGGAGAGAACAAGAAAGTATTCAGTGGGGTACTGGAAGATGAGACAGGTCTATATTTCGGAGCTGGCATTTGCTGATGATGTTGCCCTGATTGCTAAATCAGAGGCACATCTCCAATCCAACCTGCAAGTCTGGAAGGAAGAGCTGGAGAAGAGAGGGATGGTCATAAGCAGCTCTAAAACAAAATCCATGGTGATATCACGAGAAGAAAGAAAACATCAGATTAAGTTGGGAGAACAGGTCCTGGAGCAGGTCGACCACTTTAAATATCTCGGAGCTATTATAGACCGAAAGGGAGGCATCAAAGAAGAGTTGGCCACTCGAAAAGCAGCGGCTGGGAGACTTTTTCAGGCCATAAATCGTGGATTCCTCAGCAAGAAAGAGGTTGGTAAGAAAACGAAGATGGCTGTATACCGCTCCACCTATGTCCCAGTCTTGACATATGGATGCGAGTCGTGGGCAATGACTACAACCCACAAAAGCCAGATCCAAACCTCAGAAATGAGGTATCTGAGCAAAGTGGTTGAAGTAACAAGAAGAGACATGGTCCGCAACCAGACGATCCGTCAAGGCCTAAAATCCCATCCGCTGCAGACCCAAATAGAACAGTCCCAACTAAGATGGTTTGGCCATGTCTGCAGAATGGGAGAAGATCGGCTACCACGACAAGCATGGGAAACAAAGAGCCAGGGATCCAGACCTCCAGGACGACCCAGAGTCCGCTGGGAGGACAACATTAGACAATCTTTGAAGGACCGAGGACTAGAATGGAACCAGGCCAGGAAGAAGACAGCTGATAGAATGGTCTGGCGCTCTCTCTCTTCCAAACCTCTACACCTCACGGTAGAAGGGGAACGACTAAGTAAGTAAGCGAACCGAACCTTTGAGTCTGATCCACGCCACCAGTTCTATTCTTATATGAATATGAGTACTTTGGAAACTTGTAAACATTATGTAATGCTTTGCAATGCATATTTATGTTATGACATGTTATGCTTTACAATTTATGTTAGTCGAAAGTTGTTGCCAGCAGAAACTAGATACTCTATAATTGAGAGGGAGTGCCTTGCGATTGTCTGGGCGGTGTCTAAGCTGGCACGATACCTGTTGGGGGCGCATTTTTTCCTCCAAACAGATCACAAACCACTGCTATTTTTGCAGTCGGCCAAATCTACCAGTGCGAAGTTGACACGCTGGGCATTATTGCTGCAGCAATTCAACTTTACTATTTTACCTATTCAGGGAGTACATAATATTGTAGCGGATGTCTTGTCCAGGGTATGAAGTTGGTGTGGGACAAGAGCATCCGTAGAGAATATTTACTTTGATTATGGAAGAAATGTATTATAATCATTAGAGTTGATGTTTTTGAAGATGTATTATGGTATATGATTTATGTTTCACTATGCCATAAAGGCAATATGGATAAAGTTATATTCTATGTATGTATAAATCATGGTATTATATATGTATATTTACAGTATGTAGACAGGTTCTTTATACTATGAGATTGTGCCTTATTATTGATACCTTGATATGAATAATTAATTTGTAACATATATTGTAGTTCATAGACCAGGTCTGGATGGTCGTTGTTATTTTTCATGACTGCCAGTACCTGGGATGATTAATACATTCTCAAATTGTATTTGGTGCATGGTTTGAGATGGCATGAGCGACAATGGTATGGGACAACTTTGGCATTCTCCAGGTTGATGAGGAGGTGCCGTCTCGGCATCTTGTTCGTTCATACTCCGAACGGGGTTGGGCGTGACTCCTCCGGTGGAAGAAACTTCGTTTTCTTTCTTGGGGGGGGGGGGGGGGGGGGGGGGGGGGGTCGCAGTATAAATATTATAAAAGATTACGTTGATCACGCTGTAGAGTGACAACCCTGATATTAATTTAAAACCCGTTTGATCATGTGACCTGGAAGGAAGTGCGCTCGAATTATGGCGGGGAAAGGCAGTTGAGTTTCTGGCTACCGACCGGAGTGGTCGCTGTGTCGTTACCTTTCAGCATTTTGCTCCCTTTCAGCATTTTGCTGGGATTTTGGATGCCATAGTTGTTCATTCAGGGTGCTTGTCATTTATTCATGTGGTTAATTTTGGTTACATCTGTCTAGGACAGTGGTGTAATTTCTATCAGCATTATTTTCGTAATTCATTGATGAGAAGTCATTTGTAGTTAAGTATGGCGTTATCTTAGTGCAGAACTTAGCCGGTGAGCAAAAGTCAGCGTATTGGTTACTCAGTATGACGTATCCGCGAGTTTTGATAATGATAGATTGAGTTGTTGATTATTGCAAGTGATTTTTGGCATTCCTGTTGCATTGTATTTCATTTGTATTTCGAGCCGTGTGTGGCTTCTTTGTGTGCATAGTATTAAAGGGAACTTAACCTGTTACAGGTGTTATTGTTTATTAATGTCAGCTAACTGTATGCTATGGTCGTCCCCTAGCGGTTCGAGTCAAGTGTATGGAAGTATTTATGTAATAAAATCCATAGTGTAAGTAGTTTAGTCGTTGACACAGAGAGTGTATGACACTCGGGGCAAGGACGGGGGACAAGATGCTAGCGACGGGGCAGAGGGCCTGGTGGGAGTTTGGAAAGGGGCTGGACAGGGATGCGCAGGAAGGCCAGAAATTGGGGGGGGGGGGGGAGACCAATGGTGGTGAAGATTATAAGGATGAAAGAACTGAAGGCAGCACTGGAGAGAATCAGGATGGGCGGAGCAGCAGGGCGTGATGGTATGACACCGGAAATGGTTAAGTGCATGGGAGCTTTAGGCGATATATTACTCTTAAGGGTCCTACGGGCAGCGTGGTGCAACGGGGCCATACCAAAGGATTGGGAGATTGCCATCATAACACCGATTTTCAAAAGGGGTGACAATCGACAATGTGGAAACCACAGAGGCATTTCCCTTCTCAGTGTCCCTGGTGAAATCTACTCTAGAATCCTGGGGCGGGGACTCCGATGCTTGGCTGGGCCACAATTGGATGAAGTCCAGTGCGGATTCCGAGCAAACCGAAGTACTCAGGACCTTGTCTTCACACTCAGACAGCTGAGTGAAAAGGAACTTGAGTATAAGAGTGAGATCCATCTTTGTTTCATAGATCTGGAAAAGGCGTTTGACAGGGTCCCCTGGAGCAAACTTTGGGACTGTTTGGCAAGGAAGAACATTCCAGCACCTATGATTCATGCTATATAGAGCTTCTATAGGTCTTGCAGAAATTATGTGAGGACGGCAAACTATGGGTCAGAGGAGTTCGGGGCCACCACTGGTGTGGGACAGGGTGATATCCTGTCACCTTGTCTTTTCATGCTCCTCATGGGCGGTGTCGTCGGGCATGTGGGGAGAGAACGGGAGGGTGTTCGATGGGGTTCTGGAAGATGGGGCAGGTCTGTGTTTCAGATGCTGGCGTTTGCTGGTGATGTTGTCCTGATTGCTATTGTCGGAGGCACATCTCCAATCCAACCTGCAAGTCTGGAAGGAACAGCTGGAGAAGAGAGGGTTGGTCATAAGCAGTTCTGGGGCAAAATCCATGGTGATATCGCGGGAAGAGAGGGTGCATCGGATTGGGCTGGGATAGCGGGTCCTGGAGCGGGTCGACCACTTTGAATACCGAGAAGCTATTGTGGACCGAAGGGGAGGCGTCGGAGAAGAGTTGGCCACTCGGGAGGCAGCGGCTGGGAGACTTTTTCAGGCCATTGATCGAGGATTCTTCGGCGGGAGAGAAGTTGGTGGGAAAACGAGGGTGGTTGTGTGCCACTCCTCCTGTGTCCCAGTCTTGACATATGGATGCGATTAATGGACGGTGACCGCGGCCCACAAGGGCCAGATCCAGGCCTCAGAAATGGGGTGTCTGAGGAGGGTGGTTGAGGTGACGGGAAGAGAAGTGGTCCGCAGGCAAACGATACGTCAAAGCCTAAAATCCCGCTCCCTGCAGACCCAGGTAGAACAGTCCCAACTAAGCATGGAAAACAAAGAGCCAGGGATCCAGACCCCCAGGACGACCCAGAGTCTGCTGGGCGGACAACATTAGACAATCTAGAATGGAACCAGGCCAGGAGGAAGACAGCCGATAGGATAGTCTGGCGCTCTCTCTTCCAACCCTCTACACCTCACGGTAAAAGGGGAACGACTAAGTAAGTAATTAAGTAAGTTATTAAGATTAAAAAGTTGGATATAAAAATATTAAAGCATGCCTATTTACACAACCAACAGTATTATGTACAGTTTCATTTCCTTCTAACTCTAGTTCTGTCTGATCCTATTCAAAACATTGTGAGAATATTTGTTATAATTATCTCTAGTTATATATTCTTGTTTCCATCATGACAAAAACCTCGAGAATCGTTCTCATTATTATAAAAAAAAAATGTGTCAACTCAACAGTTACACTGATTCTCAAAATCTCATATAGATAACCAACATCATCTTTCTCAATATTCAATACACATTTCTCATTATGTTTTACAGTACCGTATCTATAATTATGAATCCAGTCAAAATATATTTGTCTGGATATATATAGGTTCTTAATATATTTACCTACAAGTGGCATCAACAGCTTTTCCTGGCACGCCTCGTTCGTTCGCAGGGAGCAAAAGTGTTAGGACTTCGATGCCTTCAGGGAAGTACCTAGGTTTAATTTTTATTTTTATTTAGATTCTTATGTGTCCTATCTAGCCTTCACTTTCTTTCCTTTCCCTGGCGAAGGCCTTGTGGCCGTAACGTTGGCTTTTTTCTTTGTCTTTTGTCCACGTAAGACGAATCACCTTCTTTTGATTTTTTTTCACACCCATCCATCAACAGCTAAGCGCTTGAAATAAAAATCACCATTATTTATACATCTATTGCCTGCCAGTCTGCAGGATCACACATTATCACTTCACTACAACCGTTCCTTTTTTTTTAATATCCCGTTCAACCTCTGATGGGTTATAATTAGGATACATTTTGTTTTCAATTCCAAATAATATGAACAACTGCCGATATGAGAAAGTGGCATCACATTTGTCAAATCATTGTAAATAGGGGCAATCACAATTATGCTTACACGTTAAAAAAAATAATAAAAAAATTTATAAATTAAATAAATAAAGAAATAAAAAAAAGAACAAAATCAAGAAGACACTGAACAAGAATAATATTAAAGTGGAGGGGTGTAAAGGCCTGGTGGTTCCAGTTATATAACTGACTTTAACAGATTTTAATTGACTTTCATCTGTTAAGTCATATGCATTGTAAGAACAGCAGCAGACCTTCACATTCCCAGATACTTTATATTAACATTTGTTCGTGTTAAATATTGTTTGACTATATTATGCAGCTCCCTAAGATACCTCTTACATTTTAAGAAGAAATGTTCTATATTACTGTCTCGAAGACCTCCTGCACAGTAAGGTTCTTCTATTCTGAAATAGCCTTTTCCCAGCTGTAGTCTGAGAAGTTTCTTATTACTGGGAATTTTCAATTCCCTAGATATCTGACATTTTCTTGTTGGAGCCTTGAACATCTTATATGCATGTCTTCTTTTCAGATTTTTATCCCACTCTGCTTTCCATGCATCTGTTATTAAATGTTTAATTAAGCTCTTAATCTCTGAATTACTCGTCCCTACATTTATTAGATTTTTATCAGATCTACCTTTCTTGGCTTCTTTATCTGCTTTTACATTAACTTCTATGCCAACAAGTGAAGGTATCCAAGCAATTAAGACTGAACAACCTCGGGAATATAAGTATGTAGTAGCCAGAAATATCTCCTCTGCTATATCAGGTCTACTACATTCTCGTAAGTTTCTAAGTGCCTTAATTGTTGAAAAAGAGTCAGTTAAAACTGTTAGTTTTTTTTTTTTTTTGGAGGGTTATTAGAGAATATTTCTAGTGCTTTTAGTATTGCCACCATCTCTGCAGTGAAAATTGATGTATTTTCCGTGATGCTATATTCTTTTGCCATTTTCCATATTGGAATATATATTCCTATCCCCAATTTGCCATCCTCTCCCTTGGATCCATCTGTGTACACAGTAATGCTGTCTTTTGATATTTGTTGTATATATTTATTGGCTGTGTTTTTAATATTTTCTATATTATTTGTTTTCTTAAGTATTTCTGCTAGGTGGTAGTCCGTGTCTGGTTTCTTGATCTCCCAGGGTGGAATCACTGGCTTGTATTCACATCTGTTATTAATTGATGTAATTAATGTACCCAGATGGACAATTTCCTCCATACACTTCCATCCTGTAGGGTATCTAGTGGTATTCATTGGATTGGCCTGAGTTGTTAGTTTGCATCTGGTAAAAGATGTATGTGCTGGGTGAGACTTATTTAACATAACTCTGTTCATGTAATTTAGTCTTAACTCTTTTCTCCGTAATTCTAAGGGTAGAATTCCTAAAGCCACCTCTATAGCTCACATTGATGTTGATCTGATTGCACTTGCTATTGTACATAAAGCCTGATGCTGAATTCTGTCTAATTTAATCTTGTTACTGTGTGCAGCAGAGTCATATATTATACTTCCATAATCTACTTTTCCTCTAATAAAAGATTTATAAAAAGTGAGCATTGTCTTAGTGCATGCACCCCATCCATTACCTTTCAAATATCTTAATAAGTTAGTCAATCCTCTGCAAGACTCCACTAGTTTATCTATGTGTTTATTCCAGTTCAGCTGTTGGTCCACTATCATTCCTAGATATCGAGTGGTTCGCACTGTATTAATGTTTTGCCTTTGGATATTAATGTCTATAATTGTATTTTTAACAACCCTACCTTTACTGAAGACCATTCCCAATGTTTTATTTGTACTCAGCTGAAAACCCCATTTTGTCATCCATTTACATACTTTATTTATTTGATTCTGTAGATCCTTATATAATTTTGGCAGATGTTTCCCAGTCCTCCATATAGCAACATCATCTGCAAACTGTGACAATTTGTTTGTTATATCATTAAATTCTTCACCTAAATCATTTACCATTATTGTTAAAAATTGAAGGAGACATTACTGATCCTTGGTGTATTCCATTTTGTTGTTCATACAGTTCTGATCTATTATTGTTTACCTGAACAGTGAAATATCTATCTTGCAGAAAATTCTCTAAATAGTTATATATTTTACTGGTTACTCCTATCTTCTTCATTTTAAAGAGAGCACCCTCTCTCCAGCATTCATCATAAGCCCTAGCTATGTCTAAAAATACTACCACAGTTTTTTCTTTCTTTTGAAATCCTGATTTTACTTCATGTTCCAATTTAATTATCTGATCCATGGTGCATCTGTTCTTTCTAAATCCTGACTGAGTTTGATAATATAAATTATTCTTTTCCAAATAAAACTTTAATCTTTTATTTACTATGGTTTCTAATATTTTACCTAGATGAGAAGTTAAAGAAATTGGTCTGTATGAACTGGCATCATGGGCATATTTTTCTGGTTTTAGTAATGGAATAATTACTGCTGTTTTCCACGTTTTCGGAATTTTTCCTGTATTCCAAATTTTGTTAAAAAGGGATATTATAATTTCTATGGTACTTTTGGTATGTGTTTCAAGATTTCGTAGCTCAAGATGTCATGCCCTGCTGATGTATTTGTTTTGTCCTTTATTGTATTTTCAACTTCTTCCATTGTAATATCTGCATTTAAATATGATAAATGTTCAGTATTTTAAGGTACTTCTTTACTGAGTTTTTTAAGAAATGTTGCTCTTCTGTTGACTTCAGCCTGTCCTAGACTTTCCTTAGAACTAAGTCTATGGTAGTACCTGGCCAGCACCTCTGCTTTCTGCCAGTCAGTCTCTGCCCTTTCAGGTCTTTTTATATTAGGTATTATCATATGTTTAGTTCTGCCTTTAATGGCTTTTAACTTTTTTCACACATCTGTTGTACAGTTAGTTGTAGGGTTCAGTGTTTGGCAGAAATTTCTTCAATGATTTTCGTTTGCTTTAGTATGATTCATTTCTTATGTTCTTATAAATGTATAAATTATCTTCAGATCTATGCTTTCTATATTCTTGTAGAGCTTGTTTTCTTTGTTTTTGAATTTCTGTACATCTAACTGTCCACCATGGTACTGGGTTTTTGTTCCAATGTTCAATCTTTTTTGTTTCCTTAATGCGGTGTGGAATTATGTGTCCTAGCATATATGCATTTGGAATATGTTTAACAGCTATTAGTAATATTTCTTTTGTGATATTATCTGCAAATACATCTATATTTTCATTTTCTATATTATTCATTTTTATCTCTTCCATTTCTACCTGAAAAGCTACCCAATTAGCTTTATTATAGTAAAATTTCGGTTTTTCTACCAGTTTGTTAGGTTTGTAATTATCTTTTAGTGTTATTTCATTGGGTAAATGATCTGAATTTGTATCCCAAATAACTTCCCATTTTGCATTAGCAAGATTTGGTGTTACAATGCTAATATCAATAGCTGTGTCTTTCTGATTTGCCCAAGGGTTAATTCTTGTTACTGATCCATCATTTAGTTTTATTAGTTCATTGTTTTCAATGAAGTCCAACAGTAGTTTTCCTGATTTGTCTATTACATTGTCTCCCCGAGCTGTATGATGAGCATTGAAGTCTCCGACTATGATAGTTCTGTTGTTTATTCTTTTATTCACGTCTGAGATATCTCTTTCGTTTATGTTTTCACTTGAACAGTAAAGGTTAACTATTTTTATTTCTTCTAACTCAGTAGACACTGTTATAGTTATTCCTTCAAAATTTTCTGTTCTAAATGATTCCCAGTCAGTTATTATATATGTTTTATTAACTAGAAAAGCCACACCTCCTCCTTTTTGAGTTTCAGTCCTGTCATTTTGAAAGACTTTATATTCAGGGATGGTAAAACGTTGACTCGGATTAAGATTAGTCTCTTGAATGGCAAATATTACTTTAGATTGTTTAAACATGCTTATTAATGTTGGTATATTTTTTGGCACTTCTGCAATTCCACAGTATTATTCTAATGTTCTGTACTTCCATTATTTTATTTTTAAGTTTATTAAAAATAGTGTTGTACTCTTTTACTCTGAGAAGTGTATAATATATTTATTTATTTGTTAACAACAAAGTATCCTAGATTTTCGGTTTCTCTGTTTAAGTGAGTTTGTAGTTCACTTTGAAGATTCAGCATAAAGGCTTTCACAATGTTTGATACAGAATGAATACGTTTTTGACAATCTGTCATTTTTCATTCCTCATTTCTTCTTGTTGGTTTTTATCTGATCGTTTTCGCTCGCTGCTTATGAGTTGTCTTTCTGACTCAATCCTTTTCAGTAAATCTTCATTCTCTTCTTTGAGTTCTGCTATTTTAGCCACATCTTTAGCTACTTCATGCTGTATTTTCCTCAATGTTTTCAAGAGTTCTTCTGCCTTTCTCACTGTATCTTCTGTTATCGATGATTTTGTTATTTCACTTTCTTCTGGTAGATTGCTATCTTTTGTCAGTATTTTTTGGACTTTATTTTTCTTTTGAGTTATTTCAGCATTTCTGGTTCTGACTGTGATTTCTCTTGGTGATGGAGTTGTAGATGTAGCGACTGATGATTGATGTTGTTAAATGGTGTGTTAGTACTGACTGATTTTATTAGAGCTAGTTTTGTTTGTTGGTAATGAGGACATCCTAGGAAACGTGCACTGTGGTTTCCTAGACAATTTGCACATTTTCTGTTTATATTTCTTGTTCTGTAATCTTTATCATCTTCTACTAATTTGCAGTGATCATAGGTGTGGTCCCCTGCACAATATCGGTATTTAGGTTTACTTCTACATGTTCTTTTGGTGCGGCCAAATTTCTGGCAGTTTGAGCATTGAATGATTGGTGGTATGTAAGCTTCTGTTTTGATTTTAGTACTGCCACTAAAGAAATGTGATGGGATTTCTCGTCCTTTTAGTGTAACTATTATTACAGTTGAAGTTCCTAATTTCTGTGATATCCTTTCCAGTTTAAGAATATTATAGTAAAATTATAGAGAAAACCAATAATCTGAACACTGATTCAAAGAATAAGGGTATTGAGAACCTTATGAAAGACCAACAAATCAATAGGCCCACTCATAAAGTTAAACAAAACCTCCCATGGTTAAGGATTTTTCAAATCAGTGGCAAAGTGGTAAGTATTAGAGCAATACCAGACAGTAAGATCATCAATGTACTGGAAACAGTTATAGATAAAGGGTCAATAGCACACATAAAAAGAACAAATTATGGCATAATACTCACAATGAACATGACTGAAAAGTCAAAAGCTTTAACAAAACAAATTGAAGTAAGTCCTGTTCAAGTAGAATTGGCACACAGCATTAAAGCTAGGCTAGAATTAGTCAAAGAAACCAGGAAATGTGTAATTAAAGGAATACCTGTGACAGTTCCAGAGGAAGAAATAAGAACTAGACTACAAACAGAAAATCCAAAATACAACCGTTCCTCTAACGGCTTGAAGATTTAAATATTCGTTACATATTCTATAGCGGGCAGATAGGGCTCGTGATCCTTGGTTAGTAACTTATCTAAGAGAAGGAACTCTGAATTCAAACCACCGCTGCCTTGCGGGAATATCCATTTATGGAACTGGCTTCGGGAGTAAATAATAATAATAATAAATTCTTTAAGCACCGAACACGGCGCATAAGGCAGAAACCAGTGCTCTCCAGGTTGTTCGTTGTGACGCCACTCCTCTTAGCTCTTGCACATTATTTAGGCCCAACGTTCTTCCTTCTCTTATTATTGTTCTTCTGAGTGTTTCTTTTGGTCTTCCTTTTTTCCTCTTACCCTCAGGAACGCAAGTGAGCGCCTGTAGTGGTATTCTGTTGTTTTGCATTCGTAGGACATGACCGATATATGACCATCGTCTTTTCCTTATATAGTCGGAGACATATTTCTGCCTAGAGTCTTCTCTTATTTGTCGATTAGTCTTGAATTCTTTCCAACTGATGTTCATGAGTTTTCTAAGACATTTGTTCTCGAATGTATTCAGCTTGTTCTCCAATGATTTTGTTATTTTCCAACTCTCACAGCCGTATGTTAACACTGAGATAACATTTGAATTAAACAGACGAAGCTTGGTATGTATATTCAATGATCGTAATTTCCAAATGTTAGATAATCTATTGAAGGCGCTAGCTGCCAAAGCAATTCTAGTATGGATTTCTCTTGTTGTGTCACCATCCTGAGTCATTTTACTGCCTAAATAATTGAAACTTTCAACTTTCTGTAGTTTTTCCCCGTTCAAGATGATATCAAAGGTCTCGTTAGAAAAGTTCATAGCTTTAGTTTTAGAGGCATTTATTTGGAGACCTATTTTAACCGAGAGATGACACAAATTATTTATTGCTTCGTGGGATTGTCTTGGTGTTGAACTTAAGAATGCTACATCTTCTGCGAAATCCAGGTCCCCCAGGAATTTTCCATTTGTCCATTTTATACCTAATTGTTCATTGTGGGTATAGTTTCTCATAACCCAATCAATAGCTATTCCAAAAAGTAGTGGTGACATAATACAGCCTTGTTTCACCCCTGTTTCTACTGTAAACCATTCTGTATTCCCTTTATTTGTTCTAACACAACATCTTGCATTGTCATATAGCGCTTTGAGTAAACCCTGAGGATAAATCCTGAGGCAGTCTAATGTTGATTCGACATTATTGTGGCAACTCCTGCGACGTTGTTGGTACCAAACTGTATCGGCTACTGCCGTTCCTTTGGATCTACCGGCTGCATGGAAAGAGGGAACATGCTGCATGGGCGTGATCTCCATTTAACTGTGCCCAATCTCGCGCCCTGGAGAGTTGTTTTTGTTTCAAAGAGGTGATGGGTGGAGAGCGGGCACTTAACAGCTGACCGTTATTGCCTCTTCTCGTTCCATCTTGGTCTACCCTGTTCAACCTGAAAATTGGTTATAAATGGGGTATTTAGTATTTTATTTACTAATTTTGTATTAAATTTAAATAACTATTGTCTTTTGCAGTTGCTGATTTTAATTTATATTAGTATTTGTCCAGTATTTTTATAGTTCTTTTTGAGTTTAGTTGTTTTTTTTTTGTTTTTTTTTTTAAACCTCGTTGTCTTTCCTTTCGATTGTTCGAAGCGTGCGGGCGCGTTTTTGCGGAGTCCTACATTTTGATTTTTAAACTGCATTTCAAGAAATATTTTTGATGGATTTTTATATCAATGTGTACACAATGTTAGTGGCTTTATCGTAAAATGCATATTAGTGTGTTCATGCGAAAGGGAACTGTGATTTTTATTAAAAATGATGCATATCTTCCGTTGTTATTATTACAGAAAGTTGCTTTTGTGTTGGAATGCCGCAACTTTCCACCCGGATGGTACTGAAAATTGGGGTAGCCGACAGTAAGGGATGTATTATTACCCCCTAAGGAATGCCACGGACCCGTGGCTTTAGAAATTGGTCACTGTTCACTTGTGAGTGGGCGAGGCAAGCTGTCATTAAGAGCGGAGCAAGAAGGCAGTGAACGGCTTCAAATTACCTCTTTCCACGCCCATTAAATACGCCAGGGGATTAACGTTCGCAGTCACAATGCTACATGTCCACTCGATCGCCACTACCCGACCGAAAACAAAAGGTAATAAACAGAAGGACTACATTTTTAATGTAACTAAAGCGGTTAAAAAGAAAAGTAAGAGTTTGAAGACCAACACGCCCTTCACACCTTCTGTAACGATATCTTATAAGAACAACAATCAGTGTGCAGTTCTTACGTTTTCAACATTAATCGAATATGAAGCATTAGGTAGCCTGTCTAAAGCATATAATGAATCTAACGCAACTGTTGAAACAAGGACTGACGCTAGTGATTCATATGTAGAAGATGTTATTTCCACAGCAGAGGTTGTCCTCCATTTCTATAACACAACAAATAAAGTGATGGTACAAGAAGCAGAGTGCGCTATTGAAAACTGGATTAACACGGACCTAAATAATTTATGGAAATCAGCAACTACTGCTGGAGTCTGTCGTGAGGCCATCACTTCAAATGTGCTGGTTCCTAGCATTTCAGCAAAAGCTTCCAGCTCTAAGAAGTTAGCAATCAGTTATTCCACTGTTCCCGCTGATATCACAACACACACAACTCCCAATACGGAATGTAACAAGGTATCACAGACAAATCCGAAGTCACTAGTTATAGCTGATACAGGAGACATCACAGAGACAGAGCACGTGTCATGCACTTTTGCCAGTCTACCAACATCCACACTTACATTACCTATGCAATCGTCACAAAATCAGGTTTCAATAATATTGTCTGAGATGGAGAAACTAAAAGCAGAGCTGAACAGCCTCAAAAATGCTTACGAACAGCTCCATGCCGACCATATGTCCCTCAAAAATAGCTGTGAGAGGAACGAAACTCGACAACAGAAAGAAATCACACAGCAGAAGAATAAATACAGACTGTGTAACACAAACACAAGCTCAGAGGGAAATTCCAACGGTGGTGAAGTACAACATACGACACAAGCTGAGCTGAGCCATAAAGAAGACCATGACCTGTGCACTCTGGAATTCCCTGCAGACATGAGCATAATCCCTGTCCAGATTTCTAATCGGCAGCCCCCACTGCCGACAGCCATTTCACTTCACAGCAAGAAACTTACACACAATCCCAGCATAGTTCAAACACAAGAAACAGCACGCACTGCCACCGGCACACACACACACGTCTTTTAAGTAGAAGGAAACACTTCGTCTTTGGTACCCAAAATGTGAATGACCTTCAAAAATTTAAATTAGTAACAGCAGATAAGACACGGTCACTGTTCGCTACAAAAATTGGGCATCTGCGCAGTACCTACTGACTCTCCTTAAAAGATATAAAACTGATCTTAATGTAGCCAGGGTCACTGTACACATTGGTCTGTCGGACGCGATAGAACATAACGAAATTGCACAAACAGAGCTAAATCAAATCACATCTAACTTACAGTTCTCTGACATGAAAATTGAGCAACCCTGATCGAGCCACTTTAATCGCACCGGCACCCCTCACTCTTGTTCAATATAATCGCTCAATGTGGGTCTCTCACAGACTTCCTAACTAGCATGCAAGGGTTATCGCGCATTCAGCCATGCAATTCGCCATCTGTCTTATTTTCTAGTTTAGCCACGCCTACCTGTCTTTGTTTCAAGCGATTTTGATACAGTTATTCATATCTCTGTCTTCCTTTCAAAAAAGGGGAAGGGCAAGGGGATTTGTTTGCTGTTAGTTACGTAACTTCGTCAGCGCTTGTCCCTGAAAACGAGGGGGGGGGGGGCGAGGCAACGGGGTTTGTAGTCACTAAGATAGAACGGGTTGTAAGCACAGAATGCAGAAAGAGCGTTAACCATTTTACCGCTTTATTCCTTTTTGTTCGTGTTCCAGGGGACGAAAATGCTCACCGAGACGACGGGATCTGAAGGCGCCGCTCGTCCGAGAACGGAATCTGCGGTCGGCGAAGGCGCGAGAAATTCGCTATTCGACCGTAGAAATCCCTCAGAAACGGGCAGAGGTGAAAAATCTCACATGTAGCTAACGATTTTCATCCATGTAATATACATAGCAATCTCTTAAAACTAAGTTATCAGTAGCGCCAGAGATTTTGAAGAAAGTACCTAGCTCGCATATGAGAGCCATACTACCATTTTGGACTTACTTATATACGTGGAGATTAATTCTTTTTTATGTGCTGCGGTAATAATATATTAGAGTTTTTAGTGGTTTAATTGTTAAAGTGCTTCCATTATATTTCACTGTGTTTATTTGGTCTGCGTTAATTAAATAACGTATAGCAAAGTTTACCAGCTATAAACGTAAAATTAACTACTCGCTATTTCCTCAGTAAGAGATGCTTTAAATTAATTAATAGACGCTAGGCGGTGGATAATTTAGAGAACGCGATTTATTTTCTATTTCCATCTGGTGTAAAATTTTAAGTGACTAGTGTTCATATCTCATGTTAGGGGCGACGAGATTAGCTAGACACTTGTGGAGTTTAAATTTAATTTAATAACGGAGTGCTTAACAAGTCATACCTAAATGTGTGTTAGATTAGGATATTGATAATATTGTTAAAGCGTTTATATTTTTCTTCCTATTTAATCCAGGTTGATCAAACCTTGCGATCCAGCGTTGTTATAATCTGATGTTCCTATCAGCATCCAAATAATTATTGTTATGACCATCGTCATGTTGTGACCCCTGCGCGGTCCACCTTCTCTAATTATGACGAGAAGCCAAATCAAGAAAACAAACAATAATAGATACAATTTAACTGGTACGGAACATTCCCAGCATACAACTTTTTTCATATCATAATATATTATCAGTCTGCTGAGGCAGAAAGTCAGTACTTTTCATCTGACCCTTGACAGGAGATTTTTCATCGGATTTATTCAAGAGAACTCACTGTCCATACTCAGCTCCCACCTCAATGAACAGCAGATTATTATCATTTAACATTTTTTTCCCATCACGTCACCGAGTGTTATAGCCACCTGAGGCTAGACCCCCCACTGGAACAATATTTCACCATATTAATTTCCAGGACAGTGCCACCACAATAGAAACACTTATCCAGAGCAAATACCTGCAGTGAAAAGGAATAATATCCAGGCAAACATACTAACGCATCAATAGCAGTGACTTCCCGAAAAATAACAGTCAGCTCATCGGATAGTCTGGGGCTGCACTTGACCCTGAATATGACTGGTTAGTTTTTTTTATAACTGCTAGTGTTTAAATTCCCTGGAATGTATGCAGCGTCAACATTTGGTAAGCAAATCTGAAAGGGGGCCACTGTATTGTTTGTGTGAGTGAACAGATAGAAAGATACTAATTTTTATGTTACTACTAACCTACCAACCTTCTTTATTTATCTCTCACTAATCTGAGTGTTCTCGGGATAGGTTAAATTTAGGACTTAGTCTTACCCGTCCTGACCATTCTCTGCTCCCATTGTTAATTATTTTGATCTTTTTTTGGGTTAATTACCTCTGTTGGGATCTTTCCTAGTTTTCCTATACAAGAGGGAGGGCCTATTAGATTATATTTTCATTTTCTTGTCTGTAAACTATAACTCATTGATGTAATGATAATGCTTTTCTTGATGTTGTGATATTTCTAGCGAAAATAAACATACTAAACCTTAAGCTATACTGTTGGTCAAATCCCGGTCCTTTTATATGTTATTCATAGTTTGTTTTCACGTCTGTACGTAGTGTTAGATGCCACAGAATTATGTGTACTTAAGTGTTGTGTAACTTGTACTTTGTACAAGGAGAGTAAGGGTGTCTGAAAGTTAAATAGGGTCGTAAAAGATAGGCTGGATTAGAGCAATTACTCAATTCAAGACTGCTTTTTCTCTCTACACTATCACCCTCCTCGTGAAACAGAAACTACTTCTTACACCTTCCTTTCACATAGCTGTCATCATCACCTCTACTAGAAAGGGACCATAATTACCTCAGTCCTATCTTCTCAAATTTACGACAAGTTCCTGTTCCCAAATGCAAAGGTATGTTTTTCAGCTATTATACCTCCAGTTCGCTCACATTATAAGAAATCTGTGGAGATGAACAACACAAAATTGAAAAAGCATTGCGTCAGACACACGAATGTAACCAGCTACTCCTCTAATGCAATTTACAACATTGAGTTTCCGTCAATACCCACAACTTCAAGCACCAGCCAGACAACACTGTCACACAATCAGGAGTATCAAGACAGACCCCTTATAGAACTACAGATGTGCAGGAAACAGCCAATAATATCGGCCTTCAGCAACATTCTACGGCAGATGACCCACCTCAACAACAACGTCATGAGACACTCCACCCTCAAAGATCTGTAAGTGATTCAATTCAACCAACTCAGGGTCCACCTACTGAAATCTCACCACATCCGCTGTCGCACCAGACACCAATGAGGGATCACCCATCATCGTTGTCATCACAGGTTTTCCCATATCAACCCACACACTCAACCTTTCATAACTTTCTACATCAGCAAAGCCTCTTGAACTACGCACCTTATATAGTCTTCCAATTATAGGAACAAAAATTATATCAGCTGTGCTGTTACTCAATTATAGTAAATGTATCAGCTGTGCTGTTAATTACATATATAAAATTTATCAGCTATGCTGTTAATCTTGTCTCTTACTACGCTGAATCACTTTTTCTTCCTTGACCGTTTAATGCTCACAATTTCCAACGTACAAAAGTTCTGTCCTTCTTAGTTTGATTCACACAACACCTGCTGAGGATCGTTCCTTTAGCCCACCCAAGACTGAGGGGGACTAAGGAGGTAGTTCCGGTACAATCACTGTGCTCCTGCGAAGTTCCAGGCAGCTTGGATTGACTTGACAAACGACCTCAGGTTGGATGACACGAATTTAACCTGTAACAAGTAAAAATAGGGGCTAATTTATGTCCTCAGGCCCACCTATTTCTATTGTATATGAGATGAGCGTGTCTCAGGTGTCTGCATATAGGATGAATGACAACATGGCTCAGTATGATTTCGCAATAGCGAGACAAGACAGGTGTCTACTTGCAAAACATTCTTTCTGATAATTTAATACATGAATACATCCAATAATATAAATTCAATACATGAATACATCCCATAAGATAAATTCAATACATGAATACATCCAATAATCTGTACACCTAGGTGTGATACAACCGTTTCCTTCCACCTATAATATACCAGGGCTATACTGGCTGGTTGTGATACAGTCATAGTAAAACAAAAACTAAAGTTATATTAAATATGTAGGCCTATAGACGTGGGCTATTTTCTGTTTCAGATTGGCGTTATATGACACAAGGACTGTTTGGTTATATTTCAGGTTGGAGTTATATGAGACAATAGATTGGAGTTATATGAGTCCTAACAAGGACTGTTTTGGTTATATTTCAGTTGGTTTTATATGAGACAATAGATTGGAGTTATGTGAGACAATAGATTGGAGTTATATGAGTCCTAACAAGGACTGTTTTGGTTATATTTCAGTTGGGTTTTCGTCTTCATCAATCATATCAGGAAATACAATCATTATACCTAATTCCCCAAGATACAATCAGTAACCTGATACATTGTTAGTGAAACAAAATGTATTAAATATATACAGGTGTAGGTAGTATAAATGACACACAACAAATACAAACATTATATATCTGCTGTAGACCTATTCTCCTACACGTTTATATTAAGTATACTTACCCTCTAAGATTTATACAAGCTAGATTTTGACTCGACTGGTGAAGCAAGTCTGCCCGGTCCATGCAGGTAAGCATAAATCAATCTTGACAGCTTCTCTTCTCCAGTATGTCGTGTAGCTGGCTTCGTGTTGGTGTGTGATTTTGTATACACCTCGCCCGTATATATAGGTAGATGCAGGTAACTTTTACTGCTTAAGGAATGCTCTAGTACAATCCGTGACCGCGTCCCGAAAAACAGGGCTTATGCCTAATTTAATCTGTCTACCGCCAAATTGGGAGAACAAGATGGGCGTGACCGAGATCGCGTCCCGAAAAACAGGGCTTATGCCTAATTGGCTCAGAGACTGGTGAACGTTGCTCGTTGATTGGCTGGGGCATATTTGTATCTCGACATAGTGTAATAACTAAGAAGTGGGTTTACACACACGTTTTACGACATAGCCCCATCCTTTCCTAGCTGTGACCTGTCATAGCTGACGTGTAAACACCTGCTGTAGTTAATCGTTTCTCGTCTGTACTTCCAGAGTTATAGGGTGTTGACTTAAAAAATCAGCTCGTACATTGTCTCTTCCCGGAATGTAATTCACGGTAAAGGAATAAGGCGCCAGAAGCAGACTCCATCTTAACAATCTCGAATTTAACTTTCTAGATGCTGCCAAGAATGTTAAAGGCTGGTGATCGCTTTGGACAATGAAGTGTGTCCCATACAGGTAAGGTGAAATATTGTCGATGGACCAAATTAGAACCAAATATTCTTTCTCTATTGTCGAGTAATTCATCTCAGCTGCATTCAGCTTCCTGCTGGCGTAGGCGACTGGTAAAAGTTCCTCCGGCTGGGCTTTTGATTGCTGCAAGAGAGTTGCACCAATACCTATACTGCTAGCGTCCGTCCTTAATACAAATTCATATGTGATATCGGGTAGCGTAAGGATGGGTTTGCTGGTGAGTTTTACATTTAGCTCGGTGTAAGCTTTTTCACAATCAGCATTCCATTGGATTTTGTCAGGCTGTCCTTTCATCGTTAAGTTAGTTAATGGTGCACACAGAGAGTTAAAGTGGGGTATGTATTTCTGATAGAACCCACATAATGACACAAATGATCTCACATCTTTCTTATGCTCTTCAAATGTGTTTGTAGCAACAAGAATGTCATCCATAAAGTTAGTGATATGGGGATTTTTGTAGAGGTTCCAACAATTTCTTAATCATTCTTGAAAAGATATTTGGAGCATTTTTCAGTCCAAAGGGTAGTACATTAAACTCGTAGTGTCTGTCTGATGTACTAAATGCCAGCATTTTCCTAACTTCTGGTTTCACTGGTATTTGGTAGTATCCCTTGCTTAGATCTACCTTCGATAAATACCTAGCCTTACTCAGTGTAGAGAACAGCTGGTTGGTGTCAGGTAATGGGTCCACCTCTTTGGGGTCCTGCACGTTTGTGGGATTGCCTCTGATGAACAACATAGATTTCTGATACTGGACAGTCTGGTTTGAGTTATTTCATGGAACTTGAAACATCATATCAGCCTTGGCTAGTATCTGGCTAGACTTGTAGCTGACTAGCACAGATGTCAGACCAGTCAGTCATCAGAAGTCACCGTTATACAATCATAGTAGGTAAGGACATCATTTCAGTGATATAGCATTCATATTAACATTTCAATTAAGTGTAACTGACTAGCACATAAGTCAGACTAGTCAGTCATCAGGTGTCAAAGTTATACAGTCATAGCAAGTAACATCATTTCAATGATACAGAATTAATATTAACATATCAGTAATAAACATCATCTGGTTTACTCTGCTCCTATACATCCTTTTCTGATCTATAACTTGATCCTTCCAAATCATATCAAGTACAAAGTCAAATACTGATGCTATTCTTAGCATCTACCCAAAATTAATACATAAATAAATAAAGTGAGTGACCACGTGATCAGGTTGCTTTCTACTGAAACTGGCTGTAGAACACTCCAGTTTACCAGCTGTAAATGGGTACAAAGTTGTGCGCTGGAACTAGGGAAGGAAAAGGCAGCGAGGAAGGGGACTAGTCACCTTAACCTCGTAAAAGCGGTATCTTCCATGCTGAAGCTTCTAATAATTCATTTCCCTATGACAATCTCTGGTCACGGGACTGCCTTTATCTTCGTAAGCGATCGACGAGATACATCATTTAATATAATAAATATTTTCTATTTGGCTGTGATGCTAGTTTTGATACGTTTTTGTACAAGCAACCATCTTCCACTAAGCACATGAATAAATCATATTAAAATAATAATACGTTATATCAATGAATATTATACAGGCATATTTTGTGAATTCTATATGAACCTGAAATAAAAAATATTATACACGGTAGTTATCATAATTTCGCTTACCCTCAGACTTCAGATACTGGACTGAAAAATGTTTCTGGCGATCCGCTCACAATTCATGGGTAGTGGCGAAACTCTGCCTCCAGTCTGTCTCAAACCTCTTTCGATGTGTGTGTCTCCAGTTTACCGATACGCTTATTTATACGCATCACGCGGCCGTATCGGAGAGCAGTGACGTCACAGCTTAAGCCTCGGCTGAAAAACTTTCCCGAAACAGCGATTTCAGCCGATCTGTGCATTAACTGAAACTTGTCCTTTCTCATCCTCGGCTTACATATTATCCATACTGTTCCATCTTATCTTGTTTTATACAGTTGATAATTCTCTACCTTCCTATCCATGTAATTTCCCAAACTGTTATTTGTTGATTTTAATATTTAGAACAGAAGTGGGTTTACATGCTTTTCCGCGTAACTGTGGGCAGCCGAAATATGTATATATCTCCGTAAAGGATAACTTCTTACCGCTTCTTCTTACATGCAGTTATACACAATCCTTTCCTGGACTAAAATGTGAAATCCTTTTCATAATGATTCCCTTCTGCTTTTATTTATCCTTGGCAATTCCCTCTGTCTGATACACCTTTCGCTGATACACCGCCATTTTGAAAGCGGTCAATCGATCGTTGACGGGTTTATAAATCTACATGAACACGTTTGCAATGACTTGAAACCAATTTTGCGACAACTCGCCACTTTCAATTTCTCTAACTCCAAAGTTGCGAGTCTTTCCTCAAGTTCCATTTTCTGTTTTCTTTCCTCATGTTCCATTTTTTTAATTTCAGCCTCAGCAGCAGCTTTAAGTTGGAGTTTTTTCTCCTCAGCAGCAGCTTGAAGTTTTCTCTCCTCAGCAGCAGCTTGAAGTTTTCTCTCCTCCATTTCCATCTGGAATTTTCTTTCATCAGCTTGGGCTTTTCTCTCCTCAGCCACTCTTTGATACCATTTTTCTTCAAGTTCTAATCTTCTATTCTCAGCTTCTAGCTTCTTTTGTTCAGCTTCTGCTTTCCTTTGTTCAGCTTCTGCTTTCAATTTATTTTCCTCTTTTTGTTTCTTTTCTTCTGACTTTAATGCAATGGCGAATTGAGCAGATGAATATTCTTCCAATTCTTTACCAGTCTTACCAAGGGTTAACCCTTGCAGGATGAAGAAATCCAATGAAGACATTCTGTCTAATGAGATCAGAAACCTGAAAAATTCAACAAATTACCTTATCCCACTTCAGTGGGAGACAAGTCTGAAATGCTAGACTTGTATACTCACTTCACTTTATTTCACTCTCTTAGTCTTAGTCAAAACCTTGTATGGTTATCTTGTTTATAATGTAACAAAAAATCACTTGAGTACCTGTGGAAAATAATTCCTTTATATCCCACTCACTATGGGCACAAGTCTTTTTTATAAAGAACTTGAATATGTATTTCACCTTGTCCCAATCTTTGTGGATAACAAGTCTTTTAGCAAAGAACTTGTATAAATATCTTATATAATAATATTTTATTAACAATCTCTATATGAAGAGTGTACCTTATCAATAATAATAATAATACATGACCAAGTATATGTATGTAGACTGTGTATGACAATAATGTAGTACAATCATAAATACAAAGACAAAGATACAGAACAATGACCGAAAACGTTTGCGGAAGTAAAAAAAACAATACAGCAAAAAGTAAAGAAAATGTTACACAAATGTGTAATGATGACCGCGTAAAAAAACAAGACAAATGACAACACTGTTATAAACAAAAAGGTGTAAAGGAATAAACGGAAGGAAGGAGAGACCTACAGATACAAACAAAACAAATCGAAAATCAAAGAATGAAAAAAATACGAAAACAACACTAACTCATGTCATCACAGCTAAACGTAAACAGCAACAATTGTCGCTAGCAAATTCCAATTAAGGAAATTTGCACCTACAGAACGCTATTATAAGACCACTATATCTTACAGACCGTGGTATGTCTTATAATAGACACCAACCAAACCTTAAACCCGCTGAAAAACACAAGAAAAATACAAAACAATAGTACAAGTAACATAAATAGCAATTGAATGTGTTGCAAAATAAAGCTTAATCACACATGATGTTACAGTAACTAACTTGCTCCTTGCGAACACAGAAACAAAATGTCAAGCGCGCACTGATTGACAGATCCACTGTAGCATGAAGTGGTCTTCACGAACATAAAGTTACTATGACCTCGAAAACTTGAGTCTTGCACAACGAATGTTTACAATTTTACGTACTGTTTACAAACACTTGACCTCGCCCCATGTGATTTAAATGCTCGGACGTAGAAAAGTCTGTTGTTGACTGAGACGTGTGAACGACCAGCGGTACCGTTCACAAAAAGAGACTCGATTCGTATGCAACTGTGGTCCACGTAGCAAATGCCTCGATTCTAACTTCAGTACTTGTCATGTTGTTGTTCATGCAGCATTATAACATAAATGCTAGCACTGTTTATCTGGGTCAACAGTTGATGACCTATTTCTGTCCTGTGTAGTCAAAACTTGGAAGTGTAGAAATGTACAGATGTATGTTTCAGCTGTCCACCTTGATTATTTCAACGTAGTACAAAGCCCACGGGACTGGCCCACCAGAAATGTAACTGTCTTTTTCTCTTGTTGAGGTGATCACTGGCCCAAGACAGTATACATGTTGTTAGGTGTGTAGTGCTGGCGTATGATGAACTGAGTGTGGGTGCGAATGAAGGCGCGAATGTGTTTAGGCTTGTATCTGTTGTGTAATGCAACCCATACACTCACATGCAGTAGTCAAGGATGCTTGAACACTGCTGGCACGTTTCCAAACATTTATTGACGGTAACACACATAGTATCAACAGGGACAGTCAGTGTAAACAAGGTCATGCTGACCGGAAATCGTTAGGTATACATCAGGCATTCAAAAGACTGGTAAACATTTGAATATTCGTGCATGGACAATAGCAATGTTCTTCAATAATGACAGTTCGTAGCTCCGCCCTGGTATCTCTGACTAAACGCGTCAGATACCTTAATCACTTTGACATACAGGTACAACTTGGCATTCCCCGCCAATTGCACTTTATCAGGCTGTAATATATTAGCCTTAACACAGGCCTCGTTATGACGTCATCTGTGTACTTCTTTTAAGCAGGTTAACATCAACACTGCAGTAATGCTTATGTAGACATAAATACCGCCAATCTGCGGTTCCCACAATATATCTTCGTCACTGGACTTCTGGATAATATAAAGACTAATAGTCTTGGATGGCTACCTTGAGCGCAACAATATCAGTTCTGAAATGTAGGATCGGTGAGCTGTAGTTCACAGACTAGGTAATCTTCTAACATGTTCTGCCACCGAAAGCGTAATAATGGAAAAAGTCGGTATTATCTGGAACCGAATCCTCAGAACACAATAAGGAACTCTGTCGTCATTCCGACGCACAGAGATTCACTGGGGAGACCTGCCAACGCAGTCACTTCGAAGATTTTCCCCGAAAACACAATGGACGTTCGTCCCTCAGAAGCGAGCTTACATCCCGGCCTGACGGAAGTAACTCAACTTGGCGCTTAAAAACCTGCGCATGGGCACACGCCCGAACTGTTTACCTTTGACAATATCTTCATACAGGTCAAACCCCAAAGGATGAACGAACAGGGAAGACAACCCCTAATCACCCTGATATCGCAAGGTAAAGACACAATTATTCTTATGAAAAAACATAAGCAAATAACTTGACATATGACTCCGTCGAAAATGACAGCAACAGTCACTGAACTGTTGTTAACACTTGGTTAAGTGTAACATGTTTATGAGCGTAAGTATTTGAGTTAATACGGACATATCTATGGATAGTAAGAGTGTAACTGTATCGACTCAATTCCATACCATTTTTATTGAATTATTAAGCAAAAATAAATTTTGCCTTCAAATAATTCGAAAGAATAGGATACTATAATGGATCCTGGACGAGCCCCCAGCTGACAGAAACTGTTTAAACGATGATGCCCGCAGATGTCAGGATACTATATCAGACATATAATGATGGGGGTGGCGTGTGTAGATGATGATCAACACTAGGGGAATTAATAACACGAACGTCACTGGTTACAGTTCCATAACATTTATTAAACATTCACATACTTGTATAAGTCCCGAATATCAATTATACTGGCAAGCATACTGATCACCTCCAGGCTGACATTGCTTGTAGGAAATAACACTCTCGACACTAACTAGGGACTGGCTTCCCTAACGTGCACAGACAGTACACTAAATACTTATACGTGCGGTATACCCTCCTCGCACATGTAAATCACAATCCAGGTGTATATCACTTATTAGTGTTTGGCGGCATGCACATCGCCATATAGATTCACCGAATCTCCTCCCAGGTGGGACAAAACACTTTGCCTGTATTTATTCCAAAACCAGCTACAAGGCGAGAAACGCGTTGCCTTTCTTCATGGTAGCTTCCGGGGCGGACACGGCAACGCCCTATCCTTTTTTTCTACAACAATTAGAGTGTAAAGGAGTAATTGGGCCGAAACACTTGTCGGATGGGGGGACTTCTTCTGATGATCAGATTGCTTCCTGTTGTATCGCTCTGTGAAGAGTTTCCTATCATAGGTCCTCCTGGAACACTCTTAGGCGGAAAACCGTCGCCTGTATGATAATGCACCTATGTGACAGACGAACTCAGCCGACCCTGAATGACCCTTAATCAAACAGATAGTAGCGACCACGATCAAAGACACAGACTGGGGGATTTCAGGAAAGACTAGCGCCACTATCAAAGACAGTAGTGGTCCCTGAAACGAGCGACGCAAGTTTCTTGCCGGTATTTCGCATCTCCGTGCCAAACGCAGAACCGATCGCAGTGAAAGCGAACGGGGAAAGACGGAACGGACGCAGCGAACAACGATATGAAGACCAGGGGCGACATCTCTCTTTAGTCTGGCGGTCAGATCCCCAAATGTGTCCTGAGATCTAAAAAGGTGTCAATTTTCTCATGTCCCACTCATCTTACAATTAAGTTAGATATATACAGACCACGTAGAAATACACTTTATCACTCGTTGGCCAGACCTTTACAGAAGCACTAGCTATATTTGAAATCCTGCTAGATTATCTCCTGGATTTTTATATATATTTGCAGTGAATTCTATTTCTGTGCAAAACGGTAAGATATATATATATATATATATATATATATATATATATATATATATATATATATATATATATATATATATATATATATATATATATTGTGTAAAGTGATCATTGGTCTAGTTCATTCATTCTATTTCACTGGATTTTGTGTTAATTTAAATCTATTAAATTAAACCATCTCAATAGTTCCAGTTGTAAATGTAATGATATATCTGCTATATTATTTCCAAAAAAGATAATACAAGGGGATTGACATAAGTCTTGGGCCTGACCATGAATGAGTCACAGGAGGAAGATGAAACTTGGCACATTTAAAGTTCATCATATTTGCACTGAATGTGTAAAGTACGCGTTTGTTTCTTCAATGGGTTTTCCCGCTACGGTGCATGGCGCAATGTACCCTATTGACCGGATCTGCTGCTCCAAAGATTTGACAAAACGATGGAAAAGAAGGAGGCCAGAGCTGTGATAAAATTTCTGATGTTTCAGGGAAAAACACCTACAGAAATACACAGAGAGATGGAACCAGTGTTTCGTGATTCTTGTCCTTCATTTACTTCGGTAAAAAACTGGTGTCAACAGTTTAAGTGCGGCCGCTCAAATGTTGCTGATCTGCCAAGATCTGGTAGACCAGCCTCAGAGTGCAACGATGAAAATGCAACAAGAGTGAAGAAAATCATTGACCAGGATTGAAAAATGACAATTGTGGAGATACCTAGTAGAGTACAACTAAATGCAAGAGCAGTTTATAGAATTTTACACAACAGACTGAACATGAGAAAAGGGTGTGCACGCTGCTTCCGCGACTGTTGACATGTGAACAGAAGCAAACGAGGGTAAATTGCTGTCAACAGTTGCTCAAAAAGTGTCAGTCAAAAAATGTTTTGGAGACCATGGTGACAGTAGATGAGACTTGGGTACACCATTATGACCCCGAATCCAAAATTGCCAGCATGCAATGGAAAACCCCGGCCTCCCCAACACCTGTCAAGCCGAGGGCGCAGAAATCTGCAGGAAAAGTGATGCTGACTGTTTTTGGGACGGCAAAGGTGTCCTTTTGAAAGATTATCTGCCTCGTGGCAACACAGCTAATGGACAGTACTATGCAGATCTTCTCACGAAACTAAGAAAGGTTGTGACCAGGAAACGAGGGATAACGCGCACTCAAAATCTTCCTTTGCTTCAAGACAACGTGCCCTCTCACAAAGCAAGGCTTGTGTAGCTAGCAGCCAACGATTTGAATATTGAAATTCTTCCACACCCACCATATTCTCCAGATTTGGCTCCATCAGACTTTTTTCTATTCCCAAATCTTAAAAAACAGCTAAAAGGAAATCATTTTGACAGCGATGAAGAGGTTATACTGGCATGTGATGACTGGTTTAGTTTGAAAAATAGGGTGTTCTACTCCAAAGGTCAAGCAGAGATGGCAGAAGTGTGTCAATTCAGACGGTGGCTATATTGAATAGGAATAAACACTATACAAAATTTCAGATCTCTGTGACATGTCCTTCATGGTCAGGCCAAGACTTATGTCAATCCCCTTGTACTTGAGAATTAAACCTGTAACAAGTAAAAATAGGGGCTAATTTCTGTCCTCAAGCCCACCTATTTCTATTGTATATGAGATGATAGACAATTGGCACCTAAACATCAAAAACGATAATATATGTGGAGCAATATTTTTAGACTTCAAAAAAGCACTTGATATGATAGCTCACTTTATTTTAATCAGAAAATTAGAAACAATGAAAGTAAAAATTAAGCTGGTAAAGTTAATTAAATCGTTCCTGTCAGACAGACAATAAATAGTGTCTTACAATAATTCCTTGTCGGACCCAACTGTTGTCAATACAGGTGTTCCTCAGGGCTATATTCTCGGCCCTCTACTCTTTACCATATACATTAATGATCTTCCTCTATACTTCAAATACTCATTATGTGACCTGTTTGCTGATGACTGTACTGTCTATACAAGTGATAAAAGTTCCACCACACTAGAACAATCTTTACAAAATGATACACATAATCTTATTAAGTGGGGCAACGAGAATCGCATGCAAATAAATATTAGTAAAACAAAATGTATGTTAATATCAACCAGACAAAAACTACAAAACTTGCAGAAAACAACACTTCAGCTCTACATATGAACATCACGAATTGAAAACGTAAATGAACACAGAACTCTAGGCCTCACTGTTGACCAACACCTACGTTGGAACTCACAGGTACATGCACTCACAAAGCAAACAGCACAAAAAGTTTACCAATTAGCCAAAATTAAACATTTCCTGGATGAGGAGGCAAGGAAAATGTTCTACATATCTCATATAAAAACGCATCTAGACTATTGTTCCACAATCTGGGATGGTTGTTCTGTCTCCAACACAAAAAGGCTTCACTCGCTTCAAAAAAAGCGCTTTGCGCCGTGTTGCTGATAAACACCAATCACATTGTATAGATTTATATAATTATCTTCAAATATTACACCTCAGGAAGCGTTTCCTCTTTAAAAAAGGGAAATTTATTCACAAAATCCTGTCACAGAATGCTCCAAAGTATCTTTGGCCGCTTTTAAAATATAATGAAAGACGTAGTCAGCGCTTAAACAAATTACAGGTACCCAAGCCCAGGCTTGACCTATTGTTGAGGCAAAAGGTTGTTGCAGCAATTGCTGCAGGCTGGCTTCTTCTGTTAACACTTGCTAAGATCTGGCCATGTTTTATATTGCTTCAATTTATCCCTTGTTTTCTTAGTCAATTATGGTATCGTGCTGTTGGTAGTAAGTTACGCGAAGGTGGGATGAACATTTGTCAACATCATAATATTTCAATTCCCAACGTTCATAGACTTGATAAGTCGTTCCTTGAGTCCACACAATTTAATACATCGATTCCATACATAAACAGTTCACACATGGTCATCATGAAGAAAATACATATTAAGTTCAGTTCGTACTTCGTATATAATTTATCTGCAAATCAGTCCTTGTCAAAGAGCATGAATTATTATAGGCAGAACGTCATAACTATATGTACGCGTGGTTGGTGATCCCAACGACCGACATGAGATTATGCGTCTGGCAAAATATAATCAATAAGGACTGTTAATTCCTTCCAACTTAGGTTTAGTCAATTACTAACCTGAAACGTTCATCTCTTTCATAGAAACAGTGGACTGACCCATGTCCATACTTAAATACAATATAACTGTGTGGCACTCCATGCCCGACACTATAAGAATACAAGGACACGTCTTTGTAGTTCGACGGTCTTACAAGAAAGGGTCCCGTCTCTTGGTCACGGTGCGTGACCTACCAACGCTCACACGTCATAATTCGATCGTGTGTATAGCGTTCAATAGCCTAATAATACTTTGCATTATATTAAATGCTGCAATGCCCAAAACTGCACGCTCTAGCAGACGGCGTCTATAAAATACCGTAACAATTCCCTGTCCACCGGGGGGAGGGGGGGAGGGGGGGGGGAGAATCGATAGATTTTTTTTTCATAACCTATCTGAATGAATAATCACAAAAATTTAACAAAAATGCGACATATGGCCTACGATGTTCTGTCTAGAACAGTGTCGTGGTCATGTCGACTAACTAACAGTCATATCCTATACTAACGATCATGTTATACATAAATGTTATATTAGATAAAAGAAAATGTCTAATGTTAATATTTAATTACTCAATTAAGTTAAAGTCTGTCGTAATGATATGTTATGTCAAGACTAATCTAACTAATTAAAATAAAACTAGTTAATTATATTAAGTGTGTATTAGGAATCAAGTTATTAAAAATCTAACGCAAGAAAATGAAAGACGATGTTATGAGAAAAGACAAGAGAGAGGAAAAAAAACCAAGAGATAAGTAAAGTAGATAAAGAAAATAATGTATAAATTTAACTTAGTTATGTGTGTTTGATATTAATTATCTGTGTTAAGTGGGTAATACCTATCTAACTTAACTAACTAAATAATAGACTAGTATCTAATGTGTCAACATAATTATTAAATATGCAATATGATTATGTAATTCTAAGAATATTATATCTAAGAACATTACTTAGAATTGTGTGAGATTCTTTTCTTTCTTTCGTTTTTTTTCATATTTCATTTTTTTATCTTTTTCTCACATTTCATTTTAATTTCCATTACTTTAACTACTAAGTTAAAATTAATCAACATTGGACATGACGATCCATCCGTAGTATTGATCCTTGTGAATTCCCATTAGAAAAATTGTTCTGATTCAGAATAAATATAGATATTCTTAACGTCCAAGAATTCCTATCACAAACTGCAATTAGTTCGAAATGTCATCAAGTATTATTTCTGACATTGTCTCAACTAGTTTCATCCGAAACGGACACTAACCAAAGTCCCGGCGTAAATACGAATACATTGTCTCTTGATTTAGTTCATTTCGTATAACGTATGTATATAGTAAGCAGATACTTGGTTTGTAGTCAATGGTTCATTTCTATGTCGAAAATGCAACGATAGTACTAAGTCTCTTGGGTAAGTTTCTGTGAATAGTATTATTTTTTTATGAACTGACATCAGAAGGGTTTCTAGAGAGAGTATCTGCCAAGATGTTCTCTGATCCTGTAATATATTCGATGGAGAAATCAAAAGGTTGAAGGAGAATGGCATATCTTGTCAGCTCCGGGCTCTTGTGATTAGCACGACGTAGTGATGCCACGGCCTTCTGATCCGTCTGGACCACAAAGGGTGCTCCTAATAAAAATTTCTCGAGCTTTGTGATCGCCCAGATGACAGATAATAACTCCCTGTCGACGGTGGAGTACTTGACTTCTGGTGGCTTAAGTTTCCGTGAGACGTAGAGTGTGGGATGGAGGACGTCGTCATGATATTGGAGCAAACATGCGCCAATTCCGTAATTACTCGCATCTGTACGGAGTATAAACTTTTTGGAAGCATCAGGTAGTCTCAAAATTGGTGGGTGTGAAAAGATATCGATTATTTTACGGAATATTTTATCACATTCACCAGTCCATGTCACCTTCACTGGCCTGTCTTTTTTTTAACAAAGATGACAAGACAGCCGTGATAGATGACAAATAAACCTATGCTGTATGGGGCTGAGCATAGTTGAAACATTTAAACAACTTACTGTCTCTTGTAGGCATGGTAAAACAAATAAGACAGAAATACGAAGTGTTATCGTAGATAAGACAACACAAGTGTCACCTAATAGACAAGCCTACAAGATCTAAGTCATATAAGAATAAATAACCAATAAAGAAAAGAAATGATGACTGACTAGAGCTGAGTCATCAAAGATGTGACGAACAGTGTTACCGTAACCTGTTATATGCGTGACGCAGAATCAGGTACTAATTTCAATCTCAAAGAATGGTGGTGAAAATAAACACCATTGTCAAGCTCGATAACCTTTCGAGCATCTCTGTTGTTACGAAGTGTAACCAGAGCTTCACCATACCTGTTATTGGTAGGTGGTAACAGACGCACGAACCTAACGTCTGCCGTGTATTGAAAAAAATTGCCAAGTGTCTGCCATGTAGTACCTTGTGGCAGATTGCTCACTAATACGGTACGAGAATATGTACCCTTCCCAATATAAGTAGGACCATTGTCACTAACATGGGAAAAAGATTGATGTGCAACATGAGTTAATTGAGGTACCTTGTCATGTATGTCCCTCATAGACTGGAATAGTATGTTGGGCCTGAGTATAATGACCCTTACCCTGTAATAATGTATTTGTAGCACGTGTAGTCGTAGAAGGATATCAAGAACGACCTACATTCTTTTGTTTAAATGTGCTGGTATTAATTTTATTAGGTATCTTTCCGTTATTATTAACTCCAACATTATTTTTCACCATCTTATTCTTCTTAGTACTCTTCTTTTTAATGTCGACATCATCAACAATTTTCTTTGGATCAGTTGTAGCCTGATCCTGTCTCCAACATCTATTTTCCGAATTAGCCGTAGTATCTTGTCGAGGGAAAGTATATTTTCCCCGGAATGATCTAATAATCTTCACTGGGTGCGTAGACACCTTAGTATCACACTTAGTACTGACTGCATGTCGTAAAATACATTTATCCCCTCTGTTGTTCATCAATATATTTTTACCTGCCAGTACATCCAGTAGACAATCGACCCTCATTCTTAAATTATCCCTTTCAGAAGTCAGGAAAGCAATCTCCTGCTTCTGTTTCTTATTTATTTTATCCAAGTTAGTGTTTATATTCTTCTCCTTATCCATTAAAGAATCGAGTGTGATCAATGCTGTTGACAGTTCATAGATTTGTTGTCGTGTTTTTCTATCCAGTTCAGCATATCTCTGTTTCTCATTCAGGAGTAACTCTTCTAATGCAGTCACACTGTTATCAATGAGACAATCATCACTCGATGTAGATAATGTAACACTAATACCAGATTCTGTATTATCTTCTTCATTATAAAAAATAGTGGATAGTAATTTATAAAGTCTTACTGCTTTCTCCCGTGAAGGGCTATATCCACTCCTATGCCAAGCGAACTCCTTAAGATCCTCGCTCATTTGAGTGAAAAAATGTTCCATGGCATATTCCTCACAGCTACAACCCCCTAAACGTAATCTATCTCCCTCCCGGAGAAAATGATTTAAAATATCCATAGTAATTATATGTATGTGTAGAAATTGATTAATAATCAATATAATCAACCACAATATTCTAGTACTATTAGTTGTAATGTAACGGGCTGATCACCCGTTTGCCAGTCACTTCGATTACGGAAACAACAGCAAATGGGTTGATTTGCCGTTGCCCTAAAGACGCCACTAGGCGTGGTGGGAAACAATGACAAAGAAAACCTATCTGCTGTTGCCCTAAGACGTCACTAGGCGTAATGGCCACTGACTGCTTTGACGGTCGGTGGCTTGGACGGAAGAAGAAGAAGATTAGTTGTAAGTAATCAGTGATCTATAGTAATCAACAATAAAAATCTAGGTAATTATTGTACTTATTCAACGTATGAATAGTCACTCAAAATAATTATAATATTATTGAACTTTTATTTGTAAGTTCCATCAATAACTATAATATTTTATAAAAATATTATATGTATCCACTAATATATATCATAAATTGTTATGATATTTATTTATTTAAGATGCTGAAATGTTATCATGCACTTAATATTAGTATTTAATAATTATGGGTATTGTCCCAATATAATTAAGTTATTCAATCAATGATATGTGCTAAGTCAGAATATAGTACTGGGAAAATGTACCAATGAACATATATGTCTGTCATATTCAAGGCAGACCATAAATTTATATTAATTATCAATATCTATTATATTATTATGCCCTAGTCATCATATCCAAAGTGCATTGCTAGCGTGTTGAAGCACTACTGCAAATTGATGCAAAGTCCTCGAGTCATCACCAAATTTTCTTAAAATTTAATTAAATTCAATTACAAGATTATTATTAAACAAATGATAATATTAGTATTATATGAATAATGTATGAGATGAAGACAAACAAAACAATTCATCAACCAAGGATTACAACACAGCAGGACAATACCAAAGTGACTTTTCCACGAATAAAAATGAATTTATAAACTAAGCAGAACAAGCGGAAGTACCATACGAAGGAAGGAAGGTCAAGGATTGACCTAAGGCGAGATTTAACTCAATCTAAGACAGAATACATGAGGAAAAAAAATGAATGCAAAAAGTAATGACGTCACAGGACTCATAGACAAACTTTAAAATATACATATTCATAAATAAAAGATAGTCATGTCAGGAATGACGAGATAGGTTACCAACATGAAACAAAACTGAATAAAATAAAACTGAATATGATCAAACACACCACTTATTTACAACACTGCACAGCTAAACACTGAAGTATCGAAACCCTGCAGTGTCGAGCAGAACGGTCCCCCTGGTCAGTTTGTTAGGAGGGCTCTCGTACCAATGCAGAAATTCGAAAAGTCCCTAATAGACGACTGAAATCTCTGTGGTCAGCTGATCGCGACATTCCAGAAATTTCAGTTCAGATAATAATACGCTGATGCATGGTACAAAGTGACAATAGTATTTGGAACTCTCAAAATGTTCACTCAATAACAGTGTGAGTGTATTAATGCCTTGTATCAAAGACCGAATCTTATCCCGCGAATTAAAATTAATTAACAGCTAACTAAAGCAATGTAGTTAAAAGTCATAGTGTAATAGTATTATACACACTAGTGGAATAATAAACAACTAAAGTCCAGCGAAAATATTTATAATCAAGCATAAAGTTCATGTCCATGATTCTCTGCTATATTATCGTATGTTCCTTTATAAGGTCACGTTAAGTAACAATGTTCAATGTCCAACCGGATAGAGAAACCAAAAGGCACGATAGGATTATTCTAGTTATGTCCATTTGACCAGGCGAAGCATCCTTGAGTTAAGTCCCTTAATCTTTAGACGCAGTTCCAACTATAGAATAAATCAAGATTTTTGCATTCAAAATATCCAAATGTCACGTTAAACCGATTATGAAAACTGTTAAGAAGGTCCAACACATCCATGTAATGCGCTGAGTAAAATGAGGTACAACTTGAAATTGGCGATATCAGCATTCATCATTATCAGGTGTCTAGTGAACCGATCAATACCTGTAAGTACTGTCAAAAGAGTCATTGAGCGATTTCCTTCAATTTCCGATGAAAAAATGACGATAGTTCTCAGCCTTGGCATTCACCACAGAGTCTTTGTGCATTTTATCTTTGCACAGTAGCATTAAATCAGGAAATTCCTGTCAGCATCAGCATTGTCAGCAAAATATGTTCATATATATAGTGCAATGTTCCATTAGTCAACATGTGAAGAAGTCAATTAATAGGTTTCCTGTAACCTCACAAGGTACCTGCATTTGCCGTGTTGTTAGGTGACAGTGAGTCTTTTACACAACGCGATAACACATCCTCGACCACGTTTTGAATGCCCTTGATGGCCCGAATGTCATATTCGTAGGGTTAGAGCGCAAGTGATGCTCTGGCAGCCGTCTCATTACGAAACTTTGCCGTTTTCAGATAGGACAAGGCCCTCTGATTTGTCTCCAAGACAAATTTTGCACCAATGAGGTAGCGCTGTAGTTTAGAAAAACAATAAACCACAGCGAGCAACTTACGCTCTACGATAGGATAGTTTCTTTTTTTGGTGGGTTTCAATTTTCGACTGACATACAGAATTGGATGTAGAAAATTATCAAATTCCTGCATAAGTGTACAGCCGATTCCCGATACAGAGGCGTCGACTCTAAAGATAAAAGGAAATCGAGTGTCAGGCAATCTTAAAATTTGTGATTTTGACAAATGCGCAATTAATAAATTTAATGATGCATCACATGAATGTGACCAAACAATCTCATTTGGAGAGTTCTTTCTTAAAAACGAAGACAGAACTGAAGTAATTTCTGAAACGTTAGGTAAGAATTTCCTATAGAATCTTTAAGTTAGTTGCTTATCCTTTACAGGACGTGGCAGTCAACCCCAGCTTTTATTGGCTGTTTTTCATTTTTCTAGGCATTTTTTTCATTCAGTAGTTTGTTATTGCTATCTGAACGGTACGGCACTTATACCATTGTTAAAAATTCACACAAAGCGATCTGCTACCAAACCGCCTGCAGCAGGTTTCGAACCTGGTATATCTGGATTATGAAACTGCGTTCATATCCATTAGGTCACAGACGCCGAGTAGAATCTTACAAGACCTAAAAGACTGCGAACCTGTGAAAAGAATAATTAGTACAGGAAGCCTCTGAACTTGTTTTCCATGGGATACCTGAAATATAAACTGAAATAATGCGAAGCAAAATAAGTTGCAAAATTTATGAAGACATACTATCTGACACCGTGGGAAACCAGTAGGTAAGATAGTCAAGATCTGAAATAAATAGGATGATAGAAGACAAATGTGCACAAGAACGCATTAAAATCTGTGTGGTGCCGAATCATGTATCAATTGTACAAGCCAATGGTCTCGAAAGTAAGCACCGTTGTCAAGATCGACAACCATGCGTGCATCCACATTGGAGTAAAAATAAATAATTGCCTCCCTATCGTTTAAACTGTTGACAGGCAAAAGACGAACAAATTTCACGTCAGCAGTGAACTGGAAAAAGTCACCCAGTGTGTGCCATGTAGTGCCGGGTGGCAGGTTTCGCACTAGTACGGTGCGTGAGTATGCACTATTGCCACCATAAGGCATCCTATTTTCACGAAACTGTGAGCAGGGGTGGTACGCACCCTTAGTCAAATGAGAAACATGGTCATTTATTTTTCTCGTGGATGTGGTATCTTTATTATATGATGTATCATACTGATTTAAAAGAGTATGATGCCTATCACCATTCGAGCCAGTAGGTTTGCAGCATGTCGTAGACGACAGCTTATAGGGTACTGTTAAACATTTTTTTCAGACGTAATGGTATTAGCTTCACCAGGTAAGTTTGTACTATCATTATCATCAACCTTACGTGTACCAATCAGACTCTTATTAGTAAATTTTGCATCACCCTTGATGACCTCATCTGTATTTTTAATATCATTTGCACTATGAGCATGTCTCCATGACACTCCCAGAGGAGGCATTATTGTTTCGACTGGAAACACTGGCATTAGAATTATGTCGAGGGAAGTTATATCTGCCCCGATATGAGATCTTTACTTTTTCGGTTAGTGATGACCTGTTTGTATCACATTTGGTACTAGAGGCATGTTGTACAATAGGTTTTTCATAACTAATGTTTGACAATATATCTTGTGTAACACGACATCCAGCAAACCATCAACCCTTTTTCTTAACTTAGCAATTTCCAAATCCTTGAGTGAAATTTCTTCACTCTGCCTCTTATTTACTTCTTCGAGTTTTACATTTTTACTCTTCTCCTCAATGAGTAATGTCTCAAAGGTAGCCAACTTATCATGAGTCAAATTTTCTTGTTGACTTTGAAGGCATCTAATTTCTTGATTTTCAAGTTCAAGTGTTGCCACTTTACTCTCCAACTGACTCCAAGAAAATTTAATGTCCCGGTCTGTCACTCCTTTTGTATCAACCTTTAATCTCAAAAGAGAAACCTCAGATGTCAGTTCTTGAATCCGAGCCACTTGTGCATGACAGTCTATCTTTAAAGCTGTATTAAGCTTATAAAGTTCACCACTGACATTCTTTTCTTTGTCAAGTAATTTTTGTAATGAGCTTACCTCATCCTCTAGCTCCTTTTTCTGGCGAGTACTAAGATCATAAAGTTTCATATTATCCAGTTCTAGTAACGCCATTTTTTCCTCATATTCCATTCATTTCATTTCTCTCTTCTGATCCTCTCTATCTAAGAGCTTCTGTTCTCTTGCCACGTCTTCTAACCTCTTTATTTCCTTTGCATGCTCATTGAATGCAAATGTTTTTAAAGCTTCACCCTCCAAACCATAGTCTTTTCCAATCTTATTAAAATACTCTACTGTAGCCATAATTAACTTTTATTGTGACTCCAAATTGTCCGATAATAATTTAAATAATATATATATTTTTAATAAGTGAGCAATATTAGCAACAATTATTTCACCACTCAAGATCAAGCAACTGCGTGAAATTATAGATGTTATTTTAGGAGCAAAAAAAGTAGAGATACCAACAAGATTAAAGGATAACAGTAGAAAGAGCCAACCCAAGAAAATACCAATGAATAAAACCAAGGCAGAAATGTATAAACTGTAGAAAAATGAAAAAAATATTTGGCTCTACCACACTTATGACACTACAAGCACAATTTCACAACATATATTACATCTAATAACTGATGGATAGCAAGATTAGATGAACAAATTTACAAACAATAATGGAGAATAAACCAAATAAAATACAATTAACTGGACAACAAATACAAACTTACAAAATTACAGGACCTTCACAACTAGTCAAATAATGAATCTGGTTAATTCACTCAAGGCAGTAACACACAGCTATGTTTGCCAGCCCTTTAAGTTGAAAAAATCAGATGCAAAAACTAAAGAACGCCCACGAATTCACGACCGTCAATGAGGTATAGTGAATTCAAATGTCACACCAACCAACCCGCCTATCACACAAACGTGTAGATACAGATATACATATAACATTTGAAAAAAAAGAAACCTGTCAAATGAAATTCTTCAAGCCTCACACTGCATGAATCAATAAATTCACTTATCTTATTTTGAAAAAATAAATCATCGCTCCTTCAGCCTCTAGATAGCAGGGATCGGTATTCCTCCAGCAGTTGGTTAGATACGACTCTGATCTCGATTTCCTCCAACCTTCGACATGTCTCCCTACAACGCCATTTTGAATATTTTATGTGCTGGCTTCCAACATGAGCAGGACATCATAAAAATAAGCACACATACGTGAAATAACTGCAAACACGTCCACCTTCTTGAAGAACGATGGAATAATGTCCTTGCCTTGACTATGCAATGTTATTATTTCAAGTGTTGTCTTGAAAAATAGTGTTATTTTATACTTTATTTCTGTCCACACAAAAATGTCCGTCGCTCTGAGCAGACATGACCTAGTTAATTTGCATATTCAAATGCGCAGCCGTAGTACTCAAGAAAACGTGCGCTTATACATCCATCATTAAATAATTCGTTGAACAACTTGTATCAATATAAAAATTCAACATTTAGATCATTCATATCCCGGCTTGGCCCCCATTTACGGCTGTTGCGTGTCTTTTATATTGTTAATGTTAATATTTAGTGACAGAAATGTTCCTGTGGCCAAATTCACTTCTAAGGTATTAAACATATCAGAAACCGCAACAAGCCAACATCACTCAGAATTATTTGAGCCACAATGGACGAAGTGGACGGTATACATTTTTATTAATAATTCACGCTGCTCCAAATTCAATACAGTTCAGGCCAATATACAAATGGCATATTATATGCAGTCGTCGATATAACGCTAGGCAGTCCGTTCATGTCTGGAACGCTGTCTTTTTCATTCTCAACATTGTTAATATATATTCACACTCGACACTGAGAAGCTATACTCCCTGTAAATGCAGATAACTAGATACACCTCACAGAAGATCTTGATGTATTAGTGATGTAATAATTCTTGGATATACACTATAAGTGCGGAGCTCAAACACATGCGTCCATTCGCCATGACACCCATTGGAAGAAGGCCCTAGCAGACGATCCCTTAACGTCTGCTTTTTTAGTTTCACGTCTGTCATACAATCATATTGGCATGACGTCCCTTTCTGTATAAATAAGTGACTCCGTATAAAATAAACAAACAAGGAGCCCAGTTGAGCTACCTATTTTACCGACACAATCGTTATGAATTTTAATCATAACAATATGAAAAGCAGAATAGATGCGCCCTCCCCCTATGGAGAAAAAGAACTCAAAAGTTCAGAACCCAAAGATCGAATGTTAGCACTATGTTACAGAGTAGACAATAAGTAAACAAGCTCCTACTATACGCTACCCAGTAACGTAAACAAGTTTAAGCAAATCCAATGTTGGTAAATTCCCTGAAACAAAGAAAAATACTCACACTCTTTCAAACAGTGGCCACTCACTCCCTCTTACCTACTCTTGGTAATATCCCTTGGAATTACGGTTATCCCTGAATATATTTTTTATCCGGCTCACTTCCCAAATCGGCCCCTGTTCATCCTCTAACAAACAAAGACTAGTGAGGTGAACGCCGAATCTGGTGTGTTTTTTTTTTCTTTTCTGGATGAACAAAATGTCACCGCGAATAATTGATGTAGGAACGTGCTCTTGGGGTTCACAGTTAAAAGAAGAAAATACTTCCAGTATTGGGAAACATCTGGTTGCTAAATAAATGTTACAGATGATAATGATGATAATCCTATCGGACAACTCTATGTTAGAGCTCCGATTGTGCACTCCGCAAAGTCTGGATAAATCCGCTTGAATACGACTGTCAGAAGTCGGGAACAATAATGTTATTTTGCACACCCCAGAGGGATGGAAAAATTGAAAAAAATATCTGGGTTTTTTAAGTCCAGTTAAACTTATAAGTTAAAATGTTTCTCATGTATTCGTGGCGAGTACCCGTTCACAAATGAATTTTGTGACGCACAAGCCAAGAAAAAGAGACAACATTTACCAATCAGAAAAAACGACCGCTGGACGCCCTTGTGATCAGGTCTGCCAAGAGTACAAGAAACATTATATTTAAAGATTATGCTAATCCTATATCTACACACACAGACAGGGACAAGACGATCTCTTCTCAACTCCGTCAGTCCTGATTAAATTTAAAAGGCACTCGGTGTTTCCTTACTCCTACCCGTCAACACATTCCGATGGCAGCTGAGTTCAGACGGGTCTGAGTTATGTAACTTCCCCCCCCCCCCTCGCTCGCCGGCTTTAGCGTGCAATGAAAATAATTATTAAATATCCATAAGCGCACTTACACAAAAATCGCCCGTCTTTAATAGCTATTAAATTGTCGGCGTCTGTTAGTCATCGCATGGTATTAAATAATAGGCACTTATAATAAATACAACCAACGGGCTGATCACCCGTTTGCCAGTCACTTCGATTACGGAAACAACAGCAAATGGATTGATTTGCCGTTGCCCTAAAGACGCCAATAGGCGTGATGGGAAACAATGGCAAAGAAAACCTATCTGCTGTTGCCCTAAGGCGCCACTAGGCGTAATGGCCACTGACTGCTTTGACGGTCAGTGGCTAAGGACGGAAGAAGAAGAAGATAATAAATACACAAAATGAAATATAGCGTGAATTCTTTACTATCACTATCAGACGTTTTATCCTATAAGTCCAGTCAGCTAAAACCGTCTCTTCTAGTGTGAGAAAGCGTGTGGCGAAAATTAACAGTTTAATTTAACCTCTGGTATGAAATTGCTAAGCGTTATTTTATTTCACAAGCTTTTAACTAGCGGGAAAAATCTAAGTGACGAATGATGGTAAATGCTAACACTTTTAAAACACATTTGCACTATTTCCTACCAGAAAATCAGAATGAAAAATTCCCACGAATGCTAATAACACATTTTCTGCGTGCTTAGAGTATTCAACAATTCAGAGTGACACTGATGGCAGGTTTAAGAAAACACCGTTTATATATCAGTATATTTATCTGATCTATAGATGTTGTTAATTTTCACGCTATTGTGTGTAACAGAGAATCAGAAACAGAGTTCCAAGATAAAGGCTTATGATCGGTCTTCCGTCTGGCGTTTTCGACCGGTATCAAAAGACTTATTTCGTGTAATGGGTTTCTCGAAGGTTTTGCCCGCGACTCGACATCAAAGCGTACTCGGGTAATTTTGGATTTCCCTTCGTAGACTTCAAAAAGATTCTGTGTTTTTCACGTGCGGTCTGTCAGGTATCGTATGATTGACAGATAAGCTCGCGTGAGAAGACGAGGTAAACAAACCTTTTTCGCTTCCTGTTATGACGGACAGGTCACGAATGTTTGTAAACACTTCGTTTGCTTGTGTTCAAAGAAAAGAGGCGGGGACGAAAAAGTAAGCTTGTGTGAGTAAAGACAGGCAGTAAATGCATGGTTTTATCTAGCAAATCATAGAGCGCTACGAGGTTACAAAGACTGTCAGATTACTGTAGTGTCTCTTTCCATTATACGTCACAACGACCAAGTAGAGAAGAAATAAAGAAGACCATAAAACTTCTGAAAGATGTAAAAGCAACTGGTCCAGATGGCATTCCAGCAGAGGGCATCAAAACAGATATTAATACCTCTACAGAGATATTATACAAACTACTTGGCAAAGTGTTGGAGAGAGAGAGGAAATACCAGCAGAATGGAAGGAAGGTTATCTTGTCAAGTTGCCTAAGAATGGAAATTTACAAGAGTGCAAAAATTAAAGAGGAATTATGTTACTATCAGTGCCAAGAAAAGTATTCAACAGAATTATTCTTGAGAGATTAAAAGAATCCACAGACATGCAACTGAGAGATGAACAAGCATGTTTTCGACAAAACAGATCCTGCACAGACCAGATAGTCACATTGAGAATAATAGTTGAACAAAGTCTGGAATGGAATTCACCGCTTTACATTGCATTTGTGGACTACGACTACATGTACAAAGGGAATCACTTTGGAAACTGATGAAGAATTATGGAGTTCCCATGAAGAACATTAACTTAATAAGGAAGACCTATGAAAACATGTCATGCAGAGTTCTTCATGTAGGACAACTTACAGAAGCGTTTAGGATAAGAAGGGGAGTGAGACAGGGATGCCTCTTGTCTCCCATTTCTTTTCTTACTAGCAATAGATTGGGTTATGAAAACATCAAAATCACACAACAGAAATGGAATCCAGTGGAATCTGACTAAACAGCTTGATGATCTAGATTTTGCAGATGACTTGGCTCATCTGTCCCATAGCCATAATCAGATGCAAGAGAAAATGAAAATTCTCGATGAGAGGTCACAACAAGTGGGCCTGAAAATACACAGGGAAAAGACAAAGAATATGAGAATAAATGCAAGAAATGATAAGATTGAACTTGAAGAAACACGACTAAAGGATGTAGAATCATACTCACATCTTGGCAGTAATATAGACAAAGTTGGAGGGACAGACAATGATATCAAAATAAGAATACAAAAAGCAAGAGGAGCTTTCATTGCTTTGGGAAACCTTTAGAGAAAAAGAGAAATCAAGTCCAACACGAAAATAAGAATCTTCAACTCAAATGTCAAGTTAGTCCTATTATATGGCTCTGAGATATGGAGAGCAACAAAAACAACAAATAAAAAGCTAGACTTTTATAAACGGGTGCTTGCGTAGAATAGGACTGAAATGGTATGACAAAGTCACAAATGTGGAATTGATAACAAGAACCAGACAAGTTCCAGTGGAATAACAGCTGAGAAGAAGACGCTGGCGATAGATAAGACACACATTAAGGAAACCTGTTGATAGCATTACAAGGCAGTCCTTGTTCTGGAATCCACAGGGAAAGAGAGGCAGAGGTAGACCAAAAAACACATGGAGAAGAGAGCTGGATACAGAGGTGAGAGTGAAGAGGAAAACATGGAAAGAACTTGAGCGGATGGCACAGGACAGGAAGACTTGGCATGTGTTTGTTGAAGGCCTATGCTCCCCGTGGAGCTAAAGGGTATTGACTGAATATCTCTGGGCCTTGCATTTTATCTTATTTAATGTTCCCTTACGTCATCAGACTTTCCAATGACATGCCTCCTTTCTGAGTGACCAGTGATGACCCAACTTCCTCTCACATCCTTCATCATCAAAGGGCTTATTATAAAAAAACAAAAAAACAGAAGGATTGTTAGTATGCTACAATAAATGGTAATGAACTTATGTTTCTATGCCTCATTAATTGTACACCAGATTGCTAAGTCTTATCAAAGTAACATTTGTCTGTCTTCTTTTAACAATTTCTGCTTTTTTTGTTTTCCTTGTCATGAAGAAGACTTTACTGATCAACATTATCAGATTGTTGTTGCTGTCATTACATAATGTCGTGTAAAAAATATATTATAAGATCATCATTAACATGCCGTATACTTTGAAAGAAAACTAGCGTCCAGAAAACTTGGTGGTGACAAGAAAGGCTTAGGGCAAAAAAAAAAACTGGTAGAAAATGACAAAAGGGCTAAGAACACAGTGAGTATTCGAAAGACTAGAATGTTTAATTGTGTGATAAACGAGCGCAAAGGCCTTGTTGCTCCATCTTTTCCTACATTTTTCATATTGTATTTTCTCCGACATTTGCTCTTTCATCTCATATTTGCGATCCACATTTGCTATTTCATTGTTGTGATTACTCGCGACCGGTATCTAGAGAACCACATTTGCTCTTTCATCGGGGGAAATAAAATCCTTTGATTGAGTCCACATGCCTGACATTATCGTTTGAAGCCCACATTGCATCGTGATAAATCTGGTAAAAACACATATGGTCATCCGAATCAAACATCTGGGCATGCTGTAATTTCTGTGACACCACATTGGACGCCCAGATTGGCCAGGGGAAAACGTCTCATGCTGTAATGGTGTTATCTTGGGTCGGCCGCGGTTCAGACAAGCGTTGGTTTACCACATTGGACGCCTAGCTTGGCCTGGTGACTTCCAGAAATATATAATAACCCATAATCTACTAGAGTGAGGCAGTCCAGTATTTTACCTTGTGAGGAAGAGATTAAACCCAAAACGCATAGCCTAATACATGTGTTTATTCAGAGTGGATGATAATTCAGTTCTGTGATTAATTGTGTTCTTAAAGGATTTTGCGAAGGGAAAAGAAGGTTAGTAGATCTTATACTTATTAATACATTTTCTTATTTTTGTTTATTTTAACCTCACAGCTAAAATGTGCGAAAGATAAAGTTTCAAATAATTCTTGGCATAACTGATTAATAAAATCAGAAGATTTTCCTAGAAGATGATAGGATGATAGGAGGTAATTAATATTTCATATTTCACCGTTATCATCATCACAGTATCCCATGCGCACACACTCTCATGCACAAGATATTTAACATCATTAGAATTGAACTCAGAGAGAGAGAGATGAATAATGAGCAGTAGTTTAAATGAAAGTCAACCAGTGATGTTAAATGTGAAAACTTACGAAGACTTTTGTGTGTCTTCAGTTCATCAGAAGTCTGAGTCTACACGCAACGTGTCTGACGTCTAACCAGAAATAAGTTATTAAAAACGGACATTTGGCTAGCAGAATTCGCCATAGGACATCTTTCATTCCTCAATTAAGAAGGAATATTGTCTCACCCACAAGTCAGAAGGTGGACGCAGCATTTTTCGTCACCATATACTGCTTGCTCACAAGTTCAATACATCGTTATCACAAGTTCAATACAGAGTCATCATAAATTAAATCACTCGAAAGATCATTATTATCTGAAGTCAAGCAAAAGAGCTCAAAAGAGGAATCGCATATTTATACCCCGTGCAACACACTCTTAAGCGCATTTTATGAAGCAGACTCGAAAGTATATGAATCACGACTACATACGCAAGATTATGAGTCTACATATCACTAACATTTCGTGAAGATATCCAGTCTGACCAGTACCGTCGGGAGATTAGACAACAGACCTTTTGTTCATATGACAACTATTAACTGTTGATCAACACTACAGAGATATACTCAAACAGTGAAGGAATATACATAGATATCTCGTCAGCGTTCTCCGTACGACAACAGTATTCATCAGAACGTCCTCAGCTTAGAGATACCCCACTCGACATAACGTATAACAACTTGGGACATTTTATGCATACATGTGAATCCTCATATCTAGGAGAAGCATTTAGAGACACATGGACTGTGTAGAGTACTCACCATTTTGGTAACACGTATCATATCACATCATCATTTCACTTTACACCAGTTCATTCTTAATTCATCATCATCATCTCAGCCCATAACCCGTCATGGGTCGTAGGGGTGCCATGGTGGAAGCATCAGCAGACAGGGTCCTCCACTGCTCTCTATCCTCAGCAATGCGTACAAGTGTGGAAAAACCGTGTCCTGCCCATTCTTTGATGTTATCAGCCCAGGATTTTCTCTGCCTTCCTCTCCTCCGTTTACCTTCGACTGTTCCCTGAAGGAACTATTACTTAATTACTATTACTTAACTATTACTTAATTAACTGTAATTTTATTATCTCATCTGTGTGTTTTGTGTGAATCGTCTTTTACCATCATCACGTTCTAACCATTACTAACCCTATGTGTGTGGATATTTCATTAATAAACCCAACGATCGGTTGATCATTATCAAGAGTTTGTTAATGTATCACTCGTGCTGTCGGTGTTACATATTCACCTATAGGAACCTTTCTCTACTCAGATGAGGTTGGGGGCCTTTTCTTTACGGGATCTAAGGGCAGAAGCTAAGGTCGTGGGGAAACAGAACTCTTTCCATAATTAATTAGAAAACACTGTCTAGTGGAAAGCATTCGCATTCCTGTCTTCTTGTCCCTATCTCGAATAGGTCTTTATTATTTCTTAACGAGCCAATTTCTAGAGACCTTATATCTATATCTCATAGACTATTCCTGGCAAAAACTACTGTAGTAGTTGCCCCAGTGACTCACCACACGACAAATTGACAGACATTTGTTGAAGGAATGATTGCCACCACCAAAAGGCATGACAAATGATGAATGCAAACATAAATAATCTATAACATGTACCTGATCTCTCCAGTGAATGCACCTTCCTTTTCTTTGTAGCAATTCTGGGCGGCAACTTGAATACTTTCTGGCAGTCTGTCTCGGGTGTACTGAAGGTAGCAATAAGGTAGTGCCACCACAACTTCTGCAAGTATATTTTTACAATCTAAATTTTGCAACTAATCCTACTGAGAATAAAAGCGATTAGTATGTAATTTTTACAATGATAAAACAATAACAAAGAATGTTAAAGGAAAAACCATAGATTAGCCACAGTAGGAAACAAGGGACCCTGGTGTGGAGTAGAAGTCAGGATTCAAAGTCATGGAGTCAAGTATTTTTTTTTTTTGGTATAGTTGGAACTGGATCTGTAAAACTTCTGGAGTCAAAGCGAAAGTCTTAAACTCCATTTTTTTTTTCATAAACACCACAATCCCATCAAGGCTGTGTGGTCTGGTTGTGTAGAAAGTGTTGTTTGAAATAAAGAAGAGTTGGATGTGTGTTTGATGTCATGTAAATAAGTCACCCACATTATCAGGGTTTGGATTCCCAAACCTAATCCTAACTCTTACAATTGAATCTCTAAATTATTTTAAAGGCCATAACGAACGTGTCCCACGCTTCCTTCATTTTTATGTACTTGCAGTCTCCGGGTTACGAACGAGTTCCGTTCTTACGTCTGTCTGTAAGTCGAATTTGTCCGTAAGTCAGAAGAGTTACGTAAGGTTCGTATCTAGTGTCAGTTAGTCAAATGTTTGTTTTAGTATATAGTAAATATTTTACCTTTCTATGCATAAAAAACATTAAAGAAACATTTAGTAAATAGTTTAGATAGAAACAAAAGCAAAAGATAATGATTAAAGGTTAACACCTACTCTCGTTCCTATTGATGTCTTGCATACCGGAAGGGGCATTCTTGATTAATAATTAAGATGTCATTAATTGGATGATGCGAGAGAAGAAGATGGAGAGATGGCTACTGTTAAAGATGATGAGCCTGAAGTTGGAGAGGATGGACCTGTTGCTGGAGAGTCAGGGTTTGATTCTGCTACTGGAAAGTGGGGGTTTACTTCTGGAGTCAATTTCTTGAAGTAGACATCACGTGAGGTTTGAACAGAACTTTTCTTTTTCTCATCATAAATGGCCTTGTAGCAGTTCAGGCCTTTGGTTACTGTCCGGTAAACTTTGGTGAACCTCTCTGCATTAAGATCTTGCTCCTCTAACTTTGCCATCCCAGCTTCAATGAGACGAAAGGCTTCAGCTAACTCCTTCATCAAAAACTTCTTGGGTTCTGGGGTTTCTAGGTCCCGGTCTTCTTCCTCAAATGCTATCATCTGCTGCTCCAGCTCCACAAGGTCCTCATTGGTCTTCCGCATGGGAGTCAAGTAACTAACTGTACGGCATCATTTTCACTGTCTAACTGCAGTTGTTACCAATATCAACCACAGCTTGCCTCGCTTCAGCGATGTCATCAGCTGTAAACTCATGAAAAGCATGTGCGAATCGGGGGCACAATTTGTTCAACACTCCTTTGATTGTTTCACTTCATCCCAAAATTTCTGCAATGTTTTTTGTGGATTCTTAGATGTTGTAATTCCTCCATAACCCCCTTAAATTCATCGCAACATCTTGGGTAGCCCTGCTTGTGAGAAGGTCCGGCGTAAATAATAAGCCTTAAAGGAGGCTATGACCCCGTGATCCATTGGCTGAAGTAGCGATGTGGTGTTGGGGGGTAAAAAGATAACCTTTATATTGGGGTGAAGGTCACCTAAAATGTTTGGATATCCGGGCGTGTTGTCAAGCACAAGGAGAATCTTGAAGGGAATTTTCTTGGCCAAGCAATAACGTTCAGCAGCAGGAACAAAATGGTTCAGGAACCAATCTTCAAAGAGAGCTAGTGTAACCCAAGCCTTTGCATTTGCCTTCCAAATAACGAGAAGAGATGCTTTAATGATTCGACAAAGTGCCCTCGGATTTAGGAAGCGATAAACAAGCACAGGCTTGAGCTTGCACTCTTCGGATGCGTTACCCCTTAAGCAATAACGTTAGCCTATCCTTGGCTGCCTTATGCCCTGGATCACTTTTTTCTTTGTTTTTTTTTTTTAAATGTATGTCCTTTCAGAGATTTTTTTTCTAAAATAAGCCAGTCTCGTCTACATTAAATATTTGCTCTGGCAAATAACCTCCCTCCTGAATAATTTTTTTTTTTAACATTTCAGGAAACTCACTTGCAGCACTTACATTGGCACTCACTGCTTCACCTTGTACTTTAATATTGCGTAAATTTGCCCTCCCTTTAAAACGACTGAACCAACCCCTACTCGCAACAAATTCTTCCTCACAATCGCCTTCACTTGCTGCAGCTTTTAACACATTAACTACCGCAAGCCGGTGGGACCGGCTTTTGAAATCCTATCATTTGGACCGCGAGCCGCTCAGAGCGTCAATCTAATTTTAGTAATAAAACGAATGGAAAATGTACTGAAACACTTTCTGATCTGGTTCGAGATTTTAAGTTGCCACCGGAAAACAAATTCCCAAAGCATGGTTGTTGTAGATCACTGGAAAATTGATATTATGTTCATATTTTTCAGCATTTTGGGTTAGTTACCAAATCGTGTAAAACTGTTTACCGTGGCAACTAGTGATAGGACCACAAAAAATGCGTGTACATCTCGTCTAACGGCTGAATAGGCTAGAAACTTGTTCCAACAATTGACTGATAGATCTAGCGACGAGGACAAGAGTGAAAACGGTGTGCACATTGTTTGAAATAGTGATTTTGACAGAGATGGGGCACAAGCAGTTATAATTGTGAAAATACTGCAAGTCCTCGGCCATCAGAGGGCCGTTAAATAGCAACAACCAATATTAGAGTTACAAATGGTGCTTATTGTAATAGTACATTCATTTATCTTTAAAATGATGTGTAATTCATAAAAATATGTAAACAATTACGAAAACTACAGCTTACTTTGTGCAAACACCTACAGGATGAAAATGGGAAAAAAACTTTATTCGGCCACAGTGTGTTTTTCAATTCGGTAGTTAATGTGTTAAATCACTGACGAGGCTTCGAGCCTTTTCTTGCACTAAAGCAAGGCTAATAGGCATATTACGCTGATATTGATCCTCTAACCAAATTACCAATAGCCTTTCCATTTCCATAATTAAACCACTGAGTTGCTTAGTGATAACTGCAGCTTTCATCAGGGCAGTCTTTTACATGCTCCATTACTCTCACTTTGTCCTTTAAAATTGTCATGATCGTCGACCGACTGTAGCCAAACGCTTTTCCAATGTTCTTTGGCGTTTCACCTCTTTCCGATCGCTTTATTATTTCCCCTTTATTTCAATTGTGATCGTTTTCCTTTTCTTTCAAGCATCAACATCAATTGCATCTGATTTACGCTTTGAAAGGCATGTTTACGAGGATAAATACAAGAAAAAATGTAAGCCAAATAACACGAATAACACACACACAACACAGTGTTAACAGCAATGTGATCCAACTTAAAATGGCGACGGCGTTGTCTTTCCTCGAGACCACGAACCGCTAAAAACACTCAAAGTTTTGATGCGCGTCGCAAAGTACTGTAGTGCGCCCGTTCGTTATCTTCTTCTTCTTCCTCGGTCGCCCTGAAAAGGACGGTGGTTGCGTTGTGTCTGTTTACGGCTAAGCTGTGATATCTGCACCTTTCGGTCGACACATCCGACTTCAGCACGGCATTTTTTAGGGACCGGGTTTGCCTTCCCATTGCGATCCGTACTCGCTCAGCCAGACTGCACTGCTGCAGACTGTTTCCAGGACCACCACGTGGAGGTGGAGTACGGTCTTGACCAGCTCTGGTTCGCTGATCCTGATGCAAGCAGCCAAGCTATGGGTCGCTGTTCGTTATTACGAATCATTGTATGTAACTCGAATTTTTTTATATAATAGGCTTTACGGTGGTCGATTCGTAACTAGGGATGTTCGGAAGTCGACATTTGTAACCAGGAGACTACCTGTACTTGAATGGGGGGAAAACTGTTCTGTTTAAACGTTTTTCATTTAAGCAACAATCTCAGTAACGCGTCTATCGTGTTAACATAGAACTTAATCATTTAGGACAGTGGCAGGCAACCCAGTAGATGTGGTAATCTACTTTAGAAACACTGAGCTCTCTAAAGATCTACTTCATGTTTTCATGCACGCTTTCAGTGATTTGAAACTGGAATAAGTGCAATCTACATATACCTATCGGAATCCTAAACTTAACCTTAAACGCTAACCTTAACCCTAACTTTAATGACGTGGGTGACTTATTTAAATGACATCGAACAACACTGACCACTGTTCATTTCAACCAACCCCTGATCTAGGACTAGGAACTACAGCTTATGAGAATCAGTAAGTATTAATTAGTAGCTGTCAGTAACTGACACATTATATACTAAAAAAATTAGATGACTGGCAAGCATACTATAAACATCATTTTCATTTGCGCTCCTTACGGAGCATAGAGCTAACACTGCAGCTGGTTCTATTGTAGGAAATCTGCACCAAACATTCACATGCTCTTGCAGCCGTGGTTTTTGTAGTAATTTGTTGTGGTTGTCAGCTCCATGCACCTGATATCAGTCGGCTTGTACGACATGCTTGGAAATGCAGTAGCGCTATTCTTTCTTTGCCTCTTCTGAGCGCCCCGTGAACTAGACGGGCAAACCATGAAGGTTCTGAGCGCCCCGTGAACTAGGCGGGCAAACCATGAAGGTTCTAAGCGCCCCGTGAACTAGACGGGCAAACCATGAAGGTTCTGAGCGCCCCGTGAACTAGACGGGCAAACCATGAAGGTTCTGAGCGTCCCGTGAACTAGGCGGGCAAACCATGAAGGTTCTGAGCGTCCCGTGAACTAGACGGGCAAACCATGAAGTTTATGAGCGTCCCGTGAACTAGGCGGGCAAACCATGAAGGTTCTGAGAGCCCCGTGAACTAGACGGGCAAACCATGAAGGTTCTGAGCGCCCCGTGAACTAGACGGGCAAACCATGAAGGCTGACATGAAGCACAGTGGGCCGTGTTCTTCAATGTCATCCTAGTAAGTCGCCAACGTCGTTAGGATTGGGATTAAGGTTAGGATAACAAAACCTAACGGTAACCACTTTTTTTACTGCGTGTCTGAATTCTTGTTTAAGGCCATATCGAACAGACGGCCCGCTGTGTATATTTCGTTGGTCAACTTGAGGTCTATGAAATGACAATCAGTAAACAAGCACTGCTTACCAATCGTTTGCGTCGAGCGGACCCTTTTTAAGAAACTCGACGATTCCATTTATTGAATTTTTGTCTCCGTTCATCTTCCAGTTGCTGCCGACAAAGAATTTCATGTCACCCATTATTGAAGCACAAGAATGCTGTAGTTATTACTGAATTGTAAATGGTACTAATGATTAAGGTTGCCACTCAAGTTCTAGAGATAAACCCAGATTTTCTTAACAAACCCCAGAAATATCCAGATTATTTTATGCCTCAAATACACGGGATAGACTATGCTTTCACAATCTTTTAGTGCAACTTTAGCCAAATAAGCTGTGTGCTACCAATTTTTATTTATTTCTTCATTTTTATTTTATTTTTCATTACCAAAAATTCACAATTACATAAAAATGATGTTATTAACAGCCCAGTATATGAACTCTTGAAAATGAGATATTTTAACAGTAACATACTTACAGTAGTTACATTAATAAAATGTTCCTCAAATCAAATATGTAATGTTAGTTGTAAATTGTTACTATTGAAAATTGTCACTTGTCAGCGACTCGGCATCCATGTCGACAACTTCTCCTTCGTCAAGATCATATGCATGAATTGACAACGTGGAATCTTGATTGTGGAGTTCCAAAATCTTAGCATATCCCTGCCGACAACGTCCTTTGCGCACATTTTCAACCACGCTTTTACTTGGATTAAACTTATGACAAACTCCATCTTTGGCAACTGCCTGCTTGGCTAGCATTCGATTGTAAACTGTTTAACACAAAAGCTTGCTAGTTTGTTTAGTTTTAACTAAGTTAACCTTCGAAAACACTCTTTCGACGCATGCTGAGGAGTGAGGTAGTGCCATAAGCGTGCACATGAGGTGAACCAAAACATCACATTTCTTCTGGTTATTAGCATCTGTTACTTGCTGCAGTCCCAGCCAGAATGAGGGCGGATCCTCATCCAGCAGATGTTGTCGTGAAATGACTTCTGTCTCATATCACGAATTCTAATAACTTTGAACATATGGCACGTCATACATTGTAAAAGATAAGATACATTGACCAATGAAAACGCTTTCTTGGTCCTGTGTTTACTACTGCTGGAAAAATAAAGATGGTAAGGCCCAATCTGAGTAACATGATTAACTTCAGAATTTTACTACAGCATTATAGAAGAAGTACCACTTGGCAGAAGTTATCAAAACAATATTAGGGATGTTATTCTACCCGTAAGTAGTAATACTTTTACTAATAATATTATAGGAAGAGAGAAATTTTAGGTTGAATTCATTCGAAGCTTAAGGTTGGCCTAAATTTAGCAGTTTTAACTATGCATAACAGAAAATGCAATCAGTAAACTAAAAGATTATTATATAGATATATAAAGCCTAATTCCAAGTATAATTTAAGCTTTGAGTGATTAAAATCGCATCAGGAATAACGGAGATAATTAAAAAAGAAGTTTTCCTACATTGTACGATAGGCTAAAAGGTACCCACATTTTCTGATCGTGATTACATTCCTCGGGAGTTCCATCTCTTACGTCCGAGGTCACACTATAAATAGACTTGCCCAACAAACTCCGGTCAGTCACGATTTGAATACACAGCAAGCGGGGGAAAGCAGAGCCAATGTTAATGTCAGCATTTGCCTTCTGCACTTGTTAGCAGACCTTAATCAACCATTGAGGGCTAGTCTGTGTGTGTGTGCTTGAGGGTAAGAACGAATCAATATATATATTTTTGTGTTATTATATTGATTAATTCATCTGTGCGATACGACGTGTATAAGATGTGTTAGGAATGGACAGTGTGTACTGATGAAACTTACAGACTCATGTGTAATTCGAGAGGCAAAGCCCGCCTTCGGAAATATTAATATATTGAGAAAGATGGTCAATTGTGTCTGTAAGTTGGGAAATGTATTTAAAGAAGTATTTCTTGAATGGAATGAGACACCTACCAGGATCATAAAGAAGGATGAAAGGGATTGATTTACAGTATCGTTTTACATATTACTTACTAGTTTTACCCACAACCAAATTCTTGTATGGAGGCGAATCATGGGAAACTATTGATAATTAATAAGTTAGCAGAAAATTATGATCACATTGAATTAAAATGATTGATGCTACTATACTATACCTTGTGCATCTGCTAGCACGCTAATCTGAAACTGTCTATCGTCCCCATCTGTGTCATAGAGGGATATGGATAGACAAATACAGGGATTGCGTTTGAATTCATTGCAGGTTTAATCCTTTAACCTAAAGTCTACAAATAATAAGAGGCTTCTCTTACAAAAGTTGCAACGAATGCAGTGCCAGTCGATGAAAGCAGGCCAGTCATAACGTTTGTAACTACTGGAACGATTTCATCTGAATCTTATATCCAGCATCAAAGGGAGCCATTTGCAGTGGTTCAGTTAAGTTGCATAGGGCAACCGTGTAGCTTATCCATCCTCAACAAACTAAACGCATCCAGTTTGTGATGATCATAACAGTATAGAGTATCAATAAACTTGTAATAATCATAATAATAATTCTTCAAGTGAATGATCAAGCCAGCTATTTTGTCTACAAGATGATAGACATTGTAACCCAAGAGAAAGACATTTTTGTTGAACTGTTCTTATTTATTTAATATTGTAAAATATTTGATATTAATACTTTTCAAACAGAAAAGAGTAACTGTTCAATTAAATTGTAAATATTCACCAGTAGATTTTCTTAAATTCTTTAAGTTTAATTACAGTTCTTGTTGGTGAATTTAGTTATATAATTACCCCTAGCAGAGTCAATAACAATATTAAATACCAAAATCACAGTGGCGGATCAGGAGAGGTAGCAGTTAGGGACTCAGAGTACTACATCACCATCTTCTCTGAGAACTTACATAGCTTGACCCTACCTTTGTGTCTATACACCCTTACTCTCTTCAGAGAAGGGGGTATTACTGATAAGACCAGACTCTTATCTGGCACTATCCTGGTATCATCTGATACACTTTTATATCCAGGATATCTTCTTATTTTTATTAACATCTGAACCTCTCGCGACAGATGTTCAACATCTTTTCGGTACGATGCCAGTTCTCGCCATTGATCACACAGACAATCAAGGCTCTCTTCTGAAACAACTGTTGGGAACTGCGCTGCTAATGGAAAGACAGAAGGTTTGTTGATCTCGAGAGCTTGCTTTGGGTCCAACAGCTGATTAAACGAGTAAAAAAAACAACGACATTGATTCTATAATTTTTATAGAATAAATTCTATATAGTAGTAGACTGTGGTTAAAAACAAGAATTGAATTTAAGTGGAATAAAAAATATATAGCTCATAATTTTTTACATTTAATTATAATATAAATATGATGTACAATGCTCAGTGCACAGAAAATGCATACATTGTAAATGCCAATTGTCAAATATACCGAGATTAAAGCAGATTTGGAAAAAAATACTCAGATACCCAGACGGAAGCCACAAAAAAAAAAACCCCAGATCTAGTAAAAAATATCCAGCTGTGGCAACACTGCTCATAACAATTTAATCAGTGTCTAGGCATGTTGGTATCCATGCATGCGTCTCTCCGTCTCGTTTCTAAAATGGGTCAGTCCATTCTTAAACATTCCGTTCTGTTGTGAATAAATTCAGCTCGCCAGACCGCGTACATACACAATAACATGACCGCCGTTTTGCTCCTGTCTCGGTCAGACAAGGTAACATGAGGGTCCGCTACAGAATCCTTCTTTCCTTTCACCGTTCATTCCTTCCAGCACTCAGAATAATATTCCCATACATTATTAATGTTACAAACATTGAAAAATAATATGATCATTGTAATACAAACATTGGAATGTAATATCTCGTTAAAATACATGTGAAAATAAATGAACTTGGGTAACCATTCATGAAACATACACAGTAAAGTAATATCCATTTAAAATACAACACTTAAAGTTTCACCATGATTTTAATGTATTTCAAATCTATATAGCTGAGCTAATTTCCTATATACTGGACAAGCGAATATATGAATTTACAGTCTGGAGTAATAAACTAGAGGGCACTTTGTTTTTTTAGCTGAAGTCTCCCTATGCACAGTTTTACTTTACAAGACTAAGAATTACGTCTTTTTCCTTCAGAATGCTATCACCAAGTGAAGTCTAAAACTAGTTTCTTAAAGAAAGAAAGAATTATTTTCGATTTACCCGCTACATTTTTAAAGTTCTCACGAAACCCACCTGCAAAAAGTATCGCCGCAAATTCGTTTGCATATTGAATGTCACAATTGTACGTGCTGCGTTTCCGAGCTCAAAGTATTAACAATGGGAAAGAACACAGGTCATAAATATTTAGAAAGCTGAGTTTGGACGCTGGCTTGACCGAAGTTCGCGTGGGAAACGCAAGCGCGGGGGAAACGTTTATCAGAAACTTAGAATAGAGAGAAAATAAAGCAATATACAGGATGGACAGAATATTTCAAATAGACAAATTATCTTCAATCTGCGAAACTTGGTTCCATTCTAGCCCTTGGTCCTTCAAAGATTGTCTAATGTTGTCCTCCCAGCGGACTCTGGGTCGTTCTGGAGGTCTGGATCCCTGACTCTTTGTTTCCCATGCTTGTCGTGGTAGCCGATCTTCTCCCATTCTGCAGACATGGCCAAACCATCTTAGTTGGGACTGTCCTACTTGGGTCTGCATGGGGTAGGATTTTAGGCCTTGACGTATCGTCTGGTTGCGGACCATGTCTGTTCTTGTTACTTCAACCACCTTCCTCAGATACCTCATTTCTCAGGTTTGGATCTGGCTTGTGTTGGTTGTAGTCATTGCCTTTGACTCGCATCCATATGTCAAGATTGGAACATAGGTGGAGCGGTATACAGCCATCTTCGTTTTCTTACCAACCTCCCTCCTGTTGAGAAATCCTCGATATATGGTACGAAAAAGTCTCCCAGCTGCTGCTTTTTGAGTGGCCAACTATTCTCTGATGCCTACCTTTCCAGGAATGGTCCCTCGGAAACTAGTATCTCATTATCATCTGTTTTTCGCCGATCACTCAGACGGTTCTCTCAGATAAACAATATTGTTTCCTTTCAACGATCGTATGCGACCTTCTGTGTCAATAGAGAGCGTGTCTAACTAAAGGGGTGGCCAGGCGACTTACATGATAAACGTATTACCGCTGACCTGTGTAATCGACCTTATTGTTACAGTTCACCTGGTGAAACGTAAAGAAATCTGGGTGCGGTCACAGCAAAAAGAACGTAAGGGCAATAAATATGCCGAATAGGAGGACGATGAGTGAGAAAAAATGAAGGAATGAAGTGATACTTCCGGAGGGAACGAGAGTTATAAAAAAGTGCACGACTGATTTTATCACAATGAAGGCTGTGATATTTTTATGGGATATTACTTACTTACTTACTTACTTACTTACTTACTAACTTAGTTGCTCCCCTTCTACCGTGAGGTGTAGAGGTTTGGAAGAGAGAGCGCCAGACTATCATATCGGCTGTCTTCCTCCTAGCCTGGTTCCATTCTAGTCCTCGGTCCTACAAAGATTGTCTAATATTCTCCTCCCAGCGGACTCTGGGTCGTCCTGGAAGTCTGGATCTCTGGCTCTGTGTTTCCCGTGCTTGTCGTGGTAGCCGATCTTCTCCCATTCTGCAAACATGGCCAAACCATCTTAGTTGCCACTATTCTACTTGGGTCTGCAGGGAGTGGGATTTTAGGCCTTGACGTATCATCTGGTTGCGGACCATGTCTCTTCTTGTTACTTCAACCACCTTCCTAAGATACCTCATTTGTGAGGTTTGGATCTGGCTTTTGTGGGTTGTAGTCATTGCCCATGACTCGCATCCATATGTCAAGACTGGGACATAGTTGGAACGGTATACAGCCATCTTCCTTTTCTTACCAACCTCTCTCTTGCTGAGGAATCCTCGATTTATGGCATGAAAAAGTCTCCCAGCTGCTGCTTTTCGAGTGGCCAACTCTTCTTTGATGCCTCCCTTTCAGTCTATAATAGCTCCGAGATATTTAAAGTGGTCGACCTGCTTCAGGACCTGTTCTCCCAGCTTAATCTGATGTCTTCTTTCTTCTCGTGATATCACTATGGATTTTGTTTTAGAGCTGCTTATGACTGATAAGTTAGCTGATACGTTACTGGTTTCGCTACGGGGTGCTGGTTCAGAGCTGGTTATTATTTGTTGAGTTGCGAATGCGTGCTTCGTTCGTTTTATAAATATTCAAATGTGGGTCAACGTTATATGGTCTCATTGTGTAATGAATGTCCAAGAAGGAATTAGTTCCCTTCGGGTCTCATTATTATATTGTATACCTTCTTATAGGAAGAGTTCTTCAACTACAATAATAATCAACATTGTCAATCTGACAAACCAGATGTAACGTTATCGATATGGATAAGTCTTCGAATTGGAGTCCATGGTTTATTAATAAGTTCACATACGAAGACATTTTCACGCATGTATAACATTAACATACAGTTCATTAGAATTTACTTGCATATATATATTCTTATCCGTCTGTGTCATATTGAATTCATGTCAACAGAACATCATGGCTGTATACATGTGCTGCTGGGATCCAGACAGCCAGAAGTGAGCGCATGAGTCTTGACGAAAATAATCAAACTATTTATCAAATATCCTTCCGTAACACAGGTTAATCACAAACCTTTATGAATTCACTCATATATAATATTATCTGGACTGACCCTGAGTCCTGGTATCAATTTACATAAATACGGCTATTAGCAAAGCCTAACCTTGGAAGGAGGTAAAAACACGACTTTACGGCTTGACGGACAACGTAACAAGGGTCCAGTAACTAAGTCACGAAGCGGGACCTTATCGACGCTAACACGTCATAATTTGACCGTGTATTTCGCGTTCACTAATCCGTGAAGTATAAAAAAATCAATTTATATTAATTCTGTTGACCTAAAAATGCGCACTGCCAATTCTAGCAGACGATATCAATAAAACTACTGTAACAATTCCCTGCCCGCCGGGGAAAAAAATCTATTAGATAGATTTTTTTGAACTATCTTACTCAAACATATGAAAAATTTAACAAAAACCCGACATATGGCCTACGATGTTCTGTCTAGAACAGTGTCGTGGTCATGTCGATAATATATCAGTCATATAACATTATTATATTAAACAGAGGGGTGTCAACTGTCGCTAAATATTTATCTACTGAACTTAAAGACTGTTGTGAGTGAATAATGAAGTGTTATGTAAGGAAAATTATTCTAACTAATTAAAATTAAACTAATTAATCATAGTAAGTATGTAGGGTATTAATTAATTAACATCTAATTAAAGAAACTGAGAGATAGTGTCATAATAAAAGACATGAGAAGTAAGGACAAGTAAAGTAAAGAAAAAGATACAGTATAACTTAATTTAGTTATGTGTGTTTAAACTTAATTATGTGTGTCGAGTAATTACTAAATAATTAAATTAATGAATTAATAAAAGAAAAAATATTCATACATTTCATGTGAACATCTTCACTAAATGCATATAACAGCTATCACATTCATAAATAACATATTTAGAGTATTCGCTTGTGTGATATTATTTTGTTTTCTTTCTTTTGACACATTTTCTTCTTTTATTCATTATTATCACACTTTAATTTTATTGTATTCTTTATTAACTTAATAACTATTAAACTTAATAGTGTCGGATATTGTTGAAGGCGATCTTCTCTGTTGTTCTGGAACATTCAATTTGACAACAATGTTCCATATAATGTCAATAAAGTGGTTATAAATTCTGGCCATGTTAGTTGAGTTCTTATATGGTTTCATTCAAGATTTTCATCGTGTCAATTGGTGTTGCTTTACGCGAATGCGGGGTGGGACAGAAAAACGTGTGAGCAAACATTTGAAAGTTGCAATTATATTGAACTTGTAATTCCATTGACGTGATAAGTCGGTTCATTGAGTCCATACATTTATTCACAGTGATACATACATGATGATCAATTCCAATAGGGGTAGAACGTAAGTCCATATAAGTCATGCATAAATTAATCAACAACGTAGACTGCTGGTTATGTGTCAATGTCCGTTATGAGGATACAATGCAGTATTGTCGTCAGAACATCACAGCTATATGCACGAGCAGATAGACATGGCTACCTGCCGACAGTGAGACTGCGAGTCTGAATATCTTCATAAGAATTTGACGATTATTCTTCTCCTTCCGAGAATTCTAGTTAAATACTAACCTCCAATAATTTCCCTCTTATATAGAGTTTTAGGACTGACCCTGATCCATCAAAAATGCACATAAAATGGCTATATCCTGCCATTAAATTGGAAGGTTAGAAAAAAACGCAGCTATTCAGCTTGGCGGTCAAGTAACAAAGGGTAGCGTTTCTTAGTTACCGACTGTGTCCTAAACAACGCTATACACGTCATAATCGATCGTGTATGAAGCGTTCAGTAATTGAAACATCTATCGCAATATATTAAATGTCTTAACCTTTACAATTGCACGTCTGGTAACCTTTAGCAGACGGCGTTAATATCATATACCGTAACAGATATGAAGATCCAGCCGTCGTTATGTCCTTTGGTAATTTATGGAAAGTTCCCTTGGAGAAAAAATTTCATAATGTTCAAATATGTTTTGTTCTTGAATGAGTGTAACCTTTCACAGCATGGATTCAGATACTTTTCCCGACTATCTCGTAACTAATTGTAAAACGATTGGACACTAACCAAAGTCCAAACGTTAAAACGAATCATTGAAATATGTCACAAAACAATTTCTTTCGGAAATTGTACTTATTGATTGATTCCCTGCAAATTATTCGAAGTGTTTTTCCGTATGGAGGTAGTTCATATCATTTTCGTCGCAGGAATAAGTGATAGGTCCAGAGTCAATCTTGTTCAGTCTTTCATTTTTTTAACTTGTGGACAATTACTATTCGACTTCAGTAGGGTGTCTCGAAAGTGCATCCGCTACTATATTTTCTTGTCCCGGTACGTCTTCGATGACAAAGTCATAAGGTTGTAATAGAATCGAAAATCTGGCAAGTTTGGGGCTTTTGTGGTTAGAGCGACGTAACGATGCCACCGCCTTCTGATCCGTTTGGATCACGAAAGGTGCTCCCAACAAAAATGTTTCAAGTTTAGTAATTGCCCAAACAACTGCCAGCAACTCCTTGTCCACAGTGGAGCATTTTGTTTCAGGTAACTTCAGTTTTCTTGAAATGTACATTGTTGGATGAAGTATATCGTCGTGATATTGAAGCAAACAAGCTCCGATTCCGTAATTACTGGCATCTGTATGAAGAAAAAACTTTTTAGAAGTATCTGGTAACCTCAAAATTGGTGGATTTCAGAAGATGGTCAATATCATGAGAAAAATTTTGTCGCATTCGTCAGTCCAATTTACCTTCAACGGCATGTCTTTTTTTAACAATGATGACAAGACAGCCGTGATAGCTGATAAGTTAGCTTATACGTTACTGGTTTCGCTACGGGGTGCTGGTTCAGAGCTGGTTCTTATTTGTTGAGTTGCGAATGCGTGCTTCGTTCGTTTTATAAATATTCAAATGAGGGTCAACGTTATATGGTCTCATTGTGTAATGAATGTCCAAGAAGGCATTGGTTCCCTTCGGGTCTCATTATTATATTGTATACCTTCTTATAGGAAGAGTTCTTCAACTACAATAAAAATCAACATTGTCAATCTGACAAACCAGACGTAACGTTATCGATATGGATAAGTCTTCGAATTGGAGTCCATGGTTTATTAACAAGTTCACATACGAAGACATTTTCACGCAGGTATAACATTAACATACAGTTCATTAGAATTTACTTGCATATATATATTCTTATCCGTCTGTGTCATATTGAATTCATGTCAACAGAACATCATGGCTGTATACATGTGCTGCTGGGATCCAGACAGCCAGAAGTGAGCGCATGAGTCTTGACGAAAATAATCAAACTATTTATCAAATATCGTTCCGTAACGCAGGTTAATCACAAACCGTTATGAATTCACTCATATATAATATTATCTGGACTGACCCTGAGTCCTGGTATCAATTTATGTTCTCTCCTTACAGGGCTATAACTTACATTTTAAAGTATTATCACTTGCAGTATTTCTAATACATATAAAGAACAGCATGAGACTTTATTAGTTTGTTTTAAATCTCACTATTTTAATGTTAAACTAATTAGTATATGTCATTTGTCTTTTTAAAACCATATCGCGTTTAATATATTAATATATTTTTTGTAAGGTTGTTTAGTGTTTATAAGATTTTTATTGGTCCGGCGTACAGTTCTAGTCTCAGGAGGTTGACAGGCATGCAAGAATCTGAATTCGTTCGTCCTTCTTCTTCTTCTTCTTCTTCTTCTTCTTCTTCTTCTTCTTCTTCTTCTTCTTCTTCTTCTTCTTCTTCTTCTTCTTCTTCTTTTTTGTCCTGAAAAGGACGTTGGTTGCATTGTGTCGCAGATTACAGCGAAGCTGCGATATTTGCGCCTTTCGGCCCTATACATCCAACCTCCACACGGCATTTTTTGGGACCGGGTTTGCCTTCCCTCTTCGATCCCTACTTTCTCAGCCAGTCTGCAGTGAAGCAGCCTGTTTCCAGGACCACCACTTGCAATTGCTTATTCATTGTCCGTGTTTCTACACCATACAGTAGTGAAGAATATATATCATTTTATGAGTCTCAGTTTTAATTTATGAGTTAACTGTTTGGATGTCAGTATATGTCTCATGTTGTTGTATGTTGCTTTGACCATTTCTATTCTCTTCTTGATTTCTGTTTCACATCTGATATCTTCTATTATTATGTGACCAAGATATGAGAAGCTCTTGACTTGTTCCAGGATTTTCCCATTCATGCTTATCTTTATCGTGGCTTATCGTCTAATTTACTAATTATCATTGTTTTTGTTTTCTCAGTTCATATTCATGATTTGTGATGTTCACTTGCTTCACTAGTTCTTGTAAATCCTGTTCACTTTCAGCTAACAACACGGTAATATCTGCTCATCTAAAGTTGTTTATTGACCTTCAACTTATTTTTAGTCCTGACATTTCCTGTATCTGTTTGAAAATTGTTTCGGTGTATAGACTAGATTACATTGGCAAGGGGACAGCACAAACCTTGTCTGACACGTCTTTTTATGTCGGTGTATGGTGCATAATTCCTTCCAGATATTATTGCAGCAGTTTGCTCCCAATAAAAGTTACAGAGTATTCTTATGTCTTTTCCGAATAAATCACAAGTCGGGCGTTGGCGTAGCTGGCGAGTCCTTTTTAGGGCTTTATGCTAGCAGACAGATAATGTTGGTCCTTTTCAGGACTTAGTATCTATCAACGATGATCGGGTTAGCAGTCAACAGAGTTGATTTTTTTTTTTTTTTGGATGATAAATGCGCTGTGATGTAACTAAATAGGTTCAAAGGAACGCGCCTCGCCAGAAGAAGGCACAAACCGAACCAAAAAAAAGTGCCTTTTCCAGCAATAGCTTTGTCTTCGAGGCATTCAATTATTTTTAGTGATGGACTTTGCTGTCTACCTTACTTTTTAATCTTTACTGTATGATTTTGAGCAGTATTTTAATTTAATCACTCATGAGGCTGATTATTCTGATGGGGTATGCCTGACCTACAAAAAAAAAAACTAGAAATGAAAATTACACTGGCTAACAAAAAAAAAATTATTTTTTTACTTTCTCTAACATTTCTATGTTTTTCTGGTCAATTTTAATGCGCTGTTTTTAAATCTGCAAACAGTTTTTCTCTATCAGGTCGGGATTTCTAGAAATACGCAATTGAAGTTTTTTAACAACCATACAGTATTACAACATCATTCGTACAAGAAGTACAACAGTTACGTAGGCTTGAATTTCTTTGCAGTCGACTTTCGTCGGTGAATGGCATGTGGTACATCACGATGAAGCATCCAACAATAATCGGCAAACATGGTCACACTCCACCGTCCTTGATAACGTGACTCCATTACGGCGATATCTTGATGGCGATATCTTGATGGAATCGTTCTCCATGTTCATCGCTAACTTCGCCAAGGTTGTCAGGGAAAAAGTCAAGATGCGAATCGAGCAAATGGATTTTGAGGGACATGTTACAGCCCATAATTCTGTATGCATCTATGCACTGCTTAACAATTTGCACATAGTCGACAGATTTGTGATTTCCCAGAAAGTTATCGACGATCGATTTTAATGCCATCCATGCGCGAAGTTCACTACCATGTAACAAGTTCTCGAATTGTTTGTCTGCAATAACTTTCCTAATCTGAGGTCCTACAAAGATACCTTCCTCTATCTTTGCATCGCTAACTTGCGGAAACTTTTCTCGTTTTATCTAATGCTTTACGAAATTCTTTATGAGCCCCAACTTTATATGTACGGTAACGGTGGTAAAATGATGCTGTCTTTGTTAACTAATGGCTCGTGTATTACATTGTTATGCCCGAGCTGCATACGATCCCTGATAGGCCCCACCTTTCTTGCATAATGTTCCTGTCTGTTGCGGCTGTCCCATTCACATAGGAAGCAACAAAATTTAGTATACCCAGTCTGCATGCCCGTGAGAATTGCAATGACCTTTAGGTCTCCACAAATCCACCATTGGTAGTCATTGTACTTTATTTTTGCCAAAAGTATAGCCATATTGTCATAAGTTTCTTTCATATGAACAGAGTAGGCGACTGGAATTGATGAAAATAAATTTCCGTTATGCAATAACACGGCTTTTAGACTAGTCTTGGAAGAGTCGATGAAAAGTCGCCATTCGTTGACTATGTGCTCATGACCGAGGTGCACCATTAGACCGTTTACATCTTTGCAATAGCAAATGTCATCATCCATCTCAAAGTATTGAACAAGTTCTCTGTGTCTATGACGAAATTTAGATATCAGAGTATTTGGCGCTAAAAGATTCAATTCTTTGAGTCACTTGTCCTTTGGTAAGAGCGAGATCACGTATTAGATCTGAAAGTTCTGAATGGTTAACTAAGTGAACACCATCATTCACCGGTATATAATCCGAGTCAGAATTAGTTTCTAAAGCAGGTAAACTATCACTTTCTGATGGTTCATTCACGTCCAACGGATATTGTTCTGGTGGAACTGGGATCGGACACGTGATTGGATCATGAGGCACTGGTTTCGAAACCGATTCAATATTTTGATAAACCACAGACTTTCTAGTTTTAAAAGTGAAACCATGGATATTTGTCAAGCAGAAGTAACAATCAGTAGCGTGATTTGTCGGTTCACGCCGTATTACTGGCACTCCAAAAGGCATCAACTTATGGTTCGGCGATTTTCGTAACCAACCTGCCAATGTATTTGCACAAGTCGAACAAACTGCATTTGGCTTCCAAGATTTATTTGCATCATCAACTTTCGAATCGAAATAAAGTTCATATGCTTTCTTTAGTAATGGTGTAAAGTTTTTTCTGGTGAACACAATCGGTAAAATATCCGCACACGTAACAGAACAGATCAGCCGAATTTCTACAACTTCTAGAAGCCATATTTCGCTCAGAATTATTTCAAAATACAGTAACTATTTGAAAAATAGCGTAACATATGTCATGCATCTTTTAGCAGTATAAAAAGTAGAATTATTTTCATTTTATTAATTTTTAATAAGTTATATAGTAAAAATGAAACGGAGCAAATAACGGTTTCCCAAAAATATATTTATTCACAAATATCTTAAGAACCCGATGTGATAGAGATAAACGGATTTCTAATTTGAAATCAGCGAAAGAAACTGACCTAAGAACACTTATTCACTATTTGCCCTAAAAAGAAACATGTTGTTTAACCGTCAGTGTTATTAATGCCATTTTTTGCATTTTTATATTCGGCTTATAAAGCCGAGCCAAAAATATAAATTTCCATATTTGGATGGAATTTGAAGTGATAAAGGATTAAAATTGTACGCTTTGAAGACTTTCTCGGCATACTAATTATTGACTAGCTGAAAAAAATTTAACTAGCTAAAATTGTTATGTCTTTTTTTTAGGCATTAAAAGTCTAATTACAATTTATGTGGCCCTTAAAAATTACATAAGTTGAATACGTTTTGAAGTGTTTAATTGTTACATAAGAAACATAAAAACTCGTGACAACCTTTGTCATTGATTTAAATACCAAATAACCTTCATTGATTAATTTTTCAATTTCCTCTTTGCGGTTTTATAAATATTTTATTTTTACTTCCCTTGGCACTACTAATGTGCTCAAAGTTTTTGTTATCTCTCAGAAAAGAGAATGCAACTTGTCATCCGAATCATAATCAGATGTCTCTGAGAAATTGAAAATCAATCTCGCTGAATGAAGGTCAAACCATCAATTCTTCCAATATTCCATCTATTGCTCTTGTATAGCATGGTTTCACTTTCCTTCTTGATGTTATCTTCCCATATTGGATACCGCTTTTATTTGTCTTGCACGTCTTGCCTTCAATTTGCATTCTATTTTCTGGTCGCTAGCAAGGTCTTTAGTATTTTCATTTGACCATAAATTCTATGTTTAAGTGAGAATGGTCTGGATTTTAAACCTCTGTGATTATGTTCTCATTTGCCTTGTCCTATGTTTCTAGGATTCTTTATATGATTGTGTTCTCATTTCGTCTACACCATTGGCCAAACTAATTCGGCCCGCATGGCCATTTCGTTGCCAATGGAATGTTTTGACCGGTCAGCCAACCTCTTTTTACCGGCTTCTTACTTGGTGAATTAGAAACTTTATCTTCTGGTCCACAACGTGTGTAAAAATAATATTGTCCATTATCAAACACCACGGTCTATCCAAGGAAGGAAGTAAACCAAAAAGATTCACAATCCAATCTTGAAATATCTTGCCATTCACCTCTGCATGGTACCATCCCTCTTATCTGTGGATTTTGAAACAAATTGAGTTCAGTATTATTTAGAAGAACAAATGATGGCTGCAAATTCCTGGATGTGCAATTATTAGGCGAAGTCCTTTGTGCTTGGTTACTAGTCTCTTAGTTGTTCCATCAGATGATTGAAAGCATTGATAGTTCATTATTGTGGTGCGGATCCAAGTTTCATCTGAATACACAAAATGTAACAATCTCTTCTCATTTCTCTGACCATCGCGTAAATATTGGGCTTCTCATTGCAACTATATGAGGCTTCTCACAAAAGGTTTTGAGGTGCAACAGTTTTCTAAAAATGAATGTGTTAAGAATAAATCCTCCATAGCGTAGATTTAGAAATATCAATGTCATTATTCTTTCTTAACCAAATTTTCAATTTCCTTAAAGTCACTGCCTCATTATTGTGAAACATATTGCAAATTTCTCTGCGGATCAATTCTCTGTCAAAATTATCCACCACTCTTGGCCTAATTTTCGTGTGTAAAACACTGGAATTAGACATTTCAGATGTCGTATCCAGCGGTCAATGATCGTTTGCTTATCCCCTCAAGGCGTGAATAGTCCTCTTTTTGGCCGTTGAAATAGAATGATATAGTTTTCCTCGAGTACTTCATTGCAGAAATACCAGAAAAATCCTATTTGTGATTTGCTGTAAGTCATAAAATGTACTCGCAGACTCATTTTTCCTTCTTAACCACACAATAATTTTTGTAAAAGACACACCTCTGATTGACAATGTGTGCATAAGATTCCGGATATAAACTGTTTTATGTTCAAGAAGTGCGATTTCACGCAATTTCACTCAAAAATCATGCCAATTGCTTGATAAACCAAAAATGTGCAAATGAGGTCGTATAATTTACTGCAGACATTTCAATATGGGGGACCTGGATTTCGCAGATGATGTAGCATTCTTAAGTTCAACACCAAGACAATCCCAAGAAGCAATAAATAATTTGTGTCATCTCTCGGTTAAAATTGTCCTAAATGCCTCTAAAACTAAATCTTTAATTGAAAATTTTCTAACGAGACCTTTGATATCATCTTGAACGGGGAAAAACTACAGAAAGTTGAAAGTTTCAATTATTTAGGTAGTAAAATGACTCAGGATGGTGACACAACAAGAGAAATCCATACTAGAATTGCTTTGGCTGCTAGCGCCTTCAATAGATTATCTAACATTTGGAAATTACGATCATTGAATATACATACCAAGCTTCGTCTGTTTAATTCAAATGTTATCTCAGTGTTAACATACGGCTGTGAGAGTTGGAAAATAACAAAATCATTGGAGAACAAGCTGAATACATTCGAGAAAAAATGTCTTAGAAAACTCATGAACATCAGTTGGAAAGAATTCAAGACTAATCGACAAATAAGAGAAGACTCTAGGCAGAAATATGTCTCCGACTATATAATGAAAAGACGATGGTCATATATCGGTCATGTCCTACGAATGCAAAACAACAGAATACCACTACAGGCGCTCACTTGGGTTCCTGAGGGTAAGCGGAAAAAAGGAAGACCAAAAGAAACACTCAGAAGAACAATAATAAGAGAAGGAAGAACGTTGGGCCTACATAATGTGCAAGAGCTAAGAGGAGTGGCGTCACAACGAACAACCTGGAGAGCACTGGTTTCTGCCTTATGCGCCGTGTTTGGCGCTTAAACTTACCATGTATTATTTGATTATTATTATTTCAATAAACTCAAAGATATTTGTTTGGCAAGTAGGATTTTATATTATATCGCAAAGAAACGAAAATTGAAACCAATGGCCGCATTTTAATGAAAAATTTAATTCATAGGGTCTATACCATTTCAAATTCACAAACAAAATTTCACTTATATGCGTTATATATTCGCTGAGATATAGCATTTTGAAGTTGGGCAAAGCTAGTGAAACGTGCTATAAGAACACTTATTCTTATAAAAGAAAGAAACATGTTGTTTGTCAGTGTTATTAGTTAGTTTACAGACAATTTTGGTTATGTCGGCTTATAAAGCCGAGCCAAAAATATAAATTTCCATATTTGGATGGAATTTGAAGTGATAAAGGATTAAAATTGTACGCTGCAAGACTAGTTCTAACACTCTAACATGAGACTGGCTGAAAAAAATTTAACTAGCTAAAATTGTTATGTCTTTTTTTTTAATTAAAAGAAAATAATTCAACTTATGCGCTTAAAAATATACATAAGTTTATGTTTTGTTTAAATTGTTTAATTGTTACATAAGAAGTTAAAAACATTTTATAACCTTTATATTATAAATATAATAAACATTTTTTTATCTTTTATTTCCCTTTGTTATCAACAATTGCTATTTTTACAAATGGAAGTTGGCACTTCAAATCACTGGTGCTCAAAAGTTTTTGTTAAGCTCTCACAATGAGAATGCACACAAATTGTCTATTATTCAAATCACTACTATTACCATCTGCACACGAAAGTCAACAGCAATGGATCTTCGGCTTCTTCCATCTATTGCCTTGATAGCTCTTTCCTGTCCATCTCTTGATGTTATCTTCCCATTTATACCGCTGCCTTTGTCTTGCACGTTTGCCTTCAGCTCTGCATTCCATTATGGTCGCTAGCAAGGTGTTAAGTATTTTCATTTGACCAAAACTAAATTCAGAACTGTTATTTTTTTAAATCTTTCATTATTTCTGGCCCTCTGGTGTTACCCTTTACGTTTTCTAGGCCCTCGGCCATTTGATTTATTCTCATTCCCAATCGTCTAGACATCCACATCTCAAGGGCCTCTTTTCTTTCTTCCAATTGTTTGTTAATTGTCCATGGTTTTTTACGACATTCGTTCACGAAGCATATATATGACATTTGATGGTTCTCAGTTTTAATGTTTAAGCTAATTGTTTAGATTGTTAGTGTTTGTCTTAGGCTGTTGAAAGTAACTGTGGCCATTCCTATTATCTTCCTGATTTCTGTTTCATATCAGCTGTTTTCTGCTATTATATGACCCTGATATGAGAACCTCTTAAGTTGGTCCAGAAATTTTCCATCTATTTGTATCTTTAGTGTTGGCTTATCATAGTTTTTGTCTTAATGTCAGTGTCCAGTACACATTCACGACTTGTGCTGTTTACTTGTTTCACAAGTTATTATAATTTGTGGTGGATTTTGATGTTATGAATTGTTGTTAGGTATTATTATTGTAATAAATGAGATTAGCTATGAAGGTCCCTGATTTTACCCAATAGTATTGTGAACTTTTCAGGGTACCTTTCCGCTACCACCCCTTTTATATCATTCAAAATGTATTTATATTATTGTATTAAATGACTTCGTGTAGTGTCTAGGGTTATGAAGGTAGAGTGTAATGTACACTAATCAACAAACATACAAACAAACAGTTTATTATTCACAACAGCACACAGTACTACCACAATAACATACAAACGACACTTTAAAAGGCTATCTTATTTAAGACTGTGGTTGAAATTTGTGTAAATATAATTTTTACAATTTATTATCCTGATTCTAATTTCTTTTGAACCAGGACTGACAATCACAGGTGAAATCAAAAGAATCATTTACATCATTCAAATAGCACAGTAGATCTTCTGTCCATACATAAAAATATTATTCTAATATACGTCTGTAGTTGTATTCTCCTACTTTAAGGTAATACTGGTAGTACCCCTAGGTTGTTGTTTAAAATCACACCCTTTTAGTTATGTTTGTTTTCGTTTGTCTCTTGTGGGACTATTAAATATTTGTCCCAGTTTTATTCACTGTCACTTTATATTCCTTTTTAGTTCTGTTAGTTGAGCTGTCAGGTGCCGAACAAGAACTTATCTTGGCAGTAGAATACAGGTAGAACGTTTCCTCTGCTCGCTTGACAATCTGTTCCCTGTTTGATAGGCAATGGCCACTAGCATGGGCTCGCAGTATACAGACAGAGTCCTGAATCAATCAGTTTTCAAGCGTTTGGTACCACATTAACGTCAGTACCCAGGACCTCTGAAATGTGAAGGTTATGCACCCTTCTTAATACCTAGTATACACTAATAGTCCACATTCTAGGACAGGTACATTACAAACAAACAAAAAGGGTCATAGCCTTATACCAACCTATGCCACCATTATCTTTTGATGTGACAATGTACACCAGTATTCCTCTCCCCTAATAGTTACAACGCCACTGCAATTCCAGCTATAATCTTTTCCATATAATAGGATAGGTGTTATGCTCCTTTATGACGCTCATACATATTCTTGTAGTTTTACACCTCTCTGACAGTCTATCATATGGTGGATCAATCTCTAGGCTTTGCCTAATGGTTGCTACAGACCCACTCACTTACAGACATTTATTATTTCACATTCAATTTTTATTTTAGATACATGTTAATAAAGTCAATCTTACCACATTTATTCAATGAAATACACAGTGAACGATGACTGGCACACTTTCGATCTGCCGTTCTGTCCAGGCTTTTGAGAAATATGGTTTTCACCGCACAAGCCTGATCTCATCGCTACGTGTCAAAATTTTGTTAGAAAATGGCGTCCCCAACTAATGCTTTTTCCCCAATATTAACTACTCTGGCCAATGATTATCCTTATTTCACTTGTAAACAAAGTCTTTCAAAAATACAATTCAATTTTCTACTACGTTACTCGGGTGATATATATTTAGTACGAGGTCGGCCAATAATATTTCGTCTCACTTCAAATTCCACCCAATCGGATTCACTGTACTATCTTAGCCTATCTGTCACCTACTTTTTTCCCCAAAAATATGCGATCCAATCTAAGCAGATATGACTTGACCTGACAGTATCTCTGATCTCTATGTATTGTTTTATCATTATTTGATTAGTTAAGAGACTATTTAGATAACTAACAACATATTCTTGGTCAGCAAGTCTTCAGGTACTCGAATATACGATTTTTAAGGGGCTATGTGGTTTGGTTCAAAATTCTATCTTTTTTCTATGTTAGTTGTTTATTTTTAAACTACCTCTCGTTCACTCTTTTTCCATGTAATTTCAAGCGAAATACGAGAGCTTAGGTCATGCATAATAAGAGCTAAACGTGTTTCCATGACCATAGTGTATACATTTCTAACTTTTTCATCGTATTGGGGAAACCCCTAAGGCAAAGCGTGCAAGTTGGTTGTAGAGTTAGAACCAATTTGAGACGTGATTTGCGTATTTTATCCAGCCTTGCCCCTCCTGTCCCCCAAATGCAGTTAGGCAAATATTTCTTAGAACTAGAAAAAGTGGTTCGTTTATGTCAAGGACGAATTTGAAAAGTTGGGTACCGTTTTGTTCGGCTATTCGTTAGCAAATAATAGTCTGAAGGCGTAGGCGACACCAACCGTTCTAGCAGAAATTGTTTAGTAATATCCTATCTTTGCCTTTGTGCCCTATACTGTTATATTCTAATTTATATATTGTATTTAGAAATTCACTACATAATTCCTGATCACTTTTAGCTTACAAAACTGTATCATCTGCACATCTATTATCTAAGGTTGTTTATTGATCTATTTCAAATAAACAACCATTCACAAATGATAATAGACGCGTAAGTGGATGATACGAATCAAAACTCCATACAGTGGGACTGGTTTACAAGATAAACTAACCTGAAATTAAATTTCTTATGGGTGACCTTTTTGACTGTAAAGACTCGCATGTCAATTAAAGGCTCGGGGTTTATTCCTTTTTTTCATCACATTCATGGATATAATTGGACCTCTGTTGAGAACTAAGAAGAGGAACAACCATATCTTTACCTTAGTGGACACATGTTCTCTATGTTCTAGCCATGCCAGCAAGCAACTCAGTGCATTGCCCGGGTCTAACGTGTCCGTGAATGTGGCTGTATCTATAAGTTCATTGTTCACAGTGGAGCGCTTTCGTGTTTCTGTCACATGGATGTCTGATCTACGTCCTTCACCTTCAAGTGCTTTGCTATCACTGCTCTTATGTGGATGTTGTCTAACGATTTAACGTATTTCAAACGTACATATTTTGCATCTCCCAAACAAATCAAGATAAGTATGATGTATTAATCGCTAAATAATGACATTGGATATGTTTTAAATGTTATAATAAATAAAAATTGAGCATTTTACAATTCACAGAAATTATAACTTTACTAGTTTAATGAACCATCTGCTGCTGCTTGTTTTCAATTATGCATGAGAACATTTTATTTCAAATATGTGACTTAACTTTGGTATTGATTTCATGTGGCGAATGCTCTATTTTGTATTAATAAATTTTGAGTTCTAAGTATTATATTGTGTTTATGCTTGTTCGCCTTTCTAAGATAACTGGCATGTCTAAACTGGGTGGGGAGCTCGCATACATCCCCCATTAAGAAGCACTGTTTTTGAAAAAAACTACAGGAACTAAATATATGGTGTTACCTTAGTACGGGTTTTATTCAATCTCCACTTCAGCTTGTTTTGAGAAAAACACATTCAAAATGTTTGGATTACTAGTTGAAAAGATAGATGTATCATATTAAAATGAGATTTTGTAAGATGATCCAAACTGTTAACTGTATGATATTGTCTTGGATATTACACAAAAATGTAAGATGTCGATTTATGACCTTATGTCAATTTTGGTGATGGAATAAAGCAGTACTATGGCAACGAAGAAGTCACATGACAGATACAAACATAGGGGACAAGAGACTTCACTATTCTATATCCAGTTTTATGAGGTGGAGTGACCAGTTCCCTTCCTCAATGCCTTTGCCTCCTCTAACTCAGGAGAAGTATCAGGTACCCATTTACAACTGGGTGGACTTGAGTGTGATGATTACTAAGTTTCGAACCTAGAACCTGGTAACTTTCCACGAGAAGTAAGCGCTGTAACGACTGTGCCAATCGGACACAATAAACATGTCTAAGTACTCAAATGTTGAGGTCAACTGGTGAGCCATTTTGTTTGCCTTCTGTTAGTTAGTCACGTGACAGTTACGGAGCATGGAACCACCACTGTAGCTAGTCCCTCATGACGTCAGCACCAAACAGTCACGTGCTCTAGCAGCGGTGGTTTCTGTGACAATGTTTTACATGATAAAGTTCCCAGCATACCCCTGCACAACGTCTTATTAGTTGTTTATGTACAATACACCTGGACCGTCAGATTGACACAGTGGTTAGGGTGCTGGTCGCTAGAGGATAAAGGGATGGGTTAGAATCATGATACTGACATGCTTCAGTCTACCCAGCTGTAAATGGGTACCTGACTCTGCTCTTTGAGTTAGGGAAGGAAAAGACAGCGTGGAAGGGAACTGATCAGCCCCACCTCTCGATGCTGGACCTAGTATGTTGAAATCTCTAACCCTTCACTCACCTACGGCAGTATCTGCTTGGGACTACCTTTATCTTTAAAGATATTCACAAGGGTGTAGTAGACATGTTCTTTCTTTGTCTCTTCAGAGACTCCTGGACCTACACCGGGCCACAGTTTGTCACTTTTTACTTTGGGTTAAGACAGGTGGTTGATCAACTGTTTTGATCAATGTGCTGGATTGGTTTTCAGACTAAAAAAATTAGCTTATCTTAAATGAAAAGCATTGACGTCTTTCAGAACAGATACGAAACCCTTCCACCTTAAAATGTTCCTGGAAAGCCCATTTGAAGAGTGCCACACAGTCATGTGAGACATTGAGGCTTGCTTTCAAATTGGTGATTAATCTGATGGGTTGTAAACAGAAGCTACTCAAATAGTAAGAATTGAGGTAACCGAAGCCAGTGTTAAAGTACAAATATTAATGTATTTTGTATCTTTACCACACAAAGGCTATTACCAGATAATACACGCGGTTAATCATTCGTTTGCATGGGTTTTCACTTATATTGAACGCGAGATATTTAATACATCATCGGTAGTTAATGACGTAATTCGTTCGGCACTAATTTATGCAAACGGTTTAGATTCTTGTCCTTTCATGATTTGTATTCTTGGAGGAAGGACATATTTATGTAGGCTCCTCATATACTGTGGAAGTTGAGCCATTTGTGGCATAATTGATTATTCGAAGGTAGCCACTATTATGAAGATATTGGATAAGATGATTCAGAACCTAGTGAGAGGTTTGTGACAACCTAAGAAGTATTTTATGAATTAATTCCGCGTCCGCATTTGTCTGACCCACATTACTTGGGTGATCATCGTTCGTATGCACCTCTAGTACAGCGGCCAGAAATGTTACTGAGACGTGACGATTGAAGGACAGGGCGAAGTATTTATATATATGCCATGCCATTATTCTATGATGTCGCTTTCTACAGTTGTTAATAAACGCCAACCATATTATGTGGACCCATCCACCTCACGGCTTGGATTCGTCTGAACTGATATAATGTATGTTCTTGCCCGTATCCATTCGTTTTGTCAGTACGATGTCTATTTTGTCACTGAGCTTTGCAACACTATCAACTACAGACTACAAGACCAAACGTAACAGTTGAAAAAATTATGGAGGCCTCCAGTGTGGGGAACGAAACCAAGAACGGAATCAAGAGCGAAATCAAGAACGTTGGCCTCATATAATATGAAAAGTCTGACTGTGAATTTTTTCAAGTACGTTTACATGACCTTGGCACCGTCAATCTTGATCTCCATATTTGTAGTATCGTCTGCGCATGTCTGCCGGCTCAGCTGTTAACCGTAAAATTTCTGCCATGTTTCCTGAAATGAATGCTTCACCTCAGCCACTACCAGATGTCGTCTTCCAAGATTGCTGTCGTTGTTAATTGATGTTCGTGGCCCTTGTTTACTGACCGTTGGATTCTACATGTCTGTGTTTGACCACGATTCCAGGGCAGCACTGGATTGTTCTGAAAACTAGCATCTGGAGGATTGCGGTTTTTCAGATAAGTGGCCTGTTTTGTGCATTTTTGTAAAGCAGTTACGTTTGATAAACCCTGTCTTTCATTTTTTATTCGTATCTATTCATGTTCTGTTGTCTTTGTGGGCGGTTGGGAGGAGTTCTGACAAAGAGGTTCATCTCGTAGCTAACCGGGCTCATGTCAGACGTTCTGTAGGGCTAGTATTGTAAATTTCATTTGAGCAGTATTTTCCGGTTTGAGAAAATCTCGCCGAAGTTTTTCTGACCGCTGGATGATTTTTTCGATAATTCATGTTAGTTGTGAAGTTTCGTCTTTACATATTGTAATGTATTGTTGTCTAGTTCTAATTTTCTTATTTTTGTGATAGTTTTGTTCGTGCTGTTGTTCTCATCTAGCTTTCGCTTAGTTTATACAGTTATCTGTTTATACTCTGTCTGGGTCCAGTGTCGTCTTTTCTTAGCAGTGAGATTGTAATAATTGCTGTTTTCCTTTTTGTTCTCCATTAGAATTTTCTTTTCTTACTACTAGTGTTTCTCTGTTTGTTCATATTCTTTGCTTGTCATATTGCTTCATATATAATGTTGTTTCTTGCACCATAACTTGTTTTTTATCTGCTTCACTACATTGATATTATATAAATTTGCATTGCTACTATTGCTATAAACTATTGCAACAGTCTTTGCTTACCTCAAACTTTAAAGCAACAAGCCATTGTATTTCGACTAAGTGAGTCACATTATTAGATAACATGGCTACATTGGATTATTTTATCGAGCAGGGCAAAGCATTTGGGTATAAAGGTGAAGTTTTGAAAGAATTTGCCATGACTGAGTTGGCTAAGGGAAAACAAGAATTAGAGGAACAGAAAGTATTAAAAGAGAAGAGGCGTGAATTAGAGGGGAAAAAGCAGAAAAAGGCATCTTGAGGAATTGGAGGAGAAGAAAAGGATGATTGAATTGGAGGAGAAGAGGCGTCTCCAGGAGATAGAGGAAAGAAATGTTAGAATGCAACATGATAGAGAAATGGAGGAGAGGAAAACTTTGACATTGGTCCATGAAGAAAGAATGATGCTTCTTCGTTTGGAAGAATTGAAATTAAGGGGTCCAAATGATCACAATGGTAATTTAGATGTTCCTAGTTTCTCAGGGAAAAATAATGGATCTGCAAAATTTCGATTACCAATATTTAACCCAGGTCTTGATGACATTTCATGCTTCCTAAGCCGCTATGAAAGTGTCTGTGAGGCACATAAATTAGACACATCTTAATGGTGTGCTAAACTTATGGAGTTCTTAAGTGGGGAGCCATTGACTGCTTTATGTACCATGGAAGCTGCAAACTATTAGAAAACGTCAGAATTTATCAATATGAATCTTGTAGTGACATATTTTATTAATCTTATCCTATGTGTGTCAGTTGTGTAGTAGTAATATGAGGTAATACTGGTGTTGTTTTTTTCAAGCTATGTTGTTATTTGTCTTCATGACTTCACGTGTTTGTTTATGTTGGAACTAGTATTGGAGATGTTCTCAGTTCCTTTCATTAAAACAATTTATTTCCTCTCTTATTTTTATACAATGTCAGTTTAAGATGGGGTTACATAATGTTGAGCTCCGCGGGCCACATAGGCTTAACTTTCGTGATGGCGGCAGGAAAAGACTCCTCTGCTCGATTGCTCCCCTGTGTTCTGGAGACACCTCACTGTTTGCTATATGGACCAAGGAGTATGCTGTCCGCCTCTGGATTCAGCAAAGCTCTGACCAGGTACTGCTCAATAACTTTAGGACCACAGTCCCTGAAACAAGAAGGTTGTACCTCCTACTTCAGAACTAATTTATACTCTATTTCTACACTGAGCACAATACATAACAAACACTGAGTTCAGAGCGGTAGGCCAACTGCTATCTTCATCTGAAACAATTTTCACCAGTATATTCCTCCCTAATGGTTACTACGCCTCTGCAATTCCAGCATTATTTCTTTCTAGTCAATAATATAGGTGGCAGTGTACTGTTTGGCAATTCCATGCAGTTTTACTTTCCTCCGACACCTTCTGTTCAGGTTGGAGCACTATATATGCTTCACCTCATGTTCGCTACTGAACCACACATATATACAGACATAAATTATCAATTTACATTCAATTTTCATTAAAAGATGTCAAATATTTCAAGCTTACCACAATTCATGGAAATAACACAGAATTACGTTGACTGGCAATGAATATAGCACAATTTCGATCTGCCGATGTCCCAGGCTTTTATTTAGAAAAATATGCACTGGTGCTCAACGCACTGATTCTGTAGTAAGTTTATTTGCAAATGTGGTGCTGACCTGACGCCTCTAATTGACTATATTGGCAAGTCTAACCAATCATGCCATGTTTACACAGCTTTTCAAAAAAAAGTACTCCTACTCACGTTTCCCCTGACAACACAAGATAGTATTTATAGCCCGACTAATCGTGTTTAGCCTTACATTTCTTGCGCTCCAATCAAATCGGATTTTACATGGAGACCCATTTCCCGTACAATGGTGGGGTGAAAATCTGCCACTGAGCGATTCTGATTCTAGTGTTGTCTGACATCCCTCACTATTTCTTTTGGCTATAATTTGGTAATTCCTAGACTATTTGCGTAACACTCAACATATTATTTGTCAGCAAGTCCTAAGGAACCCAAATATATATATTTAATGGAGCCAATATGCATTTTCTTCTAGGATAGTCGTGCTGTTACCACCTCCTCACTTCCAAACTTTAGGATGTCTGGGTACTGTCATGTTTTCAAACGTAAACCAGTATAATGTCATATTTCCTAATAAGCGTTTTTTCAGGATTTTAAAACCTAACTCTGGTATGGGTAGTGGCTTTTTATCACTGTCGATTTGAAAAAAGCTAGTGCATGTGGCCTTACACGCGTGATGGCAGCAATTGTGTATCGCGCGACTGTGGTAGTATTGCCTGCGTTCCGGCTTTCAGCCTCTCCCTTTCTTTCTATCTTTAAGTCCATCTGTCTTTCGTTTTTTTTTTTGGTAACGTAGTGTATAAAATGACATGAATGGAATTTTAAATCTAGGTCAACTTGCGTATCTCAAGGTTTTTCTTAGAAATGCAGCACATGTTTTATCGTAGAAAGCGGGTATTGAAGCAGTAGGCTTTTACTATCAACGTGAAACGTTACAATTTGCAGACGCAGGAGAAAACAAGGGGGATTTCGCGTACAGTCATTGTGACAGCACTGTTCTTTACCATTCTTCTTTCCTTTTATTAAATTTATTTGTTAGGCTTTACATTTACGTTTTAATTTATATATGTGGATTAGAATTTCTCACGACAAATCCTCCCCACTTAAAACAGACGTTATATGTCAGTCTATAATTCTATATACACATAGAGAAATTTATTATTTTCCCTGGAGTTTAGGGTGATTCTCATCACACGGATGGCGGCTTAAAAAATCCGCTCCCAGATTTGTTTTTCCACTTATATACTCTATGCTAAACTCAAATGGCTGCATCAATAAAGACCAACGGAGTAATCTAGAATTCTCATGTCTAGCCTGTGCTAGAAACGACAAAGGTTTGTGATCCGTTTGCAACTTAAATGCCTTCCCATACAGATAAATATTGAATTTCTTTATCGCCCATATTACTGCAAGACATTCTTTTTCGCTAGTTGAGTAGTTGGTTTCAGCTTTATTCAACTTTCTGCTAGCATATGCCACTGGGCTTAATTCCCCATCCAATGCATCTGATCTCTGTAGCAGAGTTGCACCTAACCCAATATTACTGGCATCCGTCCTTACAATGAATTCTTGACTTAAGTCAGGTAATTTCAAAATAGGTTTGCTTGTTAGCTTTTCCTTCAATTCCTGGTAAGCCATTTCACATTGTGGTGTCCATGTAATTCGATCTGGATTTCCCTTACTTGTCAAATCAGTTAAATGTGCACATATGGAATTAAAGTTTTTGATATACTTTTGGTAGAAACCACATAATGAGACAAAGGATCTCACGTCTTTCTTGGTTTGTGGTCTCGGGGCTTTCTTTAGTTTCTCTAAATTCTTTGGGTCAGGGGTCATGTTTCCCTGATAAACTGTGTGTCCCAAGAATTCCAATTCTTTACATCCAACGCAACATTTGGTTGGTCGGGCTGTTAAATTCGCTTCCCTAAGTCGATTAAACAGCATGTTCAGAGAGTCAATGTGTTCCTCAAATGTTTCTGTTGCTATAAGGATATCATCCATGAAATTTGTGATACATGGATTATTCAGAGGGTCCAATAATTTTCTCATCATTCTAGAGAAGACACTAGGCGCATTCTTCAATCCAAATGGCAATCTATTAAACTCATAGTGTCCTTCTGAGGTACTAAAAGCTAGGTATGGTCTAACCTCAGGCTTTACTGGAATCTGATAGTATCCTTTACTCAGATCCACTTTTGAGAAATATTTAGCTTTATTTAGTCTGGCAAACAGCTGATTTGTATCCGGCAATGGATCCACCTGTCCTTCTGTAATAGCATTCAGTCTCCTGTAATCTATACAGAGTCTATGTTCTCCAGAGGGCTTCCTTAAGAGTACAACACCGGAACTATACGAAGATTCACTGTGTGAAATAATTCCTTCCTTCAACAAATAGTCTATCTCTTCCTTCAAAGCTTTCTCCTTAGCAAAAGGAATCGAATATGGTTTCATACAGACAGGTGTGGGGTCTATCAGTTTCATATCATATTCCAATAAGTTTGTATGCCCTGGTCGGTCTGTTAACACCTCTGTATGATTATCTAGAACCTGTTGCACTCTCTCTTTCTGAGTTTTCGTTAAATGTGTACTGATTTTCACCTGTGCCGCTGTCTCACAGGGGTGTAATGGATATTCAAATGATGAAAGTGGTTCCTTTTTCATCTCCATGGCGATAGACAAGGTCAACAAGTGTGTCTCTTCCTGATGTTCTCTTTCCAAATATTTCTTCAGGAGATTCACATGATAGATTTTTTCTTTCCCCTTCTTATCTATCTTATAATTTGTTCTAGACACCTTCTCTAGAACTGTATATGGACCTTGCCATCCAATTTGTAACTTATTCTGACTACCAGGTAGAAGAAGCAGTACCTTCTCTCCCACAGCCAAATCTCTGTCTTTAGCTTTCCTGTTATAATAGGCAGCATGTTTCTTCCTGGCTTGTTTCAAATTTTCATTAGCAAGTTTCCAGCCAGTTTTTAACCGAGTGGTCAGCTCATTCACATATTGGTATGAGGATGTAATATTTTCCTCTGCCTTTTCGTCAGTCCACGTTCTTAACAGCGTTACATATGGACCTTTAATTTTGTGGACCTATTTGTCCATGGACCGATATGGTCTCTTCCACTGGAAGCGCTATAGTGATGATTTTTCTTCCCAGAATTATCAGTCACAAAACGACCGCTACCAATTCTTTTCTTGTGGCTTTCTCCCCACTTAAAATTCTTGATGAGAGATTTCCTCTTTACATCCTCTTCCTCCAGTTTGTTTAAGTCCGATTGAGGGATTTTCGGCTTATCCTGGGGTAAGACATCTTTTTGCACTCTCCGCATAGTGGCCATTGTAAAACAGTTAATTGAAGCTTGTCCGTGAAAAGGGGCTTCCCATTCCATTTGGTCCACTTTATCAAATTTATTTTTCTTTGTATTTTCAGGCCTAATTTTGCCCCTTGGCGTGTCCAGGTCCTGATCAATGTTCCCACTTGTGGGTGTTCCCTCATGTGCTATGCTACACCTTTCTACAAAATTCTCAATGTCCCATCTTGCCTTGGGCCAATAATAATTGTGAGCCACCTTTTGAATGATGGTACCTATTTTCTCATGGTCCCCATCTGGTTTCACATGTAGGCTCCTTATTAATTCTGCCCTATATCTTTTAGGAAGTACCAGCTGTCCCTGACCTTTGGATCTAGCTCCAGTCTTCCTATACATCAACTTGTTTTTCATGTAAAAATCTCCCTTGCCTGGAGTAGTATGACAAGTTGACAATTTCCTGAAACAAGGCTTGAGGGTCTTATCCCCAGCCTGTGCCTTCCTCATCTCTTCTGGAGTGGTATCTAACAGAATATCCTCCTCCTTTCTTGAGGTTGACCTGACCTGAAGGGTGGCCATAACTATAGGGTTCCTTCTGCAACGGTCAGTGTCATGATTGTTCATCTTACAATTTTTACACCCCCTGTTCCCTTGGTTGAAAGATTTTCTTTCATCATATTTCCTTTCATCGAATTGTGGGGTTTTATTTTTATTGTCATACCGTGGCCTATCAAATTGGTGCTTACCTTTGTTTTGATCCCTAGGATCAAATTTATTAAAGTTCTGTGGTGCCCTAAAATTTTCCAACTGTTTCTTTTTATTACCTGATACCTCTGCTTGAGCTGCTTGATACCTTTCAGCAACATTTAGCAACTCACCCAGCCTCTCTGCACCTTGTTCCATGAGAAACTTTCTCAGGTCTGGAGCCATGGACTCTCTTAATTGTTCTATAAGGATCATTTCCTTAAGATCTTGGGTTTTCCCCAGAGAAGTCCATTTCTCCAAGTATGTCTCTATTCGTGCAGAGAACTGGTGATAGGTTTCACCTGACAGTAGTTTAGCATTCCTAAATTTTTTCCTATAAAATTCTGCGTTCTTTTCATATCTTAACAAAAGAGCCTGCTTTAGCATGTCATAATTTTCCTGATCACCTCTGCTCATTTTAGCAAAAACTTCATAAGCTGCCCCACGAAGTCCTTGAGATAACTTTAAGCTCCACCTTTCTCTCTCTAACCCATATGTGGTAGCTAATAGTTCATATCTATTTAGATAGCTCTCAATATCATCGTCTTTCTCAACGAAATGATCTAAATGAAAATTCATAGCTGAGGTTGAGGTTCCCTGGCTAGCAGTGGCATCAGAGGTAAAGGGACTGGCACCATTTTCAGGAGCATGGCCTTGAAACTCAAACTCCCTTAGTCGTAACTCATGTTCCCTTTGTAATCTTTTATCTTCTGCTTCCCTTTCTGCAGCTAATCGCTTGTCTTCCCTTTCTGCAGCTAATCTTTTGTCTTCTCTTTCTGCCTCCAATGCTTTAGCCTCTTTGTCAGCCTCAATCTGCAACCTCTTAGCCTCAGCCTCAATCTGCAACCTCTTAGCCTCAGCCTCTAACTTTCTTTCGGCCTCTTTTTCTAATCTTCTTTCTTCCCGTTCAATATATTTGTCACATTCAGCAGTGACATAAGCAATCATAATTTGCCCGTCCATTCCTAACTCTTTCGCAGTCTGTACAGCAGCAGATCGAAATTTTGCCAAGTCGGCCATTGTCTAACATACAATTGTAAACAATTCAATCTATCAATAATTATCTAAGGACACTACAGGCACTGAGAGCTCAACGTTATTTATTTTCACCCAAGGATACTTTTTAATTCTTATTATTCCCTGAAGTGAATTACCCCCAATATTTTTAATAGGGAAAGATTCAAAATCCCGAGAGCGAGACCCCAATATATGTGGTAAAGTGGGATATATAAATATTTATAGGGAACTTAGTGTACTGACTGAGATCAGCTGTGAAGGTATCTATATCTAATAAGGGTAGTGTATTATAGATGACCTTACTTGCTACCACATATTTATACCTCAGTCAGAATTATTCTGGAATATTGTGATGACTACGTTGAATGTCTAGGGTATGTATATGATGAAGTGTAAGTCACAACAACAACAGACAGATAAACAATTTAATTTATTCCACCACACTTGACAACACTGTGACACTCACACACATGTAACATTCTATAAGACTATCTTGAATAAGTCACTGGTAAATTTTCAAATATCAATATGTATTAAGTACTTTTCATTAATATATATGTGTCCTGATTCAAATACAAAGTGAACCAGGAATCACAATCAATTTTAATTACAAGTTATATGTACAGAATTTATCAATATGAATCTTGTAGTGACATATTTTATTAATCTTATCCTATGTGTGTCAGTTGTGTAGTAGTAATATGAGGTAATACTGGTGTTGTTTTTTTTTCAAGCTATGTTGTTATTTGTCTTCATGACTTCACGTGTTTGTTTCTGTTGGAACTAGTATTGGAGATGTTCTCAGTTCCTTTCATTAAAACAATTTATTTCCCCTCTTATTTTTATACAATGTCAGTTTAAGATGGGGTTACATAATGTTGAGCTCCGCGGGCCACATAGGCTTAACTTTCGTGATGGCGGCAGGAAAAGACTCCTCTGCTCGATTGCTCCCCTGTGTTCTGGAGAAACCTCACTGTTTGCTATATGGACCAAGGAGTATGCTGTCCGCCTCTGGATTCAGCAAAGCTCTGACCAGGTACTGCTCAATAACTTTAGGACCACAGTCTCTGAAACAAGAAGGTTGTACCTCCTACTTCAGAACTAATTTATACTCTATTTCTACACTGAGCACAATACATAACAAACACTGAGTTCAGAGCGGTAGGCCAACTGCTATCTTCATCTGAAACAATTTTCACCAGTATATTCCTCCATAATGGTTACTACGCCTCTGCAATTCCAGCATTATTTCTTTCTAGTCAATAATATAGGTGGCAGTGTACTGTTTGGCAATTCCATGCAGTTTTACTTTCCTCCGACACCTTCTGTTCAGGTTGGAGCATTATATATGCTTCACCTCATGTTCGCTACTGAACCACACATATATACAGACATAAATTATCAATTTACATTCAATTTTCATTAAAAGATGTCAAATATTTCAAGCTTACCACAATTCATGGAAATAACACAGAATTGCGTTGACTGGCAATGAATATAGCACAATTTCGATCTGCCGATGTCCCAGGCTTTTATTTAGAAAAATATGCACTGGTGCTCAACGCACTGATTCTGTAGTAAGTTTATTTGCAAATGTGGTGCTGACCTGACGCCTCTAATTGACTATATTGGCAAGTCTAACCAATCATGCCATGTTTACACAGCTTTTCAAAAAAAAGTACTCCTACTCACGTTTCCCCTGACAACACAAGATAGTATTTATAGCCCGACTAATCGTGTTTAGCCTTACATTTCTTGCGCTCCAATCAAATCGGATTTTACATGGAGACCCATTTCCCGTACAATGGTGGGGTGAAAATCTGCCACTGAGCGATTCTGATTCTAGTGTTGTCTGACATCCCTCACTATTTCTTTTGGCTATAATTAGGTAATTCCTAGACTATTTGCGTAATACTCAACATATTATTTGTCAGCAAGTCCTAAGGAACCCAAATATATATATTTAATGGAGCCAATATGCATTTTCTTCTAGGATAGTCATGCTGTTACCACCTCCTCACTTCCAAACTTTAGGATGTCTGGGTACTGTCATGTTTTCAAACGTAAACCAGTATAATGTCATTTTTTTTTTTTTTCGTACGCCCGCTAATACTCGAGGCGAAATCTCAGGTTATTATTAATGTCTAACCTGACATTGATTTTACGTGAGTATCCCTTTTCTTGTACAGAGACAGGTGTCCCTCGCCATTTAGGCAGATACTCGCCGATTTCGGAGGTACCCATTAGAGCTGGGTCGGCTCAGGAGCCGCCAATCCCTGGTCGACGATACTTCTTCAAATGTTCTTGCCAGGTCTCGAGTTAATCCAGTCCAATTCCCGGTCGACGAAAAATCCTCAAATGCCGTCGTCCGGGTTTGATCCTGAATCACCCGGTCGCCAGAGCGGTGTTGTAACCACTACGCTAGCGCGGCTCCTGTATAATGTCATATTTCCTAATAAGCGTTTTTCAGGATTTTAAAACCTAACTCTGGTATGGGTAGTGGCTTTTTATCACTGTCGATTTGAAAAAAGCTAGTGCATGTGGCCTTACACGCGTGATGGCAGCAATTGTGTATCGCGCGACTGTGGTAGTATTGCCTGCGTTCCGGCTTTCAGCCTCTCCCTTTCTTTCTATCTTTAAGTCCATCTGTCTTTCGTTTTTTTTTTTTGGTAACGTAGTGTATAAAATGACATGAACGGAATTTTAAATCTAGGTCAACTTGCGTATCTCAAGGTTTTTCTTAGAAATGCAGCACATGTTTTATCGTAGAAAGCGGGTATTGAAGTAGTAGGCTTTTACTATCAACGTGAAACGTTACAATTTGCAGACGCAGGAGAAAACAAGGGGGATTTCGCGTACAGTCATTGTGACAGCACTGTTCTTTACCATTCTTCTTTCCTTTTATTAAATTTATTTGTTAGGCTTTACATTTACGTTTTAATTTATATATGTGGATTAGAATTTCTCACGACAGAGATTTAAAACTATGACTCCTGAGACTGGGAAGGACTTCTCAGAATTCATCTCTGCTATACGACTTACTTTTAACAGATAGGTTCAATCCTCTGGTATTGAGAAAACTTATGATGGCCTTATGGATCTTTTGTTAAGGGATAAGGTTTTATCCTCTGTAAGTAAGCCATTTTGGTCCTTCTTGCATGAACCCACGCCTACTAACCTATCTTCATTAGAAGAAATTGTAAAACAATATTGTACGGCACATCCACGTGCTTGTATTTGCAATAACTTTATTAAGGAATCATTACCAGTTGCTTCAGCCGCAACTTGCAATAACAATAATTTTAGACAGAGATCTAATAGCCTTGACAGAAACGTTATGCCAAGGAGGTACAATGATAATGGTTTCAACAGGAATGGAAACTTTAACAGAGATGGGAGTTACAACAGAGGTAGGCAACTGTTAAACCACTTGTTCTCTTGTAGTTTAATCTTCATTGTTGAGCGAATTATTTATATTATTATTGAAGTTCATAATTGTCTTGTTCGCTAATCATTGAGCGATCGTGCTACTTGTTGTTGGTTGCAAATGTTGGGTAGATTGACCAAATTCAACTGTAGTAAGTTGACAACTTCATAAGTTTTCAGAGTCCACATAGGTACATCTTTATTACGAATACAAATTCATATAATTCATGGCAGCAATTGATTTATACATACAATTCTCGTGCAGTCCAATATCGTATCCTATAATAACTCCTCTATCGTCAAAAGTTCTGGCTGTTTACACACGATGCCGTGTGTCGGTCATCCGGTAACAAACAGTAAAAGGTTTGGCGATATAAATAATTATGTTACTTATTACAGAATACTCTCTGAGTTACTTCTTGAAATAGATTATACATTAATTTGGGACGCCTCAATACTGCACCCATACATAATAAAGGTTGACCCTCTGGCCTATAATTCAGGAGAACCTCTGCACAATTCATATACATCGGGAGCGATGAAGAACACGACTGTCTTGGACAAAGTCAGTCTCTAGAAGGGTGTATATAGATCGTTGCCATGCGGTAGCATAACAACGTACCGCGTCATGTCTAACCCTAGATAACTATACAAATTCGCGTTCGATAAAATATCTTCAAGCTCGAAACATTTTATATTTATGGCATACCAATACGTTAACGCGTAACTTTAAAATTCTCACAATTGTAGTGGCCAACATCAATAAACGTGTCGTAACAGCAACAATAACACAAACACAAGCTCAGAGGGAAATTCCAACAGTGGTGAAGTACAACATACGACACAAGCTGAGCTGAGCCATAAAGAAGACCATGACCTGTGCATTCTGGAATTCCATGCAGACATGAGCAAAATTCCTGTCCAGATTTCTAATCGGCAGCCCCCACTGCCGACAGCCAGTTCACATCACAGCAAGAAACCTACATACAATCCCAGTATAGTCTAAACACAAGAAACAGCACGCACTACCACCGGCACACACACACACATACGTCTTTCAAATAGAAGGAAACACTTCATCTTTGGTGCCCAAAATGTGAAGGACCTTCAAAAATTTAAATTAGTAACAGCAGATACAGACACGGTCACTGTTCGCTACAAAAATTGGGCATCTGCGCAGGACCTACTGACTCTCCTTAAACGATATGAAACTGATCTTAATGTAGCCAGGGTCACTGTGCACATTGGTCTGTCGGACGCGCTAAAACATAACGAAATTGCACAAACAGAGCTAAATCAAATCACATCTTACAGTTCTGTGACATGAAAATTGAGCAACCCTGATCGAGCCACTTTAATCGCACCAGCAGCTCTCACCTTTGTTCAATATAATCGCTCAACGAGGGTCTCTCACAGACTTCCTAATTAGCATGCAAGGGTTATCGCGCATACAGTTATGGAATTCGCCATCTGTCTTATTTTCTAGTTTAGCCACGCCTACCTGTCTTTGTTTCAAGCGATATTGATACAGTTATTCATATTTCTAACTGTCTTCCTTTCAAAAAAGGGGAAGGGCAAGGGGTTTGTTGGCTGTCAGGTACGCAATTTCGTCAGCGCGCTTGTCCCTGACAACGGGGGGGGGGGGGGGGGGGGAGGGGAGCGAGGCAACGGGGTTTGTAGTCACTAAGATAGAACGAGTCGTTAGCACAGAATGCAGAAAGGGCGTTAACCATTTTACAGATTTATTCATTTTTGTGCGTGTTTCAGGGGACGTAAATGCTCACCGAGAAGATGGGATCTAAAGGAGCCGCACGACCGAGAACGGAATCTGCGGTCGGCGAAGGCGCGAGAAATAGCCTTTATTCGCTATTCGACCGCAGAAATCCCCCCAAAACGGGCAGAGGTGAAAAATCTCACATGTAGCTAACGATTTTCATCCATTTAATATATATAGCAATCTCTTAAAACTAAGTTATCAGTAGCGCCAGAGATTTTGAAGAAAGTACCTAGCTAGAATATGAGAGCCATACTACCATTTTGGACTTATATAGGAAGGAATCCGTTACACGCCCATTGAGGCATATTGGGAATATGGTGTTAGGCCCATATTATCTTGACCGTCGGCACACGAGGGGTGATGTGGTCGGCATCACCCCAGCCGCCTTAACCTTCCCAGAGTTGCTCTGGTACCCATTTGGTTCTGGGTCGACTCAGGAGCTGTTTGTAGCCTAAAAATGCCCGCATCATCTGGGGATCGAACCATAGACCACTGCGCTAGGAAGCCAGTGCACTAACCACTTTGCTACCGCGGCTCCCTTACTTATATACGTGGAGATTAATTCTTTTTTCTGTGCTGCGGTAATAATATATTATAGTTTTTAGTGGTTTAATTGTTAAAGTGTTTCCATTATATTTCACTGGTTTTTTTTTTTTTTTGGTCTGTGTTAATTAAATAACGTATAGCAAAGTTTACCAGCTATAAACGTAAAATTAACTACTCGCTATTTCCTCAGTAAGAGATGCTTTAAAATAATTAATAGACGCTAGGCGGTGGATAATTTAGAGAACGCCATTTATTTTCTATTTCCATCTGGTGTAAAATTTTAAGTAACTAGTGTTCATATCTCATGTTAGGAGCGACGAGATTAGCTAGACAATTGTGGAGTTTAAATTTAATTTAATAACGGAGTGCTTAACAAGTCATACCTAAATGTGTTTTAGATTAGGATATTGATAATATTGTTAAAGCGTTTATATTTTTCTTCCTATTTAATCCACGCTGATCAAACCTTGCGATCCAGCTTGTTATGATCTGATGTTCCTATCAGCATGCAAATAATTATTGTTATGACCATCTTCATGTTGTGACCCCTGCGCGGTCCACCTTCTCTAATTATGACGAGAAGCCAAATCAAGAAAACAAACAATAATAGATACAATTTAACTGGTACGGAACATTCCCAGCATACAACTTTTTTCATATCATAATATATTATCAGTCTGCTGAGGCAGAAAGTCAGTACTTCTCATGTGACCCTTGACAGGAGTTTTTTTCATCGGATTTAATCAAGAGAACTCACTGTTCATACTCAGCTCCCACCTCAATGAACAGCAGATTATTATCGTTTAACATTTTTTTCCATCATGTCACCGAATGTTATAGCCACCTGAGGCTAGGCCCCCACTGGAACAATATTTCACTATATTAATTTTCAGGACAGTGCCACCCCAATAGAGACACTTATCCAAAGCAAATACCTGCAGTGAAAAGAAATAATATCCAGGCAAACATACTAACGCATCAATTGCAGCGACTCCCCCGAAACATAGCAGTCAGCTCATCGGATAGTCTGGGGCTGCACTTGACCTTAAATATGACTGATTAGTTTTTTTTATAACTGCTAGTGTTTAAATTCCCTGGAATGTATGCAGCGTCAACATTTGGTAAGCAAATCTGAAAGTGGGCCACTGTATTGTTTGTGTGAGTGAACGGATAGAAACATACTAATTTGTATGTTACTACTAGCCTACCAACCTTCTTTATTTATCTCTCACTAATCTGAGTGTTCTCGGGATAGGTTAAATTGAGGACTTAGTCTTACCCGTCCTGACCATTCCCTACTCCCATTGTTAAATATTTTGATCTTTTTTTTGGGTTAATTACCTCTGTTGGGATCTTTCCTAGTTTTCCGATACAAGAGGGAGGGCCTATTAGATCATATTTTCATTTTCTTGTCTGTAAACTATAACTCATTGATGTAATGATAATGCTTTTTTTGATGTGATATTTCTAGCGAAAATAAACATATTAAACCTTAAGCTATAGTGTTGGTCAAACCCCAGTCCTTTTATATGTTATTCATAGTTTGTTTTCACGTCTGTACGTAGTGTTAGATGTCACAGAATTTTATGTACTTAAGTGTTGTGTAACTTGAACTTTGTACAATGAGAGTAAGGGCGTCTGAAAGTTAAATAGGGTCGTAAAAGATAGGCTGGATTAGAGCAATTACTCAATCCAAGACTGCTTTTTCTCTCTACATTATCACCCTCTTCGTGAAACAAACTACTTCTTACACCTTCCTTTCACATAGCTGTCATCATCACCTCTACTAGAAAGGGACCATAATTACCTCAGTCTTATCTTCTCAAATTTACGACAAGTTCATGTTCCCAAATGCAAAGGTATCTTCTTCTTTGATCCTTAGCCGCCGACCGTCAAAGCAGTCAGTGGCCATCACACCTAGTGGTGTCTTGTAGGGCAACAACAAATTGATTCCACTTTGCTCGGTCGGCGGCCATCCTTCGTACAGTGCCCCAACTCTGGTTCATTCTTTGCATCTCAGCCTCCACAGTCCTCCGCCAGGTTGTTTTTGGTCGGCCTCTCTTTCGTTTTCCTTCAGGGGTCCTAAGCATAGCTGTTCTTGTGATGGCATCGGGGTCTCTTCTGAAAATATGGCCAACCCAGCTCCAGCGCCAGCCAGCTATGATGGTGTACATGTCCTCTTGCTTGCTTCAAGTAAGCAGATCTTGGTTGGTGATGGTATTCGGCCAAAAGATTCGGTAAATTTTTCTTAGGCATGTTGTGTGAAAAGAGGACAATTTCGACATTTCCTTCTCTGTAACTCTCCAGCATTCCGCACCATAGAGAAGCACAGAAAGCATACAGCTCTGATATAATCTTAATTTTGTGCTTGTGCTGTATTGAGAGGACTTCCAGATGTTGTTTAGGCTAAAAAAGGCTGTTCTTGCCTTATTCATTCTGATGTTGATGTCTTTGCCTGCCCCGCAGTCTGGTGTTACTATGCATCCTAGGTATGTGAAGGTGTCTATCTGTACCAGTTGTTGATTCCTTACTGATATGGGCTCAGGGTTGCTCACATTGAGCGTCATGACCTCTGACTTCTTTAAATTGATGTTCAAGCCCACTTGCTGGCTAAACTTATTAAGTCTATCCGTTTTTTCCTGGGTGTGTTGATGTGAATGTGCTAGTAGTGCAATGTCATCTGCATATTCCAGATCTTCCAATGTAGAAAATGTGGTCCATCTTATTCCTCTTGGACTGCCCTCTGTTGTCTGGTGCATCACCCCGACTATGACTGTTAAAAATAGAGTGGTTGATAAGGGGCATCCTTGTCGTACTCCTGTCTTCACCTCAAAGGTTAGGTTGCTCTGCCCAACACTACACGTAAAGTTGGCATAGAGGCTTTTTTTTGATTGACACTATGCAGCCTTGAATTCCATAAGCCCTCAGTATTTTCCATAAACTGTCCCTATGTATGCTGTCCAAAGCCTTTTCAAAATCGACGAAATTAATGTACAGCTGTCTTTGCCATTCTGAGCACTGCTCTATAATGTTCCTGAGAGTGAATATATGATCTACACATCTTCTGTTATTTCTAAATCCTGCTTGTTCTTTCCTCAGTTTGTGGTCTACTGCTTTTGAAATTCTCTGTATAATTATCCTGCCTAGTATTTTGCTGGGAACTGAGAGAAGAGTGATTCCTGTCCAGTTATTGCAGTCTGCAAGATCTCCCTTCTTGGGCAATTTGACAATTATTCCTTTGTTCCACTCTGATGGTGTTGTCCCCGTTTTCCAGACTTGTGCAAATAGTGGTTCTAATAGTTCTGCTGCTAGCTCAGGGTCTGTCTTAAATACGAGCTCTGCATTTAAGTTATCATGGCCAGGAGCTTTTCCGTTCTTTAACCCTTTGATTGCTGTGATGATTTCTTCTTTTCGTGGAATGTCTGTATTTACATCTAGATCGTTTTCAGCCTCAGGAACATTCAATTGTGTCTCTGGTGGTTCCTTGTTCATGGTTTCTCTGAAGTGCTCTGCCCATCTTGTTTCCTGTCCCTCTGATGTCGTGATGAGATTTCCTTGCTTATCTCTTAACTAATGTAATATTGTTTGCACCTCGTTTTCCGCTGATGAATTTAGTTATTTTGTATACTGTGCTTTGTTCATTTCTCAGTGCTGCCTCTTCTGCCTGTCTTGCAAGATCGTCTAGGAAATTCCTTTTGTTGGCTCGGGTTTGGCGTTTAACTTCCTTGTCCAGCTGACTGTACTGTTCGCTATATAGTTGCTTTAACCTGGGGGACTTCGCTTCTGTTTTCTTTCTTTTCATTTCCTTTCTCATCGTTATGGTGTTTAATGTTTCTGGTGTTATCCAATCTTGCTTCTTCCTTTCCTGGAATCCCAAGCATGATTTGCTGCTTTCCTTATATATTGTTGAAATGGTGTTGGATTTCTGGTCTATATCATCAGTCAATGTCTTTTCCTGACTTTTGGCAAATTGATATCGTTTCTTTATGTCAGCCGCAAAAGCTTTTCTGGTAAGGGGGCCCTTCAATTTGCTGATGTCAAACCTTTTCTGTGTAGTTACAGTTGGTCCAGCCCTTCTTAGTTTCACTTTCAGTTTTGCTACTACTAGATGGTGATCACTTCCCCCATCTGCACCTCTTCTTACCTTCACATCTTGTAATGCATGTCTCCGTCTACCGTTAATCATGATGTGGTCTATCTGGTTTCTGTCCCGACCATTTTGTGATTCCCATGTTAATTTGTGAATTTCTTTGTGTGGGAAAAGTGTTCCTCCAATGACCAGGTTATTAATACTACAGAAACTTATTAATTTATCCCCATTTTCGTTAAAGTTAATTAAATCGTTCCTGTCAGACAGACATCAAATATTGTCTTACAATAATTCCTTGTCGGACCCAACTGTTGTCAATACAGGTGTTCTTCAGGGCTCTATTCTCGGCCCTCTTCTCTTTACCGTATACATTAATGATCTTCCTCTATACTTCAAACACTCATCATGTGACCTGTTTGCCGATGACTGTACTGTCTATACTAGTGATAAAAGTTGCACCACACTAGAACAATCTTTACAAAACGATACACATAATCTTATTACGTGAAGCAACGAGAATCGCATGCAAATAAATATTAGTAAAACAAAAATGTATGTTAATATCAACCAGACAAAAACTACAAAACTTGCAGAAAACAACCCTTCAGCTCTACATTGGAACATCACGAATTGAAAACGTAAATGAACACAGAACTCTAGGTCTCACTGTTGACCAACACCTAAGTTGGAACTCGCATGTACATGCACTCACAAAGCAAACAGCACAAAAAGTTTACCAATTAGCCAAAATTAAACATTTCCTGGATGAGGAGGCAAGGTTTAACTGATTGTGTTGTGCTTTATCTAATATACTGTATGGAGGCTCTGATGATCTAGTTTTTCATTACAATATACTTATTCTTAATTTTGTGATCAGGTACTGTTAATGTATGCTATTATACTACCTTGTAATGTTGTATTGCACTTAAATTAATACTTAAAGTATGCTGGAGAATGTTTGAGTAACAGTAACAAAAGATGAGCAAGAGGAAGGAAGAATGTAAGAGGGGACTGTGCCCGATTTTCAACCCTTGGCAAATTAATTGCTTTCGTATATGTCTAGAACATATTATGCAGGAGGCTCTCTACGATTATAAATCAACCATATCGATTGGAGGCCGACCTCTGTGTAATCTACGTTTTGCTGATGATATTGATCTGATAGCTGGAACAGAATCAGAACTTCAAGACCTTACCTCTAGACTGGAAATTGTAATGTCAAGAACATATCTGGGATGGAAATTAATTTGAAAAAACAAGATATTGGTTTCAATAGCCATAAGAAACATGTTCCGACCAACATTACGTTAAATGGGCAAACGTTAGAAGAAGTTAACACCTTTAAATTAATCATGATGTGGTCTATATGTAGTTTGGAAGATCAAATAAAGAAATCAAGACAAGACCCATGGGAGAAAGTGCCTCAGCTGCCAGGTTACAAGGTTGAATGAAACTTGGAAAATTTAACATCAGTTTTCGTTAAAGTTAAGATCGTTCCTGTCAAAGACATAAATACAAATCACAATTGTATTATCTAACTGTTTTGTCTATTCTCGGCCCTCTGTGAGGATCTGGACAAACACTGCAGATACGTGACCTGTTTGCGAAGGATTCAGGCTTTCAAGCCATACTAGAACAATGTTTACAAAACGAAGAATTTTGCGCATTTGCTATAAAGAGCACAAAACAAATGTGTATGTTAATTAGAGAGAAGATAAACACCTTGCAGGCAAAGAACCCACTTTTGTCAATAACATCACGAATGAAAACGTCGAACAAGCTTGCCTGGTTTCATGTAAACTCGTTGAACTCCCATTTCAAAAAGCATCTCCAGCACAAAAGTTTACCAATTAGCCAAAATTAAACGGAGAATGAGGAGGCAAGGTTTAACTGATTTCCTGGCTGATCTAATATAAAGAATGGGCAGGATGATCACGGTTTTTTCATTACATTGTACGCATTGCTGAGAAATTTTGAGCAGTGGAGGACCCTGTCTGCTGATTTTAATGCTTCCTTAAATTGGCAATACTTAAAGTATGCTGGAGAATGTTTGACAGTACAAAAGATGAGCAAGAGGGTTGTAAGAGGGTTGAGATGATGAGATATGTCTATCTAACTATCTACCTAGTCTAATTCTGGTCTTGAGTTTGGGACGGCAAAGACAGCAAGGAAAGTAACTGTTTACCCCACCTCATCTTGATGAACCTATCATTGCACTAATTGCGGCAGTATCTGCTATGAGTCTCAAAGCTGCTCACCTCTCGTAAAGTTTTTCGCGTGCACTGGAAAAAACAAAGTCCCCGAGTCATTCAGTAGCAGACCGTTTGAATATTAACTGTGGAGGAATTCGATTTTTATCAGTCTTGTTGATTGCTTGTTTGTTTGTTTTTTTATTTATTATTCTTTTTTTTTTTCATTTTCATTAATATTAGTCTGACGTCACTTGGATATGATGACGTGGTTTTGGTGCTTAACATAATTTATGCAAACCGTTAGACGGTGCCTTTCGTTAGTAGATTTTGACCAAGAAGGACGTCGAAGCTGTTGCTCCTTGATATTAGAAGATTATCTATTCTTCTACGTGGCTGTACATTTTACGAAGGTCACCACTGATATTATATAAAGATTGCGAACAGAAGGATTGAGTTCGAGGAAGTATTTTTTTCCAGAGAAGTATTGCAATCGCAATTTTATTGTATTAACTCCATGTCTGGGTTTCGATACTTCAGTGATAACCGTGATGGCACTGCTAGTCAATATTCCAGATATGTGACGTTCTATGAAGGACTGTAGGAGCTTCAAATTACTCATGTATTGAATGTTTTACCATGAACATTTTTGTCTAATTTCGTCAAAATAAACTACGTCATTTATGTGGACCCAAATATCAAGAAGTTGAGAAGTCACTTTATGGTTCAAGTTCTTGCACCACCCTTATGACATTTGCTACAACATCAATTGCACGATGCTCGATAAAAATAACCTTCCATAATCACTAAAACAAGTGGCAACAGCATCAAACCAGTCGTTTGACTTTGCCATTTTCGTACCAAAGGTAGCAAGTGCAGTACTTTGAATGGTGTTCCGTACATGCTCCCAGTATCACCGTGCTGAGGGCTACTGAGCACTTTCTTGAAGGTGGCAGTAAATTGAGCGATCATGACAGGGTCTGACATCTTGCTGGTATTTTTTGGTTGTGCTCTAATTTTGCAACAAACCAAGGAGTGATCTGTATCACAGTCTGCACAATGGTACGAGCGCGTAGAGAGCACAGACCTGAGAAGTGGCCTTCTGACGAGAATCAGATCCAGTTGGTGCCAGTGCTTGGATCGTGGGTGTCTCCATGACACCTTATGCTGGGATTTTGTCTGAAAGTAGGTGTTGGTCACGCAGAAGTCATGATGGACACACAATTCTAAGAGCCATTGTCCATTTTCATTCATCTTGCCAATACCAAACCTGCCCAGACATGAAGGCCATGAAACATTATCGGCACCCACTCTAGCTAAAGTCTAGTAGAACTCTTTAGCTTCTGAGGCAGAGCACAGAGTAGGAGCATACACACTGACAAGTGTGATGGGACCTGCACTAGTTTGCAGGCGGAGCGTTAGCAGGCGTTCTGATCCATTCTCACCTGGTTCAACCATTTTAGTTAGCGATTTTTTGACCGAAGAACCTACTCCGTGTTCTCTAGTTTTATTAAGTACAGCTATATCCACCTGAAGTCGTTTAAGCTCATCACTGATTATGGCTGTCTTCCTGACATCGTTTATGTCCTGTAGGTTTTCGGATAGTCCAGTCAACATAGTCCGGACATTCCAGCATCCCAATCTGAGAGTTTGCTTATTTCTATTATTCTGATAATTGCTTGGTGCAAAATTTTCTGTCCACAGTTCGGGTTTGACCCTAATCCCCATGCACCCAATGGGGAAAGCAGACAGTGGCGGGACAACACCTTATTGACTGGGCGGTAGCTGTCCAGCGAGATCCTAGAACCTCTCCCACTGTCGGAAGTAGCCCCTGGCGTCATGCCCTGCGCCTATTAGGCAAATTGCCTATAACCTGTAACTGCTACTTCCTGTGTTTTGCCGACACCTATAAGGTGAAGCTGGAGTGTAAGACCTATAGGTATCTAGAAAACTTTTTACAGGACAGGTATTTCGCTGTACAGGTGAACAATGATAAGTCAGAAATATATGAACAACAGAATGGGATTCATCAGGGATCAGTGATTTCACCTTCAATTTTCACTATAGCTGTAAATGATTTAGCAGATGAATTTAACGACATTAAGAATGTCACAATTTGCAGATGACTGCCATTTTGCGATCTGGAAAAAACTTGGACCATGTTTACCAAAAACTTCAAAAACAAATAGAGAAAGTTTTAGAGTGGATGAAAAGTTTGGGCTTCCAAATTAATGTAAACAAAACAGTAGGTATGATATTCAGCAAAGGAAATTTTTAAAAAATAATAACAAAATCAATATAACCATTAATGGACATAAAATATGTACCCCCTCAACAACATGATTTCTAGGCATAACTTTAGATAAGCAATTAAATTGGAATAAACATATAGACAATTTAGTAGAAAGCTGTAGGGGACCCCTAAATATACTAAGGATAGTAAAAGGTAATGGATGGGGGGCCAGCGATAAAATAATGCTTATGTTCTACAAGTCTTTCATTAGGGGGAAACTGAATTATGCTAGGATAGTCTACAACTCAGCTGCAGCTTCTAGCAAAGCAAAACTAGACAGAATTCAAAATGCAGCCATGAGAACCATTACAGGTGCATTTATATCAACACCAGTAGAAGCACTAGAAGTAGCTCTTGGCATACCGCCCCTTGGTCTAAGGCGGAAAGAACTAACATTAAATTATTGGAGTAAAGTAGCACAAGAAGTGACCCACCCAGTACATAAAGCATTTGTCAAAAACTAACCAAGTGTATGGGACGTCCCCTTAAATAAAGATAGATATCCAACAGGGTGGAGAACTATAGAAGATCTAACGTAGTTCAAAGAACTGTCAAACACAATTAAAAATAGTAATAAATATAGAAGCAAAATACCACCCTGGGAACTTAAAACACCAATCATAGACTACTCACTTACTGAAAAGATCAAACAAAACATAGAAGATAAGGAAGCCAAAATGATAAGTAGAAAGTTCATAGATCAACTAACAAAACAAAGTCTGGCCGTCTACACTGATGGATCCAAGGGTGATAGTGGGCAACTAGGTGCAGCAGTAGTAATACCACAGTGGAAAATTAAAAAGAGCTACAGTGTAACTGAAGGGGCTTCGATTATATAAAGAAAACCCGTGGCCCCCAAAAAAGTAAGACGGCACCGATAAAAACCATCAGCGGAGAGTTCTAATTGATAAGGGTAAGCAGATGGAGAGGTAGGTCGAGCACTACTCTGAGCTTTATGCTAGAGAAAATACTGTTACGCCTGCAGCCCTTGATGCTGTCAAATGTCTGCCAACTGTGGAGGAGCTGGATGCCGAACCAACATTAGAGGAACTCAGCAAAGCCATTGATAGCTTGGCCTCTGGCAAAGCACCACACAGTGATGGGATTCCTCCTGATTTAATTAAATGCTGTAAGAGCACGCTATTACATCCCCTGCATAGAGTGCTGTGCCAGTGCTGGGAAGAGACTAGTCCTCAAGACATGCGAGATGCCAAGATTGTAACACTGTATAAAAATAAAGGAGACAGTAGTGATTGCAATAACTACAGAGGCATCTCTCTTCTTAGTATTGTTGGTAAGGTTTTTGCCAGAGTCATCTTAATGCGACTACACAAGTTAGCTGAGCGCATATATCCAGAGTCACCGTATGGATTCCGAGCTGGTAGATCAACAACAGACATGATCTTCTCTCTCTGCCAGCTTCAGGAAAAATCAAGAGAGCAGAAAAGGCCTTTTTATATTGCCTTTATGGACCTCACAAAAGCATTTGACCTGGTTAGTAGAGATGGACTCTTCAAATCCTCCTGAAAATAGGCTGCCCTTCTAAATTGCTGGAAATGATAGTCATTCCATGACGACATGAAGGGAACAGTCCAATATGCTGGAAGCACATCATAGCCCTTTGACATATGAAGCGGTGTTAAACAAGGCTGTGTTCTGGTTCCGACCCTCTTCTGGATCTTCTTTGCCTTACTCTTGAAGCACCAGTTATCACTATCAATAACTATGAATTGACATACCTAGGGTCTACAATCAATGACAAACTCTCACTGGACACAGAAATTGACAGCCGCATTGGCAAAGCTGCAGCTACCTTTGCCCGCCTCACATCGCGTGTTTGGGGAAACTCCAAACACACAACGAAGACCAAAGCTGCGGTATATAACGCCTGCGTCACCAGCACACTCGTATATGGCAGCGAGATCTGGACAACCTATGCTAAGCAAAAAACGAAGGCTCCATACCTTCCATTTACGGTGTCTACGCCACATCCTCAGCATCTCGTGGAAAGATAAAGTGACAAATGTTGAGGTGTTGTCATGTGCTGGCCTTCAAAGCATGTATACACTGCCCAGACAGCGCAGACTACGCTGGCTTGGCCATGTCCTCCGCAGGGAAGATGGTCGCATACCGAAGGAGATCTTCTACGGACAATTAGCAGATGGCAAGAGAACAGTTGAGCGACCACAGCTGAGGTTCAAAGATGTGTGCAAGAGAGATATGAGGGCACTGGAGACGAATCCAGCAACATGGGAGGATGAAGCTGCCGATCGCACTAAGTGGCGATGCTATTTAAGGCGGCACCTCAGATTGGGCAAAAAGCTCACACAACAAGCAGAAGAGAGGAGAAAACGTCGAAAATAAGCAGCTGAGGGCTGTCACCTCAGGAGCACATTCCCATAGTCAGTTATGGCTAAAGGGGCTATTAGTATTATTATTATTCTATTGCGTTACCATGCAGAATAACATTTACTTCAAAATGCCTTAAGAGCCGCTTGTGATTCCCAAGTCACCTTAGCGGGCTAAGATCATTGGTTAACAGCTTGAGAACCACTATATCTCTTTCTTACTTCTTCTCTCCAGTTATTGGTAGTTATTCGAACCCAAGCTGAGATAATCTAAAAATTCTCTTCTTACCACTTATTATCATTATTAGCTATTCTCTTCAAAACACTATCTATAAAAATCTACACTTCTTTCCTACAATATCATTTCAAAAGCTGAACACTGGCTAATCTAGTGCACGACCTATGACAAACTTCCTACCTATTTAGTTCTCTTCTCTACAAATCTCTGTCTCTATCTGAATCTCAGATCAAAAATCCCAAATCTCTCCTTGACCACGCTAACAAAAGTACTTATACTCCGTCATTCTGCACCCGGCACCTGTTTATCTCTGTTTCTATGGAAAAATGTCAGGATTTCATGATTCTGTCATCCTTGCTGACAGAATAAAATGCTGACGTCAGTTTGCGTATGCCAATAGCATAAAATGCTAAGATGTGCAGAACGCAGTGACCCGCACTCGATTCTACCAAACAACACTAGCGACCATTGTTGTTGTGGTTAAGCGTCCCCCTGATTGACAGCACCTGATATCCAGGTCAACTAACTGTGCAGCGAACTTTAGTTTGCAATTATTAAATGTAAGAAAATATCAATGTACATTCTTGTTTGTACGCTTTAAATTAGCTTTCTTGTTTTATTATATCTGACTATATTATCAAAAGCAACGCTCCTGATAGAGCATACAGCCCTGTTGTATTGTTCACTAATTCCCTATTATATGTTTGCTTTCTGTTTTATGTTAAGCTATATATTATCGGAAACAATGCTGCAGACGAAGCATGCAGCCATTGCATGGTCACAATATGAGGAACACAGAAAATGCATATGGCCATCACCAGTACCATTCCTGGAGAGAATCTACGGAGATATCAACAGCCTCAGGCTGATCACTGCTTTCTTTGATATCTGAGGGTGAACGAAGAAGAAACAGTAAGAATGTAAAAAACTTCACAGTTAAAGCGCTGGATTTAGACAGAAGTGCTTTAAAGATATGCTAGCTAAGGCAGAAGAATAAGAGTGAGAACAGCAAAGGAAGACAGAGTATTAAAAAATACATTATAATAACACCAAAACAGCCCCTGCAGACCCAAGTGGAACAGTTCCAATTACGATGGTTTGGCCATGACTGCAGAATGAGAGATCGACTACCACGACTAATATGGGAAACCTAGTGCCAGGGAACCAGACCATCAGGATGACCGAGAGTTCACTGGGAGGGCATGAGACAATCTCTGAGGGACCAACAAATGGATTGGAACCAGACCAGGAAGAAGACAGCTGATAGGATAGTATGGCGCTCTTTCTGGCAACCTCTACACCCCATGGTAGAAGAGGAATGGCTAAGTAAGTAAAACAGTCAATAGACATGAAATATGTCCTAATAAAAATAGAGAGAGAGAGAGAGAGAGAGAGAGAGAGAGAGAGAGAGAGAGAGAGAGAGAGAGAGAGAGAGAGAGAGAGAGAGAGAGAGAGAGAGAGAGAGAGAGAGAGATAATTTATGCTCAGCCTCCAAGCTGCAGATGATATGTAATGATGATAAGCATAAACACATAGCTAGACAAACTAACATACACAACAAAAGCAAAATATATTTTTTCACACATACCATCATCTTTAATTTACTACTTTTACAAGTCCATACTCAAATAGTACATTTGTAAAACTGCCACAAATATTCAGCAAGATACAAATGTCCTACCCAGTATACATAAAGCAAATCAATTTGGTTTGAACAGTCATCTCCTTGAAGAGTGTTATTCCAATATTTCTCGTATATTAAGTTCACTTCAGACATAAACCACACTGATAATTTACCAAACTAAAAAAAAACAATATGGTTCAATCCCCAGCTGAGGGGGGATTTTTTAGACCGCAAATGGCTGCGGGATCGAACTAACCTATTGAATTTGGTACCACAGCAACTCTGGGAAGGTTAAGGTGGCCGGGATGTTGCTGACCACATAACCCCTAGTGTGCTGATGGTCAAGAAAATATGGGCCTAACACCACATTCCCAATATGCCTCAATGGTCGTGTAACGAAATCCTTTACCTTCAAAACAAAAAAACAATAAATGAAACACTCGGCGAGTATTCTTAATTTGCTTGTTAAAACCAAGATACTTATGTAAACACAAAATTAGATTCCAAGTAATCCTTCTGCGCTTGGTTAGCATGGTTAATCATACGTGCAAGAATACCAGGACAAAATGCTACCTTACTAAAACTCTTAATCAGTGCATTTCAACAGAAACTTTATGTGCTGTTGGTAACATCAAGAAAATTGAGATGGTATATAAATTATAAATTTTCTACAGTCTGTTCCCTTTTTCAGGTTTTTGTTAAAAGTTTCATTTAAAATATTTGTTTACAAAAGCATGCAAAAGTATTCAAAAAGTATTTAAAAAATGATACACAATTAGCACAAATTGTTCTTGCAAATTTGATACTACACAGACTTTGTTAAAAATGCACTGTAATCAGTTTTGCAAAAACTAAAAGAAATTAATGCTGGATATTGTTAATTTGCTAGCAAAGGCATTTATTAATTCTCAGTTAACAAAGAAAAAAAAAATGGAGGAAAAAAAAGCAAATTAAAAATATAATTTGTTAATTATTTAACTAAACATGTTTCCTTAAAGTACAAGAACAACAATTTTTTGTAAAAGTCACAACAATGTACAACAAACAAGAGCGTACACATTATTACGGGTACAATCACAGCATGAAGAATAATGCAGCGTACAAACAATCTAAAATATGTTTTAAACAGAAGCAAAAATCATTTCAATCAAATGTAATATAACTTGAATCCTATTTCACTCAACACAATTCAGAAGCCCTAAGGTGTACAAGAATGGCATTTAACTGCAGGTATGACACAAAAAGTAAAGAATAAAAGAAACAATAAAACATTACTAATAAAATAATCAGAATTTTCCAGTTCATCTACCTAGCCAGCTGCTTCCTTAATTTATTCAGCTGACTTGGTAAACAATTTCTCCCTGTCCTTAATAATTCTATTTGCAGCAGATCCCCACCACCATCAGATATTGTTGTTCTTTAGTTCTGTTGAGGTTAAGCATGCTACTTTCAACCTAGGAAGAGGTCTGTCAGTTATATCTGAGCCCAACTGCCTTTCAAAAAACAGGTGAACTCTTGTCAATTCATGTGCAATGTTGATAAATACTAAATCCTAAAATAGGAATGCTCATATCTATCAGCCAGCAAGATGAGGCCCTCAAAAGGACTGCTAGCTATGTCAACGCTATGCCCTACCACAGCAGATGTTTTGAGTTTACCCTATCAATCAAAATAAATTATCAGTGATGTAAATTAAAACCAGCCCAAATTTATTATGGCAAAAATTATTGATTTTAATGCACTGAACATCTTACCACAACATGGTAAATGCTATCTCAACACTTATTCTAATTTTCTCATCCAGTCCAATACTGTTAAGTTCAAAATCACAAAAATCATAAAAAATGAAGAGACTTACATAACTCCAAACAGAAAAGAATAAATACCAGAGTTTTATATGTAAAGTTGGTGCTCGAGTGTTGTTGCTGATTTACATTTATTTATGAGCCAATCATATAATTTTATTTTGTCACTGATTCAGCATCCCATGAACTGCATTTGGGCTTGTAGATAATGTTAGATTTAAAAATCTTTACAACTAGTAATTTATAAAAATACATAGGGCAGCACCCTTATACATAATAAAAGCAGCTGTAAATAAGGTTAACTATTTTTTCCACTAGGTGGTGGTAAGAACAGTATGATAGTCTGATAAGTTATGAGAATTACAAGATGACAGTATGGCTCTGAGACATGGAGAACAACAAAGACAACTACCAAAAAGCTACAGACTTTCATAAATGGGTGCTTGCGTATAATAGAGGGGTTAAAATGGTATGATAAGGTTACCAACGTGGAACTGATGACAAGAACTAGACAAGTGCCAGTGGAACAAGAGATGAGAAGAAGACGATGGCGATGGATAGGACCTACACTGAGGAAACCTGTTGATAGCATTACAAGGCAGTCCTTGTTCTGGAATCCCCAGGTCAAGAGAAGCAGAGGTAGACCAAGAAGCACATAGAGAAGAGAGCTGGAAACAGGTGAAAATGATGAGAACGTGGAAAGAACTTGAGATGATGGCACATGACAAGAGGACTTGGCATGTGTTTGTTGAAGGCCTATGCTCCTTTGAGAGTGGAGGGTTAAGAATGAATGAATGAATAGGGCTGGCAACCTCATAAGGTAAAACAAACTGCAAAAATAAAACACTGCAACAAAAGAATGTGAATGCCTTGTCACCACTGAAGCTGGAGATGGACAGGATACACACTGTGTAAACCTGCTAAAAGCATTACAAGGCAGTCCTTGTTCTTGAATTCTTAGGGTTAGAGAGGTGGGAGGAGAAAGAAAAAATACATGGAGACAAAATTAAAATGAAGAAGACATGGAAACACCTTGAGAAGACGTCACATGACACAAGGACTTGGCATACGCCTGCTGAAGGCATATGCTAATTGCTTAGCCGAAAGATAAAGATGACGTCAGCAGATTTATCATAGGATGATATAAACAAATAGCTATGACATGGGGACAAAAGCCTGTCAGTGTAGCATCTTTGGAGGAGACGCAGCATAATAACATTTCAACAATGTGTGTATAAGACATATTACACATTTTTTATTTTATTTAACTAATACAATGTTATTAATAACAGAAAATAAAAGCAATAGCTTCTTGAGCCACCCTCTTACTAATATTCTACTGCTGTGAATTTACGATTTCCACAAATTCTGGTTTCAGGGATGCTCCACCCACTAAGAATCCATCAATGTCAGGTTTCTTTGCAAGCTCTGCTGCATTGGAGCCCTTGACAGATCCTGTAAACAAATAATAAAATAACCAACATAAATATTAATCATTGTCTTAAGACTATAGCACAAGACCAATTTACACCTTAAAATAATCTAAAGGCGCAAGGTTTATTTGTTATTGTTCTTGATCCTTGCTCAGACCAGCCGTGTCCAAAGCCCCCCCCCCCCCCCCCCCCCCCCCCCCCCCCCCCCCTCGCCCACCCCCCCCCCCCCCCCCCCCCCACCCCCCCCCCCCCCCCCCCCCCCCCCCCCCCTTTTCCCCCTCACTCCTCATGCAGCACGGATCCACCATTATGGATGGCCCATTGAGGAAGCTATGCAAAGTACATGTCCCTGCAACAGTGGTTTCTGTAGGAATTAATTTTACAAGATAAGGTTCCCAAACACAACAAGATTTTAACTTGCCTTTTATGGTTTTTCCGAGGGGGCAGTAGTTATATTGATTTTTTTCCCCTCGCAGGTACCCGGGAACTACAAAGGCCGATGTTTAACATAACAGGTGTTAAAATAATAAATATATAATCTCCACTATATGAATATTTTTATATTTTGTATCCTCCCTCCCCACCCAGTTAACCATTAAAATTTCCCTTTAAATGGTACTGACATTTTAGCATATTTTTTGTTTTTGGTACCCTTTCTCCTTTTTAAAAAATTAAGAGTGTGAGCTGTTTGCAAAACATGTGCTGCTCGATGAATGATAAATAAGTTCCAGAACTATTAGACTAAGGCAACTGATTTTCACATACTTTGATTGTGTAATGTCACTGTCTATGGCGCCACCTCAGATTGGGTGAAAAGAAGCTCTCACAACAAGCAGAAGAGAGGAGACAACGTCGAAGAGAACACCAGGAAAATAAGCAGCTGAGGGCTGTCACCTCAGGGGCACATTCCCTTAGTCAGTTATGACTGAAGGAGCTTTTATTTATTTATTTATTATGTAATGTCACTGTGAAGATGTTTCAGAACAATAATAAAGCAACAACATAAATAAGGATACAGCCACTTCTGTTTTATGCAAATCAAGTACAACATAAAAATAAGAATCATCAACTCAAATATCAAGGGAGTCAAGCTGTATGGCTCTGAACAGAGAAAACAACTGTCAGAATGATACAGACTATCATAATGTGTGTTTGTGCAGAAGAGAAGGAATTAAATGGTTGACAAGAATATCAATGGAGAACTAATGGAAAAAAACCAGACAAATACTATAGGTCTATATCCAGTTATACGAAATCCTCGAGGGATAGCTTTGTTTCAGAAACTGAATTTTTCACATCGCCCAAATCGCGTTTGAACTGTACCCCAAATCGCGTTTGAACTGTACCCCAAATCGCGTTTGAACTGTACCCCAAATTGCGTTTGAACTGTACCCAAAATCGTGTTCAAACAGTAGCCCAAATTGTATTTAAAATAACCTAAAGTTGTTCATACTGATGATATAGACCAGAAATTCAACACCATTTCAACAATATATAAGGAAAGCAGCAAATCATGCTTGGGATTCCAGGAAAGGAAGAAGCAAGACTGGATAACACCAGAAACATTAAACACCATAACGATGAGAAAGGAAATGAAAAGGAAGAAAACAAGCGAAGTCCCCCAGGTTAAAGCAACTATATAGCGAACAGTACAGTCAGCTGGACAAGGAAGTTAAACGCCAAACCCGAGCCAACAAAAGGAATTTCCTAGATGATCTTGCAAGACAGGCAGAAGAGGCAGCACTGAGAAATGAACAAATCACAGTATACAAAATAACTAAAATCATCAGTGGAAAACGAGGTGCAAACAATATTACATTAGTAAGAGATAAGCAAGGAAATCTCATCACGACAGCAGAGGGACAGGAAACAAGATGGGCAGAGCATTTCAGAGAAACTCTGAACAAGGAACCACCAGAGACACAATTGAATGTTCCTGAGGCTGAAAACGATCTAGATGTTAATACAGACATTCCACAAAAAGAAGAAATCATCACTGCAATCAAACAGTTAAAGAATGGAAAAGCTCCTGGCCATGATAACTTAAATGCAGAGCTATTTAAGACAGACCCTGAGCTAGCAGCAGAACTATTAGAACCACTATTTGCACAAGTCTGAAAAACAGGGACAACACCAACGGAGTGGAACAAAGGAATAATTGTCAAATTGCCCAAGAAGGGAGATCTTGCAGACTGCAATAATTGGAGAGGAATCACTCTTCTCTCAGTTCCCAGCAAAATACTAGGCAGGATAATTATACAGAGAATTTCAAAAGCAGTAGACCACAAACTGAGGAAAGAACAAGCAGGATTAAGAAAGAACAGAAGATGTGTAGATCATATATTCACTCTCAGGAACATTATAGAGCAGTGCTCAGAATGGCAAAGGCAGCTGTACATTAATTTCGTTGATTTTGAAAAGGCATTTGACAGTATACATAGGGACAGTTTATGGAAAATACTGAGGGCTTATGGAATTCCAAGCTGCATAGTGTCAATCATAAAAAGCCTCTATGCCAACTTTACGTGTAGCGTTGGGCAGAGCAACCTAACCTTTGAGGTGAAGACAGGAGTACGACAGGGTTGCCCCTTATCAACCACTCTATTTTTAACAGTCATAGACTGGGTGATGCGCCAGACAACAGAGGGCAGTCCAAGAGGGATAAGATGGACTATATTTTCTACATTAGAAGATCTGGAATATGCAGATGATATTGCACTACTAGCACATTCATATCAACACATCCAGACAACAGGAGGCTGAGACGCTTGGGAGTCATGACCCAAGTGGGCCCACCCCCCTTAGAGTGTAAAGGAGTAATCGGGCCAAAAATATTGTCGGATGGGGGGACTTCTTCTGATGATCAGATTGCTTCCTGTTGTATCGCTCTGTAAAGAGTTTCCTATCATAGTTGCATGGTCAAACCAGTGACGATCGGGAAAAGACCGATTGACTTCTGAAAAGACAGATGACACTGGGAAAGACTAGAAACTGGCTGACCGGGTTAGCACCCCGTAAGCTGTATTCAATTGCTACAGGACCCAAAAATTATAGATGCCCCCAGGATTCACCGAAAGGGGGGAGAATGATGAATCCACAGGCGCCTCACTGGAATCGACCAGACCCGTTACACGGACTTCGAACTCTGAACAACGGTTGGAATTTCCATGTGCCTGTGGTAGGGAATTCTCTACTCAGAGAGGAATGAAAATCCACAGAACGAAAAAGGGGTGTGGGAGGTCATCACGGGGAGATCAGCAGGCTCTGTCTCGACGTGTAAGACATTAGAAGAACGCAGTCAGGAGTCAATCCACAGTGCTGAGTACATTCAAGTTGATCTGCCTGATGATGATCTCACACACTTCTTGGACGGGAAGAGAGATGCAATCAAGTTTCCACCTGCCAGTGCAAAAGGGCTTTGGGAACAGCTGGATGAAGCCTTGGCAAAAGAGTTGGATAACAACCTGAAGCAGATAACTTTGGAGAAGAAGCTGGAAATCTTCTGTGACATAATATATCTGCACTGTCGCAAAGTGTTCGGAGTGAGGGAGGCAAGGGAAAGTAACCCACCGCGGAAAAGTAGAAGACAAATTAAGATAGAAGAAATCAGGAAACAGAAAAACATGCCCGAAAACTGTTCAAGAACGCATTTGCCACAGAGAAGGAAGGGTTACAACAGGTTTGGGAGCACCTGAAAGGCCAACATAATGCCCTTTGTAGAGCAGAAAGGTTGTGCAGGAAGAGAAGGAAGACTCGAAGGGGTAGGGAAAGATTCTTCAGGGAGCCCTTTAAGTTTGCCAAAGAACTGTTTGAGCAGCCACGGTTGGGTACGCTAAACATCAGGAAAGAAGACCTGGAAGAACACCTTAGAATGACATATTCAGATGGTCGCAAAGATGAGCCGCTCAGCAGCATGGCAGGTCTTAAATGGCCGATTAAGCCAGGAGCTGAATTTAACACTAAGCCCCCAACGGTGCAAGAGGTAGAAAGCATTGTCCAGAAAGCTCGGTGCAAGTCAGCTCCAGGTCCTAATGGTGTTCCATATGTGGTGTATAAGAGATGCCCTGAGGTGCTCAAACGACTGCTCCGTTTACTGAAGAATGCGTGGAAAACCCAGCTTGTAAGCAAGGAATGGAGAAAGGCGATCGGAGTTTACATCGCGAAGGAGCAAAATTCCACAGACATCAGTCAGTTCAGGCCAATCTCACTACTCAATATGGAAGGGAAGATATTCTTCTCAGTGATGGCGAAAAGACTCACTACATACCTCCTGGCAAATGGGTACATTGACACTACCATTCAGAAAGGAGGTATCCCAGGTACACCAGGATGTCTGGAGCATGCCACAATGATCTGGGAAGCAATCCAAAAGGCAAAGTCTGACAGAACAAACCTCCATGTGATCTGGTTGGATCTAGCGAATGCTTATGGATCCGTTCCACACCAGATGTTGTGGCAGGCCCTGGAAATGTATCATGTTCCACAAGAGATTGCAGCAATGCTGAAGCTGTATTTCGCAGGGTTTGCTGTCAGATTTTCAGCCAGAGAGTACACAACGAAGTGGATTGGCCTTGAAGTTGGAATTGCGATGGGATGTACTATCTCTCCGATACTATTCGTGATGGCTATGCAGGTAATCCTCAATGCGGCTGAAGGAATGGCTATAGGTCCAAAGCTCGGTGGATTGTGTCACATGCCACCGCTCAAAGCATTCTTGGATGACACAACTATTCTGACATCAGATGAACATCAGGCCAGGAGGATGTTAGCATGCCTAGATGAACTAGTCAGCTGGTGCAGAATGAGCTTCAAACCCAAGAAGTCGAGAAGCCTATCAGTCAGGAAAGGGAAGATAGCAGAGGTCATATTCATGGTTTCCAACCAAAGAATCCCTACTGTCATTGAGGAACCTGTTAAAAGTCTTGGCAGGGTGTACGATGCCTCATTAAAAGACTCGAAGGCAGTGCAACAGACGATAGAAATGGCAGAAAGAGGGCTACAGATTATAGACCAAAGCAGACTCCTGGGAAAGTTCAAACTGTGGTGCCTCCAGTTCATGTTGATACCGAAGTTGCTGTGGCCACTGCTTATATATGAAATAAGCACAAGTACAGTGGAAGCTATAGAGCAGAAGGTCAACAAGTTCATGAGAAAATGGCTAGGGGTACCACCAGGTCTGTCAGATGTAGCACTGTACTGCAAAAAGTCAAAACTTCTGCTTCCTTTCAAGTCAGTTGTTGAAGAGTACAAAGTTGGAAAGGCAAGGCTTGCAATGATGCTACGTGAGTCAGCTGATGACGTGGTTAAGTCCATTCAGCCCACACTGAAAACGGGAAGGAAGTGGAGAGTGGAAGAAGCTGTTGATGCTGCCCAAGAGTCACTCAAACTGAGTGAGGTAATCAGATACACTTAAACAAATAGACGGGGATTTGGTCATGGAGACATCCGCTGGTGGTCCAAGGCATCAAGCAGGGAGCGCAGAGACCTGGTAGTTCAGGAGATATGAGGAGCTGAGAATGATAAGAGGTTGCAAAAAGCAGTGCAGCAGGTCCAACAAGGCCAATGGACTACATGGGAAGGAGCCCTGCAGAGGTCCTTGACATGGAATGATATATGGCATATGGCACCTCTTAGGCTCAGCTTCGTTGTTAGATTAATGTATGACCTGCTGCCATCGGCTACCAACCTTGTGAAATGGGGAAAGTCGGATGATGGATGATGAGCAGTGCCCCTGTGCCAGGGGAGGCAGACACTTAAACACGTGCTCTCAGCGTGTAAGGTGTCATTAGGGCAAGGGCGATACATTTGGCGCCATAACAAAGTGCTAAATGAGCTTGCTGTGACAATAGATCTGGCAAGGATGAAGGCGAATAGCAAACCCAGGCCGAGCACCGCAAATACATAATTTCGGAGGGCAGGAAAGTCAGCACACTCCAAACCGAGTAAACCTGGTAGCAGTTTACCATCTCTTCTTGACTGTGCAAATGACTGGGAGATGGCGGTAGACCTACCTGGACGAGGGGCATATCCAGAGAGTATTAGAAAATCGCGGAGACGGTCGGATATAGTGCTTCATTCTTCAGCAACGCTTCAGGTCATACTGATTGAACTGACCGTGCCATTTGAATCCAGATTAGACAAGCAACATTCATTCAAAGCTGCCAAGTATAATGATCTGGCCGCGGATCTGAGACATGATGGGTTCACTGCAAGGGTCATGGCTGTTGAAGTGGGCGCAAGAGGGCTTGTGGCTGCATCAGTGTATGATTTATTGAAACTGTTGGGGCTGAGGGGACAATCGAGAACAAGGGCAATGAAGAGGTTTAGTGAAACTGCTGAAAAGGCATCATGCTGGCTGTGGAACAACCACAATGGGCAATGGAAATCGTGACAATAAACGCTGCGGTTCAGAAAACACCAGGAATTTTTCTAAGTCCACAATACGCTGAGTTTTTTGGTGAACTAGTGAACGGGCTGTGACTGAGGGGCGACAGGCGGTGTATTTTATAAGGGGTGTCAGGAACAGAATTTCAGCTATCGCGCAGTGGCTAGACTCGTCGGCTTCGCGCAGGCGTGTCAGTATATGTCCTTAGTTGTGATGTGCGATGGAACGAACAGAATAATTTGTCTTTGTTACTTTCACAATTGCCTCCACGGCTGGCGGAGTTGTGGATTTTAAAGTTGCTACCATAAGTGAAATGGGTTCATTTTCGATACAAGACAACAGGAGGCTGAGATGCTTGGGATTCACGACCCAAGTGGGCCCGCCCCCCTTAGAGTGTAAAGGAGTAATCGGGTCGAAACACTTGTCGGATGGGGGGGGGACTTCTTCTGATGATCAGATTGCTTCCTGTTGTATCGCTCTGTAAAGAGTTTCCTATCATAGGAAAAAACGGATAGACTTAACAAGTATAGCCAGCAGGTGGGCTTGAACATCAATCTAAAGAAGTCAGAGGTCATGACGCTCAATGTGAGCAACCCTGAGCCCATATCAGTAAGGAATCAGCAACTGGAACAGACAGACACCGTCACATACCTAGGATGCATAGTAACACCAGACGGCGGAGCAAGCAAAGACATCAACAACAGAATGAACAAAGCAAGAACAGCCTTTTTTAGTCTAAACAACATCTGGAAGTCCTCTCAGTACAGCACAAGGACAAAATTAAGATTATATCAAAGCTCTGTTCTTCTCTATGGTGCGGAATGCTGGAGAGTTACAGAGAAGGAAATGTCGAAATTGTCATCTTTTCACACAACATGCCTAAGAAAAATTCACTGAATCTTTTGGCCGAATACCATCAACAACCAAGATCTGCTTACTCGGAGCAAGCAAGAGGACATGCACACCATCATAGCTGGCAGACGCTGGAGCTGGGTTGGCCATGTCCTCAGAAGAGACCCCGATGCCATCACAAGAACAGTTATGCTATGGACCCCTGAAGGAAAATGAAAGAGAGGCCGACCAAAAACAACTTGGCGAAGGACTGTGGAGGCTGAGATGCAAAGAATGAACCAGAGTTGGAGCACTGTACGAAGGATGGCCACCGACCGAGCATAGTAAGGGGGTGGTTGGGGACTTGTTGAGCTAAATTCAACAATAATACTTATATAACACTTACATATAAGCGCAGTTTGATTATACATGCTTAATAGAAGAGTGTAGCCTGAACAAACCCTAACCCAGCACTACTCCCTAATGTCACTTGTCCCAGTTTCTCATAAACACTATAGCAGATATTCCCAACCTGGGGTATGCATACCAGGGGATATGAGAAGCTTTTCAAGGGGTACTGGGAATATTTGGTAATTAACACTCTTCAGACCGGATATATAAAAAAATCGTTCCAAACGGAACGATGATTTTTGAAGTAAAAAAAAAAGCACATTTATTTTTTAATTTTGACTTCAAATCTATGTTTTATATTAAGAATACATGTTAAAAATTATATTTGTGCTAAAAAATATACAGCTTTCACTTATTTTGACTTTGAAATTACACGCAGAAAAACGTAAACACCGAATTTGTCCGTCCGCCACTTTGGATTTTTCCCGATCAATCTACTTAACAGGTCATAAACAAAATGCAGTCTAAAAATGACTACAATGCATCTAGTGATGTAGATTCCTGTTTTGATGATTATTCCAAGGACTTGGAAACGTCTGATGAGTTGGATGGCGAAAATACAGCTCAGAACAACTCAGATCACCAGTCGTACATGTAAAGGTAATGTTACTTCGTTAACGAAATGACAGCTGATTTTGAAAAGTAGTAAAACAGTCGTTTTAGTGGGCTATTGTAGTCAGTATAGCTGCTTTCTGTTTGTTTTTGAAAAAAAGAAACAAATATTTCACCTTTCAAACAGTTAACAAAGAACTCATGGCACCAGGAAATAAATATAAAGTGGATCTGACGTAACTTCTGAATCAGCTGATTTTTCTGACCTCATTCGCCCTGTGTCTCTGCTTTTAAAAATTATTATTTACATCATAAGACTTTATGACTGACAGTATTCCTTTGTACGGAAAATGTAATGTGTGTCAATTTTCCTGTGTACACTAAACTGTAACTTTGAATTCTATTGTTGATCTGTAAAAATTAATTTTAAATTGTTCTTCTTGCAGATGTTTTGGTTATGATGGACTTGATGAAGGCCCACCTTCCAACCCTCCACCTTTTTCGCCTGAGAGGGTTCCAGTCTGCAACTGTCAGAGGTAAGCACCAGAGAAAATACAAAGCAGTGTTTGAGACCCATTGACTTCTTCAAACTGTAATTTTATGAAAGAATATAAGAAAATATATATAAGAAAAGGGTGTTTTCTTTTTGACAGTATATTAGAGACAAGCCAACAAAATGGGGGATGAAATTATGGGTTCTTGCTGATGCTGTTAGTGGATATACTTTGATGTTTATTTAGGTAGGATCACTGCAAATGGACCATTTGGTTTAGCTTATACTGTAGTTAGTTATGAAAGTAGTGGACAAGAATGACCAGCCAATTAACAAGTACAATGTTTTGAGAAAGACCAATAAATATTGGATAACTCTTTTTTTCATTTTCTGGATATTGCTATGGTAGATGCTTACATTTTATTTCAAGACTAGCAGAAAAAACACCCAGATGTGGAAGACCAGCTAGATATGGTCAGCTAGATTTTACAGAAGAACTAATCCGGAATTGGGGAACATAAGTTTGTATGATGCACTACTCGCTTCAAAGCCACCAGTTTTTTCTCGGCACACCATGGACCCCAAGTTTACAGAGACAAAAAGAAGTTGTAAGCTTTGATATCAGATTGTAAAGATTGAAAGAAAAATAAAAAGTTAAATGTAAAGTTTGTGATATTTTTTTAAAATGTTTTCATGCAGGTAGGAATTGTCTGTCAGAATACCACAAGCCTTAGTAGGAAATATATAAAGATGTGTTGAGTCTTTATTATGTCACCCTCATAACTGATTTTACTTATGTAATAATGATCATACAGTGTTACACTAGAAATATGTCTACTGAAGTCATATTTCATTATTTTAGCTAAGATGTTGCAGCTACCTAAAATAACTGTAATGTATTCAGTGGAAGATTTTTAAAAAAATTATTTTTTTTTAAAAGCATAGTTATGTAACATTTCAAAAATTTGCATAATTTTATTATTTAATGTTGAATTGTTTTGGAAATGTAACATATAATGCAGAAATGGTCACACTACAATAAAATATGACTGTTGTTAATTGTTCTGATAATACTTTATTTTTTTCTTCTTTTTTTTTTCTTCTTTTATTGATTGCGTAGCAGGGCAGCAAAAAATGTTTGAGATACATCAACAAATATAAAATGTTATGCCCAAGGGGAAATCTAATTTGTTGTTGTTGTTTAACTAGGGCTGCTGAGCTTCTCACTCTTTAGCAGTCAATACCAAGATGAAGACTCCTTGGTATTATCTACACTGTAGATCTTGGCTTTTCTGCCATTCCGAAAAGTGTTGACTTACGGCTGGGGCTCAAGTGACTTCTCCAAGCTTAGTGTGCAATGCTGGGTTCTCAACAAGTTTCACCACAGGGGGTTCAGTTTGGGTTGGTTTTAAGGACTATCTTCATTGCACGCGGATAACTCCATCAGTGCTCCGATCTCCTCTCTTAGATCACACAAGGAGGATCTCAGCACAGTGCATGAACTCCGTAGCACAGGCGAGAATCCCAATGTGTGTATATAGGAATCACACATTCTATAAATATTTTTGTTGTGGGTAGGTTTCTAATTTTTTAATTTTGCCAGGGCAGCGACCTGACAGGCCTACTCTTTATGATTTCCAACTGCCGTGGGATTTGTAACGTGCGCAACTTGCACACAGGACCTCCTATTTTTTCGCCCTTATCCGAGAAGGCTGGACATCTGATCTCACTGCCCATTAGGACCACTAGTTCTGAAAAAAATTTGTCCATCAATTTTTTTCCCTCTACTGGGAATCGAACCCGGTACCTCTAGAACTTGAGGGGGACTCCATACCTCTTAGCCACTCTGACCCCTACTACAGGGGGAATCTCTGGAAGTGTGTCGATGATTTCAAGAGTCAATGAGGATATAATTAGCCTCACAGACATAGATTCACTTCCATGTACATGTATTGTAGCATTGTGCAAAGCTGTTGGTCATATAAGGATGACTCCAGATATGCCTCCATGCATTTAGGTCTGATTTAAGATGTACTATAAAATATGAGATAGAAACTGGAAACAGATATGAAAGAGAAGACAGATTGGAAAGACCCTAAATGGATGGCACAAGGACAGCAAGGCTGTGCATAAATTTGTTAAAGACATGTGCTCTATAGAGGATGAATAGTAATGAATGAATAACACTTCTGTTACCAGTTAAAAAGTAACTAATAAAAGCAATAATTAGGGTAACTTATCAGATAAGTAGCAGAAAACAAGCAAATAAATAAAACTGAAATAACCAGCGAGGAAAATGGTATATACACACACCTCCGTAGATAATTCTGGTCTTACTGGCCACATCTGCAGACACCGTGTTCTTCAACCAGTCTCTTATCTTCTCATGCACTTCCTGTGCCTGCTCGGGACTAGCCGTCTTTCCAGTTCCTATTGCCCATACAGGTTCATAGGCTATAACCACCTTTGACCAGTTTGTAATTTTATCTGGAAGAGAAATCTGATACACTTTAGTATATTTAGTCTTAAGAGATACAGGCTCACAGATAAAACACGACAAAGCAACATAAGACAATTTTATGATGCACTTTAATATAGACAAAATGCTAACAATATTCTTCTTCCTCGTTCGTCCTGAAAAGGACGTTGGTTGCGTTGTGTCTGTTTACAGCGAAGCTGCGATATTTGCGCCTTTCGGTCGACACATCCGACTTCAGCACAGCATTTTTTGGGACATACAATCAATCATTACATTTCAGCTCCCTGTGGACCATAGGTCCTGAGCAAAGACAAGCAATGCACTCTTGTCCTGTGCCATCCATGCAAGCTAATTCCATGTCCTCCTCATCCCTTTTATATCTGACTCCAGTTACCTCATCTATGTGTTCTCTCACCTCCTTTCTCTCTTTTCCCTGGGGATACCATAACAAGGACTCCATTGTAATGCTATCAGCTAATTTTTTTTTTTTTTTTTAATGTGTGTCCAACAATACAATAATAAAATGACACAGCTCAGATGGTTAAGATATAAATAATTAAATGGAAGAGAAATTTATGATACAACACTTTGGTCTCTGTTAACCCACACAAGAGATGTGGATTAAGTGGAAGACAATTTCTGAATCAACTTTACTATTAAAAACTACCACTCATTAGGTGTAAGTTAATAAAATTACATAGGCACTGACAGCTTGGATATAATGAAAAATATGAGGTTAAAATAGTTTAAAATTACTTCGAGACGTGAAAAATTGTAGAGGCCATAACATGATCAATTAACAAAGATAGCGAGCAATAAATAACTCCACTTTTCAAGATGGTGTATTTCATATTTCATGCTACATCATGTTAAAAAAAATGATAAAACAGGATATGAATTTTGTATTTAAAATAATCTGCAACTTTTTTGGTTTCGTCTCTGACTTAAACAAATAAATGTCTAACATCAGGTGGTGATAAACACAACAAAATTCTGTAGTCCTACATATATATTAAAGATCCCTGTCGTATAGTGTGTACTAGGGCAACTACAACAATCCTCTTGCATAACGGGGGCAAAAAAAATTGTAACAATGCAGTTTATGTCCATGAAAAATTTCAACAGGGAATTTATTTAAAACAAAAGTCCCAGAACAATGTACAGGGAACACGCCTCAATATTCAAGAGTCCACTTAAAACAACCCATAAATTTTAACTTTTTATTAAATTAAGCAAAGATAAGATTACCCCAACCCTGATATTTGGCAAGCTAGAAGTTTTAAATGTTAGAACATGAATTTTGTGGACATTACATAAACTAAAGCAAATTTTAAATAATGGTGAGTGGCAGTTCTGTGAACGCCATAACACTTGTGCTGCATGCTACTTCACCATGCGATTTTGCTGCCATCTGTAGAGGCAAGTGTAAATTAAGTTTTTGGTTTTAAAATTCAATAAACATGAGCGTTCTTCCAAACATGTCTAAATAAAACACAAGAAAAACACGAGGCGGGTGCATTGCACATTTTCTTGTTGGGACATCATATTTTGCTATCAACAGAAAAAAATTGCAAGCACAGAAAAATTAGAAATACATAGACAGTAACCACTCGTTACAACTGTCATCTGCACATATATAAGGCTTTAAAGTTCTATATATGGACACCCTGTAAACCAGTCAACCGGGTCAGAACATAATGTTTCACAAACATTGAATACTTGGCTTCTACACTCACTTGCTAAAGCTTTCATCTGTCGATTTATCACTTCCAATGTCTGATCTGCTTCCCGTTCCTCCAGTTTTTCACCCACACATGGAATTACACCCAGGCCAGAGTCTAGGGCAAATCTTGTCTTCTCTGCAATAAACTGAAGAAAAGGGATGCGAAAAATGAATGCACTGAGGCTTATATGAAAGGCTGACATGAATTAAACAAAGACAGCAAGAGACAGATAAAGAATGTGACAGCAAAAGTGAGGAGTTTGAGAAATGGCAAGACAATGAAGATGTACAAAAGAAAGGTATGAGAATGAGAAAAGATATCTGGTAGCTTGAAAGATGTGGTTTTCAGGAGACTCTAGGGATACAAAGGAATTCACAAGGTTCTCAAGCACTTCTGTGCAGTGTATCTCACAAACTGGCAGTCACTGAATTCTTGAGCTGCCTTATCAACACTAAGGGAAATAGCAGCCACACCACAACAGCCCAACAACATTACTCCCACAAAGGTGAAACATGTTGATGACCCTTAACTTAAATAACCTCAGCTTTTATCTAGTTAATTTGTGCACACACAAACATTGAACAATGGACATGCAGCATGTAGGGAGAGTTGAGAAGGGGCCTTGTGCTGGACATGAGAATTCCCTGGGAGAACCCATAACCAGAGCAAAGTGTTTTGGCCCTGCACATTTAGAGAGCCCCCATGGATGGTAGGAAATACACAGTATGTATTCAAAATGAAGGGATGCGACTTGTTTTGTGCTGCATGCATGATACCCCCATTGTGACAATGAGATACATGCTCGGATTGTTGAGAATGTAGCTGACATCAAAGGAACAAGAATCAAGAGGGGGATGTCATGGATGGCAGACAGAGGCTACGATTGGTCAGGTGACCAGGGTTGAAAATGTATCCAAAGGGGAAGAATGGAGTAAGTCAGGGGAGAACTGGATCAACTACCAGCAGGTCATCATTAGCCATGGCAGAGAGTGCAGATCTTGGGGCAATGGAAAAGCAGGGCTGGAGATTAATCAGCTGATAAGTGATCTTGCTAGGGATGATATCATTGTGTACACTGATGGGACTGTAGTGCGTGGTGAGAAACCAGGATGGGGCTTCTCTGCGAGAATAAAGGGCAGGGTCATCGCTGAACAGAGTGGAGCCTACATGACAACAACCTCCAGCATGAGAATGGAGGTAGAGGCAGTTACTGCAGCACTGAGGTGGCTGTCTGAAACTCCATCAACCAGGGCAGTTATATTGTCAGACTCTAAAGCCATGCTTCAGAAAGTTCAGAATGGATGGCTGCAGCAGGAATGGTTCATCAATAGAATCCTCAAGTCTTCAAGAACTGGTGTGGATCTCCTGTCCTGGTAATGCAGGGGTACGTGGCAATGAGAGAGCTGACAGACTGGCCTTGAGAGCACCCATAGTGGGGACACTGGACATGGATAAGGGAGAGATACTAAGGGCTATTAATGATCGCCTGCTGGATAATGACACTGCAATGGATGAATCAACAAGGCTGAGGCTGTTGGTGTGGCATCAAACGTAGGACTAGCAGAAATGGACATGAGAGAGGATGCATCCGTCATATGTACAACCAGCGTGCTACAGGTACAATTATTCATACTCTTCGACATTTGCTGAGGGAGACTGAGCAACTATGGGTTTGCCAAGAGTGCAGTGAGGTCGATTCTGATTAACAATAACACAGTATGTAGCCTCTGATCCCCCAGACAAAACCAGCCACAAGGTTCCCTTAAATATGCGCTCAGGCAAGATAAAACACTGAAGCTCACGACTCCTACTCAATAATTTGCGAATTGCCAAAAAAGCCACATGAGAAGTCTAGATGATCTATAATTTAAAAACATTGACTAATATCTCTGGCACCCGTGTATTACCAGGGCCCGAATGGGGAGCAAAGAATAGTAACACTGTACCCTACCATGCATGTCATAAAAAGCGACTAAGGACAGTTGGGCATAGGGCTGGTTACCCCATCCCGTAAAAAACTTTGTACCACAAAAACTTCAACAAACATGGACAAGTCAAATACAGAATGTAGATCAACGCAGCCGCCCAAGACAGAAGAAGATCCTCTGGAAAGGAGGTGCATGAAGCAACCCAGAGAAAGCCAAAAGGAGTCTGGGTTGCCGACTATCTTTTTTCATCTAGGAAAATCTCCAGGATTAACACCTGGAATGTTCGCACACTATGTGAACAAGGGAAAACTGCACAGGTAGCAGCAGAAATGACAAATTACAGGATCGATATCCCGGGTCTCTGCGAGACACGGTGCAAGGGCATAGAGAGGAGGAGATTGATCACAGGAGAAATGGTGTTGTCCTCAGGACACGAGGAAGAAAGAGCCCACCACAGTGAAGGGGTGGCTCTAATGCTGTCTAGGGAAGCACAGAAGGCACTTATAGAATGGGAAGCAATGGGACCCCGAATTATAACAGCAAGGTTCAAATCAGCCAAAAAGAAAGTAAATATAAACATCATCCAATGTTATGCACCAACAAATGATAAAGAAGAATCTGAGAAAGAAGACATTTACACCAGATTACAAAATGCCTTGGACAAAAAGAAAAGAAAGGACATCACAATTTTGATGGGGGACCTAAACGCGAAAATAGGTACAGACAACACCGGTTTTGAAGAAATCATGGATTAGGTATGATGAACGAGAATGGGGAACTATTAGCTAACTTCTGTGCTTCAAATCAACTAGCTATAGGAGGAAGCATATTTCCACATAAAAGAATATATAAAGCAACATGGATATCACCAGACCACAGAACTGAGAATCAGATTGATCACATATGCATAAGTAAGAAGTTTAGGTCATCATTGCATGATGTAAAAGTATGTAGAAGAGCAGATGTGGTATCAGACCACCATTTTCTGTTGGCCAAAACAAAATTAAAACTCAAGAATTTTACAACAGTATATAGCTATAGACAACAGTACAATGTGGGATATCTAAGAAATCAGGAAATAAGAGAACAATTTTCTATCACAGTATCCAACAAATACCAAATACTCCAACAGCTGGAAGATGAAGCAGATACAGAAGACCACTGGCAACAAGTGAAAAATATATGGAACGAGACATGTGAAGAAGTACTGAGAAAAAAAACATCGGCACAAAGCATGGATAACAACAGAAACCATTAGCAAGATAGAAAACTGGAAAATCAAGAAAGCAGATTAAAACAGAAGCAAAACCAGAAGCTCCAAAGCCACGGCTCATGAAGTGTACATAGAAGCAAACAAAGAAGTAAGAAGAAACATCAAAAGAGACAAGAGGAAGTATATTGAAGAGTTGGCACAGAGGAAGCTGCAGCCAAAGGAAATATGAGGGACCTGTACAACAACACAAAGAAGCCAACAGGGAAATATAAGCAAACAAATGGCCTCATAAAAGATAAGAATGGAAAATTGCTTAGTAATATACAAGAACAAATGAAATGAAGAGTTGGACAGAACATTGTGAGGAACTTTTCAACAGACCAGCTCCAACTAATCCCCCAGACATCCAGCTAGCAGAAGAGGAGCTCCAAATCAGATGTGAACGGCTGTCATACGGAAGGTTAATTGTTTTATTTGGCCCGTCTGAGTACATAGAGTTACTGTCGTCAGATACGCGAGAATGTATAGAAATAGATTTTTGTTTTACAGGTGGTAGAATTGAGGAAAAAAGATCTGTCCCTGGAGTGATTAGGTAATCTCTTCCAGCCTATCCGTCACAAAAGTTTGAAAACACTTCGTTTGCATGTGTTCAAAGAAAAGAGATGGGGACGAAAAAGTAAGCTTGTGTGAGTAAAGACAGACAGTAAATGCATGGTTTTAACTAGCAAATCATAGAGCACTACGAGGTTACAAAGACTGTCAGATTACTGTATGCTCTCTTTCCATTATACGTCACAGTACGTCCAGGCTTGAAGCTGTGAAACCAATTCATATCTAATTAATGGAAACAGCTACTGTCATCCGTAGCTACAGAGTGATTGCTATCCTCAATTGCATTATTCTCGTCATTAGTCCAATGACGACTCCTAAAATCTGCACCTAGATTCTCTTTCCCTGGTATGTATTGTACTTTGAACGAGTACACGCTTAATAATAGAGCCCAAGGCATAATTTTTGCGTTAAAATCCTTATTGGCTCCTAGGAATGCAAATGGAGCATGGTTCGTTTGTACTGTGAATGAAACTCCATATAAATATTCATGGTGTCTCCTGATTCCGTTCACGAGTGCAAAACATTCTCAACAGTAGAGTAGTTTTTCTCAGCTGTGTTTAGCTTCCTGCTCCCCTGTGACTGGAAACAACAGGTTAGGATGTTTGTCATCTGCCTGCAGCAATGCTGATCCTAATCCATGTCTGCTGGCGTCCATGCGGAAGACGAAAGGTTTCTTAAGGTTGGGTAACCTTAGAATGGGATATTTGGACAGTGGTTCCTTCAGAGTGACGTAAACGTTTTCGCACTCTATGGTACAAACAACCTTATCGGGTTTTCCTTTCTGCATGAGGTCACTGAGTGGCGCTGTAAGGCCATTGAAGTTTTTGATAAACTTTTGGTAATGCGTGCAAAGTGAAAGGAATGAACGTGTGTCTCTTTGTTTTTGGCCTCGTTGCTGCACCTATTTTCTCGATGTTTTTCGCAACGGGCCACATACAACCTTAACCTTTAGCACGCTGCAGGCGCATTATTGCAACAGAAGTAATCTATGCTCTGCCAGCTGCAGGCGCATTATTGCGACTTGCGAACATCGTCGGTTTCTAGCATTATCATTTGTGTACATGTGATTTCACTCCCGGATGTTAAGTTTTAATCTTATTTGAGAGAGAGCTTCCATTTCCGATCTTAAAAAAGTGATGGGTGTATTCGCGTTTATTTTCTGTGAATTTTCTTAATCAAAATCAATTGGCACCGAACACGCGGCCATTTTCGCTCAAATTTTAATAGATTCTGACTCTGATGTGATGGCGAGGAGATTTTTGTCTTTATTAGCGCTGATATCGGTTCTCAGAATATGGGTGATGGCAGAGATGAAAACGATAGTAGAATGTCATTGCTAGTGTGTCTAATTTCAGGGGTTAGGCTTAGGTTTATGGGAAAGGTTTAAGGTTACGGCCGAATGTCACTGCTGACGAGGGCATTTGTTGCTTTGCTACTGATGATGGGTGTAACGAAAAGATCATCATTTGATTTGTATTGGTCAAATTACTTTCATTGAGATGCAAGGGATATGGACTCTTCGTTTGTTGTTTTTTTTTTTTAAAGTTAAAAAAATTTTTTTTTATTTTTTTTCGGTTTTTTTCATCTTTCCTTTCCTCTCTTCCTATTCCATCTAACATGTACACAAACAAATTTTATATCATCAGATTCATCATTCATTTACTTATATAAATTCCAAAAATGATAGCAATTGACCAAGAAACACAAAAACTATAGACATTACAAGTCCCCCACTATAAAAACGGGGCGTTGTGAAAAAGAATGCAGCTGCAGGCGCAAATTTTCACCAAAGAATGCAGCGTGCTAAAAGTTAAGAAATGGTATGACCTAGGAAGTCAAGCTTTTCAAAGCCGATTAAACATTTGCTAGGTCGGGCGGTCAACCCAGCTTCCTTTAGTCTCCTGAGGAGCATAGCGACCGTAGCAATATGTTCTTCATAGTTATTCATTGCAATTAGTATGTCGTCCATGAAATTGTGAATATTTGGACTTTGCAAGGGTTCCAAAAGCTTTCTCATCATTCTGGTGAAGACTCCTGGTGCAGTGTGTAAACCGAAAGGCATAACATTAAAAGTATAATGTCCTTCGCTGGTGCTAAAGGCTAACAGGGGTTTAATTTCCTCCTTGACTGGTATTTGGTAATAACCTTTACTCAGGTCAATCTTGGAGAAAATTTTTGCCTTGCTTAGCTTGGTAAACAGTTCTGAGGCGCTTGGGAGTGGTTCAGGCTGAAACTTTTTTTACTGTGTTGAGTAATCGGTAGTCGATACACAGCCGAACTTCCTTATTCGGTTTTTGTAACAGTACTACACTTGAGCTATAAGGAGATGTGGACTCGCTAATAATCCCAGCTTGTAGTAGTTTGTCTATTTCTCCACGTAAGGTGTCTGCTTTCGTATACGGGATCGGATAAACTCTTATTCTTACAGGCGTCTCGTTTGTCAGCTTCATATTAAACTCTACGAGATGTGTAAGACCAGGTATGTCTGTTAAGACTGCTGAATACTGTTTCAATAGCGCCTTCATTTCTGTTTGTTGAGCTTCCGAGAGGGTGTCGCCGAATTTAACATCCTTATATGACTCCGTTTGTTGCAGTGGATATTCCATACAACTTTCATCATCTCAGTCATCTGCAGTTGCTATAGCGACTGCCAAAAGATGTTCGGGGTAAGGCACCGGTCTGTCCAAGTATTTCTTTAACAGATTTACATGGTAGACTTGTTCCTTACCTTTAACAGAGATCTTGTAGTTGGTCCTGAGGTGGAACAAAGCGAAATGCATTCTCAGTTGAACCCTTATCAACTTCATTCCGTTCAACTTCCTGTTCAATAATATTGTTGTTCTGAAGCTCAGCATTACCAGGTTTAGTGATTACCGATCTCAGCTGTGATCTATCTTCTCTTTCGTTTTTATGGCATTTACCTTTCCTTTTTAGCAATCCCCTACCAGTTCTATAACTAGGTCCATCCAAGGGATGCCCTTGTCCTCAGAATCTGCTAATGTATCGCTAAATTCAGCGTCATCTGAACTATCCGTGCTCGAGAACTCATCGCTGTCATTATCAATCCAGCATTTAATAAGCTGTGATGCATGTTCAGCTGATAATCTTTTCGAACGACCATTTGAACACGAAGCCATTCTCAGACAGACAACAAAATTTTATTTTGGACTAATGAACCCTACTAAATTTAATCAAAATCGATCAATATTTCACACAAATTTGAGTATTCCAATATTTTCAAACATGAGGTGTACCGGAAATGGCATTATAACTCTTTTATGGGAAGAAAAATATTGTAAATAATGTTAAATCTTTCGCTATTGACACAGAAACCGTCTTCGGCCTCTTAGAAAGGCCAGCTGTAAAATAGTGATCGATCATCGATCTTTCTAGAAGGCCAGCCGGATACTAAGAGTTAAGCATGTCGTAATTGTCTTGACTGCTGCTTCCCAGTTTCACATACACATCGTACGCATTGCCTTTAGAGGGCCTGGGATAGCTTCAAGCACCATCACGAACTGTCCAAACCATACAGGGTTGCCATTCTCTCAAATTTTTCTAGTTGCTATCAATTTTCTCATTGGGACTTGGGAAGGTTTCTAGGGAAAAGGACATAGCAGCTAATTGGGAAGACTGGCTATTTGAGCTGAGGGTGATTGAGGTGATGAAGACTCTCCATTGCTGGAGCTAGATGCTGCACCATGACTTTGGACTCTTTAAAGTCTTAAGCACCAATTCATGCAGACGTCTTTTGTCGTTCTCTCTTTCCTCGTGTTGTCTATCCTTCTCACATTACTTCTTGCGAGTTTCCATTTCCGCCTCAATTTTCTTACTTTCCAATTGCCGATCTTCTTTCTCCCTAACTTATTTCTCTTTCTCCCTCTCTCTAGCTTTTGCTTCCTTCTTCTCTGCCTCGTATTTGGCTAGTTTGTCATTCTTCTGCTTCCTTCTTCTCTGCCTCATATTTGGCTAGTTCGTCATTCACAAAAGCTAGCAACTCTTCTCCTTGTAATCCTGTTTCTTTTGCTTCCTCTCTTAGCATTGCCCTAAGCTTTGCTCGCTCTGCAATGGCAAATATACCTGACTGTGAAGTACCCGAGAAAGAAAAAAGGAAAGGATACACTGTTCCCTAACCAATTAAGAGAATTAAAAAAAAAAAGTTTCTGTTTCCTTCTCCCTGTTTCTCAGTTGTCTAATCTATCGCTGCTGTTAACTGGCATAAAGGCTCCTAACGCAGTTGACTTAATCCATAGGGATGGTAGATTAGGCTAAAAAAACTTTAAATCTACTATTACTAAAACGTGGAAAAAAAATAATTTTAATTTAAGAAAAAAAAAATGTTTCTCCTATTTTCTCCACCATGCTCACCCCCACCTGAAGTCAGTATGGAACTATGGGAAGGTGATTAACTTGGCGACTGATCAGTGCACTTCCTTCCTAGGGCTCACGCTCCACTGCTCCAACAAAATTGTGATTGTTAAACAATCACGCGTACCAGCGGTCTTTTTGTACAAAATGTATTATATATCATACCACCAACAAAGATCACCATCAAAATCTAACTGCAAGTAAATTATAAGATGCTGTGGAAAGAAAACAAATTTATGTCTTTACATTGTGTGGTCAGAACCTAGGAAAAGTAAGATTGTTGCCTAGGGGAATAAATTATTTTTCTTTCTATTACACCAACAGAACGTACAACACACTCTAGCTAAAGTTAGACTAAGATTATATATGACGTTAGTCATCTGTCTGGACTCAGACTAAGGTTACGTCACGGACGAGCGCACATTCTGTCGTATGGAAGGTTAATTGTTTTATTTGGCCCGTCTGAGTATAGTATGTAGAGTTACTGTCGTCAGATACTTACTTACTTACTTAGTCGTTCCCCTTCTACCGTCAGATACGCGAGAATATATAGAACAAGATTTTTGTTTCACTGGTGGTAGAAAAAAAGTTCTGTCCCTGGAGTGATTAGATAATCTCTTCCAGCCTATCCGTACGACTGTACTTTTAGTGCAAGACAGCTTTTATCTCCCTATCAAGAATAGATAAGTTAATATACACACACACAGCTATGTGACAACAAGACATACAAACATGAAAAACTAAGGATAAATGGGTATGGGTCTGACCAACACACAAAGGTAAGTTTCTTTGTAGTTTATTATCATTTAAACTCGACAACATCAAATATCTAAAGAAAGATCAAATAAAATCAGATTTACATACATATGAAATAGCAGAACAGATGCGCCCTCCACATATGGAGAATAAAAACCCCAAAAGTTAATAACCCAGAGGTCGAAGGTTAGCACTATGTTACAGAGTAGAAGTAAGTAAACAAGTTCCTACTATATGCTACCCAGTAAAGTAAACAAGTTTAAGCAAATCCAATGTTGGTAAATTCCCTAAAACAAAGAAAAATACTCACACACTCTTTCAAACAATGGCCACTCACTCACTCTTCTACTCTTGGTGATATCCCTTGGAATTACGAGTATCCCTGAATATATATTTTATCCGGTTCACTTTCCAAATTGGCCCCAGTTCATCCTATAACAAACAAAGACTAGTGAGGTGACACTGAATCTGGTGTTTTTTTTTTCCGGATGAACAAAATGTCACAGCGAATAGTTGATGTAGGAACGTGCTCTTGGGGTTCACAGTTAAAAGAGGAAAATAATTCCAGTATTGGGAAACATCTGGTTGCTAAAAAAATATTACAAATGATGAGGATGATAATCCTATCGGACAACTCTATTTTAGAGCTCCGATTCTGCACTGTGTAAAATCTGGATAAATCCGACTGTCAGAAGTCTGGAACAATAATGTTATTTTGTACACCCCAGAGGGCTGGAAAAATTGGAATAATATCTGGGTTTTGTAAGTCCAGTTAAACTTATAAGTTAAAATGTTTCTCATGTATTTGTGGTGAGTACTTGTTCACAAATGAAATTGGTGACGCACAAGCCAAGAAAAAGAGACAACATTAACCAATCAGAGAAAAAAAGACCGCTGGATGCCCTTGTGATCAGGTCTGCAAAGAATACAAGAAACATTATATATAAAAATTATGCTAATCCTATATCTACACACACAGATGGGGACAAGACGATCTCTTCTCCACTCCGTCAGTCCTGATTAAATTTAAAAGGCACACTGTGTTTCCTTACTCCTACCCGTCAACAAATTCCGCTGGTAGCTGAGTTGAGACGGGTCTGAGTTATGTAACTCGCCCACTTCAGCGTACAATTAAAATAATTATAAAATATCCATACGCGCACTTACACAAAAATCGCCCATCTTTAACAGCTATTAAATTGTCAGCATCTGTTAGTCATAGCATGGTATTAAATAATAGGCAGTTATAATAAATACATAAAATGAAATATAGCATGAGTTCTTTACTATCAGTATCAGACATTTTATCCTATAAGTCCATTCAGCTAAAACCGTCTCTTCTCGTGTGAGAAAGCGTGTGGCGAAAATTAACAGTTTAATTTAACCTCTCGTATGAAATCGCTATGCGTTATTTTATTTCACAAGGTTTTAACTAGCGAGAAAAATCTAAGTGAAGAATGATGGTAAACGCTAACACTTTTAAAACACATCTGCACTATTTCTGTGACGAAGTACATTGATACAGCGATAAAATCATTAATTATATGTAATAAAGTCATAATAATATGTATAGAATTAGTAAAGTTGTAACGCATCTTCTTCCCTGCGCCAGAAAACGCATTGATTTAGGTAGGATAGAACGTAGTCAAAAACCTTATTGCAGCGCTGGTAGTATTGGACTTTGTAACCCGCCCGTCAAGGGTTAACGATAAAATTTTGAAAAAAAGACAAGCTTAGTTATTCCAGGAAAGATAGTAAGAATAAAACACATGAAAGCATAAGATTGAGGGAGCGGACACATGCTGCCGGTTTGTCAAGTGTTAGAAGTTTGAATTAGCTACTCAGGCCGACAGTGTGAGACGATGCCGTTAGCTTGTGTCGAAAACTATGTCGCGAGCTTTAAAAAATAAACCGCCAAGTCCAATACATTTTCTAACAAAAGGCACACTGTAGAATCATATATACACTCACGCATAATTACTTCCTGCCGGGAAAAAGGAAGATCTGCGATGATTTTTATAACATTCAAGTAGTTGAAACTTAGAAAACAACGAACACCAAAATGGAAAATATGTTGAATTCTTTATTAATAGGTTTAAGATCATAAAAGTTAGCTAGTCTTAGAACTGGTCTTGTCCTGATGGGTAATATGCTTTCGAATAAAAAATCTGACAGATAGAAATAAAGTTATGGACAAAAGACTATATTTGTTCGTACAGACAGACCAACACATGCTCGTTTGGACTTGCACTAACGGTGATTTTTTTTTAACGCGTCCTTGAAAAAGGCAAGAAAGGGTACATGTAGAAAGGGGTAGACGAGGAGAGGAAAAAAATTATGGGATGGCTCAAACTGAATATGTTTTGTAGTGTTAGGCCAAAACCAAGTGTATTTTTGGTGAATGCCAAGTTCGGACGGACAGACCGACAGAAGTACACTAACATTGGACCGAAATTGGACCTTAGATTAAAAAATTTGAATGGAAAATCTTAGAAGTAGATCCCATTGGTCAAACCATTTCATATTATTGAGTACATTCAAAGGCTTGACGCCATTTGTAGAAGATAGTCCCGAGAGCAGGACGTTGTGTATTTCTAGAAAAAGTGATTAGCCTTATTAAAGCAAATATATATTAAAGTAATAGGCATCACAGTTCAGCCAGCAGTATATCTGGAATCTGCTATTCAACGTACCTGTGTGTTTTTCATTGAATTTCTGGTAAGACCGACATTATTCATATATCTTTTGTTTAAAAATGTGAGTGAGAGATGCTGCCATCACGACTGTAAGTAATCAGGTCCCAAGCTGATTTGTGCAGGGCCTGAAGGTATAATTAGGCTATAACACATTGCCAGTTTTGTAAATACACATGTTTTGTGAAATAAAAAGGTTTTCTTTGGTGACCAGAGGGACACAGCTCACCTATCCCATTGTATAGCAGAAAAGACAGATTAATAATATTATTGCAGATGCAGTACCGCCTTTGTAGGAGAGACATGTGAACAACACTGGTACACTGTGGAATGGATGTGCTGGATTGGTCCATTAGATATGACCCAGCTCTTTATTTCTTATGTATTCTCTTTTGTATATATAAAACACAGAGAGTCTGAACTTGTCTTTGGCTGATGCAGGTCGACTTGCCCAGAATCGTGATGCGTTCAGAGCAGCTGTAATGGAGACAACGTTCTGGAAAGAATACGTCACATGATGATATATAAAACACAGTTGAAGTAAGATATCAACAAGGAGACATTATTTTATTGTTACAGGGTTTTTATCTGGCACTAGTCCGGTGCCAGATGTCTATGAGAAGCACTGAGAAGTCGTTTCATGCACAGTAGTGACAGGGACCTGCAGAGTCCACCCTGTTACTTTTGGCCATTATCATAGCGAAATAGTGTGACACCAAGTTTACAGACTGTTCAAGTGTGCCCAGATAAGTAAAATATCTGGCACCCTAACACTACATCAGCTTTAAGACCAGCACACCCCTGTATAACAAGAATAAACTATTTCCCCAGAGAACTTAACAGTGACATTGTATATTAAAGAGACTGGGAGTGATTACAGAATCCCAAACCGCCATCCAGTGTTAGAAACCAGTAATAGACAAATTTTAGTAACACTATTAATATAGTTAAATAGTATTTGTTTGGACAATTGTCCCTTTGGGTCTAAAATTTACATTTTGTATATATCTTGAATTCTTTTCATTTTTAAAGTCCTGACCAGAAGAATACCAGGTTCAGGACCAATAAATCATACAGAAAATTATTAATTGTAAAAAGTTACCCCAGGTGTTATTTCCTTTAATCATAGACCTTAATACTTGTTTGTATGGGTGTGTATTATTGTTAAAGTACCATCACACCACACTTGCATATCCCTAGACATTAGACGTAGTGATCATTCATACTAGTCAAGAATAAGTCTGCTTGAGGCCATAAGGTGGTAGCAGAAAGGTACCCTGATAACTCAACCCTAAATTTGTTAGAATCAGGGACCTTCACAGCTGGCCTCATTCAGTACAATAAGGAAACATATCAACAACATTCCATAACATCAAAAACCACCACAATTTCCTACCAGAAAATCAGAATGAAAAATCCCCACGAATGCTAATAACACATTTTCCACAATAATGGTTCTAGAACTGTGTTCTTAGAGTATTCAAAAATTCTGAGTGACACTGAGGGCAGGTTTAAGAAAACAGTTTATATATCATTATATTTCTCTGATCTTAAGTAGATGTTAATTTTTGCGCTACTGTGTGTAGCGGAGAATCAGAAACAGAGTTCCAAGATAAAGGCTTATGAACGGTCTTCCGTCGGGCGTTTTCGACAGGCATCAAAAGAATTATTACGTGTAATGGGTTTCTCGAAGGTTTCGCCCGCGACTCGACATCAAAGCATACTCGGGGAATTTAGGATTTCCCTTCGTAGACTTCAAAAAGATTCTGTGTTTTTCACGTGCCAGGCACCAGGTCTGTCAGGTATCGTATGATTGACAGATAAGCTCGCGTGAGAAGATGAAGTAAACAAACCTGATTCACTATCTGTTATGACGAGCAGGTCATGAAAGTTTGTAAACACTTCGTTTGCTTGTGTTCAAAGAAAAGAGGCGGGGACAAAAAAGTAAGCTTGTGTGAGTAAAGACAGGCAGTAAATGCATGGTTTTAGCTAGCAAATCATAGAGCGCTATGAGGTTACAAAGACTGTCAGATTACTGTAGGTTCTCTTTCCATTATACGTGACAACGACCAAGAAGAGAAGAAATAAAGAAAGCCATAAAACTTCTGAAAGATGGAAAAGCAACTGGTCCAGATGGCATTCCAGCAGAGGCTATCAAAACAGATATTGATACCTCTACTAAGATATTATACAAACTACTTGGCAAAGTCTGGGAGAGAGAGGAAATACCAGCAGAATGAAAGGAAGGTTATCTTGTCAAGTTGCCTAAGAAGGGAAATTTACAAGAGTGCAAAAATTATAGAGGAATAATGTTACTATCAGTGCCAGCAAAAGTATTAAACAGAATCATTCTTGAGATTAAAAGAATCCATAGACAAGCAATGGAGAGATGAACAAGCAGGTTTTCGACAAAACAGATCCTGTACAGACCAGATAGCCACATTGAGAAAAATAGTTGAAGAAAGTCTGGAATGGAATTCACCGCTTTACATTGGATTTGTGGAATACGAAAAGGCATTTGACAGTGTACAAAGGGAATCACTTTGGAAACTGATGAAGAATTATGGAGTTCCCATGAAGATCATTAACTTAAGGGGTTGGACTACAGTGAAAACTAACTTTTGTTCTAATAACATTTTCAAACTTTTTATGTGCTCAATAGACACAGTGTATGTCCATGAACCAAATTCCACAGTTTATTTTGTTAAAAAACATGTGGTTACCATGGTAACCAAAAAAAAACATCCGCCATATTGGATTTTCACCACTTTTCGAGAGCTAAAAACTTATGTTTCCCATTGACCAAACTTTACCAAATTGCACACACATGTTGTGACTGGCAATTAAAACAATTTGTCAGGTGCTTTTTTTGATAAGTTTAAAATTCTATTTTTAATGATTTAAAAAAAAAAATACACTATATTTGTATGAAAAACAATGAAAAAAAATATTTTAAAAAATATATCAAAGCAAATTACCAAAATATCAAAAAAAAGCCCCTGTCAATTTAAAGGTATATATGTGTCCTACATGCATGCCAAATTTCAGACTGATCTATTAGATAGTTTGTAAAAAATAACATTTTTTGTTAATAAAATGTTAGTTTTGAGAAAAATGCATTTTAGTCACCGAATGACTTATCTTGTCCAATATACTCCATTCTGGGGGGGCTGAATGTGTTTAAAATTGTCCAGCACTATATGCTGCACCTCCTTCAGCTTCCTGCAGCTGCTCCTCTTGCCTTTATCTTGCCTAATTTTTCTTCTTTCCTTCTACATGGTAACCAAAAAAAACAACCGCCATATTGGGTTTTTCACCAATTTTCAAGAGCAAAAATCTTATGTTTACCATTGACCAAACTTGATCAAATTGCACACACATGTTGTGACTGACAATTAAAACAATTTGTCAGGTGCTTTTTTTGATAAGTTTAAAATTCTATTTTTAATGATTTTTTTAAAAAATACACTATATTTGTATGAAAAACAATGAAAAAAAAATATTTTAAAAAATATATCAAAGCAAATTACCAAAATATCAAAAAAGGCCCCTGTCAATTTAAAGGTATATATGTGTCCTACATGCATGCCAAATTTCAGACTGATCTATTAGATAGTTTGTAAACAATAACATTTTTTGTTAATAAAATGTTAGTTTTAAGAAAAATGCATTTTAGTCACCGAATGACTTGTCTTGTCCAATATACTTCATTCTGGGGGGCTGAATGTGTTTAAAATTTTCCAGCACTATATGCTGCACCTCCTTCAGCTTCCTTTAAAATTCTATTTTTAATGATTTAAAAAAAATACACTTTATTTGTATGAAAAAAAAAATATTAAAAAAAATATATCAAAGCAAATTACCAAAATATCAAAAAAGCATGTGACAATTTAAAGGTATATATGTGTACTACATGCATGCCAAATTTTAGACTACTCTGTTAGATAGTTTGTTAGTAATAAAATTTTGGTTAATAAAATGTTAGTTTTAAGAAAAATGCATTTTACTCACCGAGTGCCTTGTCTTGTCTAATATACTCCATTCTGAGGGGCTGAATGTGTTTAAAATCCTCCAGGACTATATGCTGCACCTCCTTCAGCTTCTTGCAGTTCCTCCTCTCGCCTTTGTCTTGCCTCTTGCCTAAATTTTCTTCTTTTTACAAGTTTGTCAGCCTCATGTTTCTGGCTGTTGGCCAGACGTTTCCTCAGTCGCACCTGTCCAAGGCGTATTGAGTTTGTTCCAGATGCTTGACCACACAGCCTTTTTATTTCTGCACTGGCTGATGGACCAAAGTTGAACTCTCCAATGGCCACAAGGACACTGAATTTGGCTTTTTTTAATGACACAAATTTCCGCTTGCTGCAATGACTCCATATAACATTGTGTAGGCTTTCATTTGCATTTTGTGTAGCACCTAGCTGACATCGCTTCAGCAAATGCTGATCAGTAAGACGCTCATAAATAGGGGATAAGTGCTTATGGAGCAGGTTGTAGTCTAGCGGAGTGTGAACCTTGGTCTCGTGTGGTCCGGCAGCTTCTCCTTTGGCGATGGAAGCCTGATAGAAACACCAGGAGTCTTTGCCTGGGGGACACAAATTATATTGGGGTTTGTCGTTTGTCGAATACCCATGGTAGAGAGAAGCCATGATGGCTTGTTTCATCTCTGGGGCTGTACTATGCTTGCGGATGGCCCTGGTGTAGTAAATACACAATTTTCGTATGGCATTTTGGGTTAGACGACCACGGCCATTTCCCCCAAGGGTGACTTTTTGTTTCCTGCAGTCAGTAATCAGTGTCCTCAGTGCAGTGCCTAATCGCTTTGCAACATGGTTGACGCACTCTTCTTTGGTTATGTCAACTTCTGGTCCATACGGTTTGATGTCGCAGAGTCTGTTGTAGGCCTTGGAATCGCCATCTGATAGCAAAACAGTGTAGCGTAGCTTGTGATTTGCGACTGAACGAAGAAAGAGAACTTCACAGGCTTTTACCTCCATCATTCCGGCTGACCCTTCGTAATTACAGCAGCAGTCCTTCTGATGCTCTGCTTTCCATTTTTCAAATTTGTCAGGCTGATTTTTTAGTTGCCACTGTCCAGTAGTCTCACAGGTGTGACAGAAGGAAGACATAACATGCGTATCGATGACCATGCCAGTCAAGATGTCAATAACACTGCCAACACCTATCAGTGACTTATGACCTCTAGTTAGCCATGTTGCATCAAAGCTGACAGCGATGTCAATGACTTCTTTTTTATTAATGGTACGATGCTGACTCTTAGCGTGTTCAGCTCGGACGATGCTGACGGAACGTTGAAATACTGTAGAGTGCATGGTATCCAAATGATCAAAAATTTGATCTGCATATTTATGAAATGTTTTCTGGTGCAGGCCAGGGAGGTCTAGGTTTTCACAGAAGAGATTAAATGTATATGGGCCCATTCCAGACATGAGGGCACCAAGAACAGCAGATTTGTTGATTCCATGTCCACGAGGGCCGCGGCCTGCTGGTTCCCTCTCGGATGTGTACGTTCTAGAAATTGCTTTTTCACATGTGTGACACACAACTTCCAGAAAGAGAGAGAAACCTTTAGACTTGGTGTTGTCAGTTCTTGTTTGCAATGTGCTTTGCTTACACAAATTGCAACATACATTTTTAAGAAGGTTGTTGAAGAAAGAAATATCGACAATGGTTTTATACGTAGGTTTAGGCTGAGCGCAGACAGTATTATGAGATTCAACATTCTTGCTCGTGCTCAAGCTAATTTTTATATCAGATCGACTTGGGCCAGGCACTAGATCTGCAATGTGAACCATGGGCCTATCGATTAGTGGGCTGCAGAAATTCCACGTTGTTTGTGTATTATTCACCGCTAATTCTGTCTTTCCTTTACCACTAGTAGAAATCACACACTGTCGACGCAACCTGGCAGCAGATATTTGCTTAGATCTCTTACTTATTCTTCCCATTTTGAAGTAATAGAACACAATTCACTGAAATTTAAACAAGAAAAATATCGAATTTGAAGCAAACATTAATTGTTGACGGGCGGAAATGGCTGTTGCTTCTTCCACGTTGCGCACGCAGATAAAATGTTGTTATGACCAATCAAAACAGTTGTTTACGATTGTGTCTTCAATGAGTCAGGAATGAGGGAATGAGGTCACCACGTGACAACTCCTTATAAGGCAATTAGCGTAAAATTACGGAAATTTTTATACACAATTCACTCAGAGCTATGAGAAAAAATAGTTTCGAATTTGCGATATTACGGCAGACAATGAAATTCCCTGTGTATCGATACCAAATAGTCCCCGATATGGACAGGGTAACTAAGGTATTATTTACCGACAAATCTTGCATTTTCGGCACAAATTTGCAAATCATAGCTGGGGGTGGGTACAGAAAATATGCTTTTTGATACATCAAATGCATTTTTTATGTTATAAAACCTAGCTCATTTGATTCCTCGATGATTATTTAATAAAATAAGCTCAAAAGTAAAAAATCGATATTTTGTACGTAAAATCGAGTTTTCTTTACCGTGGACTACCTTAATAAGGAAGACCTATGAAAGCATGACATGAAGAGTTCTTCATGAAGGACAACTTACAGAACCGTTTAGGAAAAGAATGGGAGTGAGACCTCTTGTCTCCATTTCTTTTCTTACTAGCAATAGATTGGGTTATGAAAACATCGACATCACACAACAGAAATGGAATCCAGTGGAATCTGACTAAACAGCTTGATGATCTGGATTTTGCAGATGACTTGGCTCTTCTGTCCCATAGCCATAATCAGATGCAAGAGAAAATGAAAATTCTCGATGAGAGGTCACAACAAGTGGGCCTGAAAATACACATGGAAAAGACGAAGAATATGAGAATAAATGCAAGAAATGATAACAAGATTGAACTTGAAGAAACACCACTAAAGAATGTAGAATTATACACATATCTTGGTAGTAATATAGACAAAGTTGGAGGGACAGACAATGATAAAATAAGTATACAAAAAGCAAGAGGAGCTTTCATTGCATTGGGAAACATATTGAGAAAAAGAGAAATCAAGTCCAACCCGAAAATAAGAATCTTCAACTTAAATGTCAAGTTAGTCCTATTGAATGGCTCTGAGACATGGAGAGCAACAAAAACAACAACGAAAAAGCAACAGACTTTTATAAACGGGTGCTTTCGTAGAACAGAAGGACTGAAATGGTATGACAAAGTCACAAATGTGGAATTGATAACAAGAACCAGACAAGTGCCAGTGGAATAAGAGCTGAGAAGAAGATGCTGGCGATAGATAAGACACACATTGAGGAAACCTGTTGATAGCAATACAAGGCAGGCCTTGTTCTGGAATCCACAGGGGAAAAGAGGCAGAGGTAGACCAAAAAACACATGGAGAAGAGAGCTGGATACAGAGGTGAGAGTGAGGAGGAAAACATGGAAAGAACTTGAGCGGATGGCACAGGACAGGAAGACTTGGCATGTGTTTGTTGAAGGCCTTTCTCCCCGGGGAGCTAAAGGGTATTGATTGAATATCTCTGGGCCTTGCATTTCATCTTATTTAATGTTCCTTTACCTCATCAGATTCTCCAATGACATGCCTCCTTTCTGAGTGACCAGTGATGACCCAACTTCCTCCCACATCCTTGATCATCAAAGGGCTTATTATGAAAAAAAAAAAAAAAAAGGGATTGTTAGTATGCTACAATAAATGGTAATGTCTAATGAACTTAGGTTTCTATTCCTCATCAATTGTACACCAGTTTGCTAAGTCTTATCGAAGTAAAATTTGTCTGTCTTCTTTTAACAATTTCTACTTTGTCTATAGAAGACTATACTGATCAACACTATTAGATTTATGTTGCTGTCATTACATAATGTCATGTAAAAATATATTATAAGATCATCATTAACATGGCTTATATTTTCAAAGAAAACTAGCGTCCAGAAAACTTGGTGGTGACAAGAAAGGCTTAGGGCAAAAAAAAAAAAATTGCAGCAGTCAAGACAATTACGACATGCTTAAGAAAATGACAAAAGGGCTAACAGCACAGTGAGTATTTGAAAGACTAGAATGTTTAATTGACAGACATTTGTTAAAGGAATGATTGCCACCACCAAAAGGCATGACAAATGATGAATGCAAACATAAATAACACTGGCTAACAAAAAAACATTTTTTTTTTCTTTCTCTAACATTTCGATGTTTTTCTGGTCAATTGTAATGCGCTGTTTTTAAATCTGCAAACCGTTTTTCTCTATCAGGTCGGGATCTTTAAAAATACGCAATTGAAGTTGTTTAACAACGCATACAGTATTACAACATCATTCGTACAAGAAGTATAACAGTTATGTAGGCTTGAATTTCTTTGCAGTAGACTTTCGTAGGTGAATGGCATGTGGTACATCGCGATGAAGCATCCAACAATAATCGGCAAGCATGGTCACACTCCACCGTCCTTGATAACGTGACTCCATTACGGCGATATCTTGATGGAATCGTTCTCCATGTTCATCGCTGACTTCGCCAAGGTTGTCAGGGAAAAAGTCAAGACGCGAATCGAGCAAATGGATTTTGAGGGTCATGTTACAGCCCATAATTCTGTATGCATCTATGCACTGCTTAAGAATATGCACATAGTCGACAGATTTGTGATTTCCCAGAAAGTTATCGACAATCGATTTGAATGCCATCCATGCGCGAAGTTCACTACCATGTAACAAGTTCTCGAATTGTTTGTCTGCAATAACTTTCCTAATCTGAGGTCCTACAAACATACCTTCCTTTATCTTTGCATCGCTAACTTGCGGAAACTTTTCTCGAAGATAAGTGAAAGCTTTGCTCGTTTTATCGAACGCTTTTACGAAATTCTTCATGAGCCCCAACTTTATATGTAACGGTGGTAAAATGATGCTGTCTTTGTTAACTAATGGCTCGTCATTTTTATGCCCGAGCTGCATACGATCCCCGATAGGCCACTGTTGCTGTCATTTTCGACGGAGTCATCTGTCAAGTTATTTGCTTATGTTTTTATCATAAGAATAATTGTGTCTTTACCTGCGATGTCAGGTTGATTAGGGGTTGTCTTCCCTTGTTTATTCATTCATTGTGTTTGACCTTTAGGGTCAAAGGTAGACAGTTCGGGCGTAGGCCCATGGGCAGGTTTTTTTAAGCGGGAGTTGAGTTAGACTTCCGGCAAGCCGAAAAGTGTCCTGGTTTCTGAAGGGACGAGAGTCCATTGTGTTTTTCGGGAAGAATCTTCGAAGTGACTGCACTGGCAGTTTTCCCTAGTGAATCTCTGTGCGTTGGAATGACAGCAGAGTTCCTTGTTAAGTTCTGTGGACTCGGTTACAGGTAATACCGACTTTTTCCATTACTATGTTTTCGGTAGCAGAACATGTTAGAAGATTGCCTAGTCTGTGAACTGCAGCTCACCGGTCCTCCATTACAGAACATATATGTTGTGCTCAAGGTAGCCATCCAAGACTATTAGTCTTCATACCATCCAGAAATCCAGTGACGAAGATATATTGTGGGAGCCGCAGATTGGCGGCATATTTATGTCTACAATAAGCATTACTGCAGGGTTGATGGTAACCTGCTTATCAGAAGTACACAGCCGACGTCAGAACGAGGCCTGTGTTTTCGGCTATTATACTACAGCCTGATAATGTGCAATTGGCGGGGAATGCCAAGTTGCACCTATGTGTCAAAGTGATTAAGGGATCTGACGCGTTTAGTCAGTAATCCCAGGGCGACGCCACGAACTGTCCTTATTGAAGAACATTGTATTGACCATGCACGAATATTCAAATGTTTACCAGCTTGCTGAATGCCTAATGTATACCTATCGATTTCCGGTCAGCATGACCTTGTTTACACTGACTGTTCCTGTTGATACCATGTGTGTTCTCGTCAATAAATGTTTTGAAACGTGCCTGCAGTGTCCAAGCATCCTTGACTACTGCATGTGAGTGTATGGGTTGCAGGGTCTACATATATACGAGCCTAAACACATTCGCGCCTTCATTCGCACCCACATTCAGTTCATCATACGCTCGCACTACACACCTAACAACATGTATACTGTCTTGGGCCAGTGATCACCTCAACAAGAGAAAAAGTACAGTTACAGCCACACCTTTCTTGCATAATGTTCTTGTCTGTTGCGGCTGTCCCATTCACACAGAAAGTAACAAAATTTAGTATACCCAGTCTGCATGCCCGTGAGAATTGCAATGACCTTTAGGTCTCCACAAATCCGCCATTGGTAGTCATTGTACTTTATTTTTGCCAAAAGTATAGCCATATTGTCATAAGTTTCTTTCATATGAACAGAGTAGGCGACTGGAATTGATGAAAATAAATTTCCGTTATGCAATAACACGGCTTTTAGACTAGTCTTGGAAGAGTCGATGAAAATTCGCCATTCGTTGACTATGTGCTCATGACCGAGGTGCACCATTAGACCGTTTACATCTTTGCAATAGCAAATGTCATCATCCATCTCAAAGTATTGAACAAGTTCTCTGTGTCTATGATGAAATTTAGATATCGGAATATTGCGCGCTAAAAGATTCCATTCTTTGAGTCGCGAACCGAGTAATTCCGCTTGTCCTTTGGTAAGAGCGAGATCACGTATTAGATCTGAAAGTTCTGAATGGTTAATTAAGTGAACACCATCATTCACCGGTATATAATCTGAGTCAGAATTAGTTTCTAAAACAGGTAAACTATCACTTTCTGATGGTTCATTCACGTCCAACGAATATTGTTCTGGTGGAACTGGGATCGGACACGTGATTGGATCATGAGGCACTGGTTTCGAAACCGATTCAATATTTGGATAAACCACAGACTTTCTAGTTTTAAAAGTGAAACCATGGATATTTGTCAAGCAGAAGTAACAAACAGTAGCGCTATTTGTCGGTTCACGCCATATTACTGGCACTCCAAAAGGCATCGACTTATGCTTCGGAGATTTTCGTAACCAACCTGCCAATGTATTTGCACAAGTTGAACAAACTGCATTTGGCTTCCAAGATTTATTTGCATCATCAACTTTCGAATCGAAATAAAGTTCACATGCTTTCTTTAGTAATGGTGTAAAGTTTCTCTGGTGAACATGATCGGTAAAATATCCGCAACGTAACAGAACAGATCAGCCGAATTTCTACAACTTCTAGAAGCCATATTTCGCTCAGAATTATTTCAAAATACAGGAACTATTAGAAAAATAGCGTAACATATGTCATGCATCTTTTAGCAGTATAAAAAGTAGAATTATTTTGCATTTTATTAATATTTAATAAGTTATATAGTAAAAATGAAACGGAGCAAATAACGGTTTCCCAAAAATATATTTATTCACAAATATCTTAAGAACCCGATGTGATTGAGATAAACGGATTTCAAATTTGAAATCAGCGCAAGAAACTGACCTAAGAACATTTATTCTTATATAAGAAAGAAAAATGTTGTTTGTCAGTGTAATCTATAACATGTACCTGATCTCTCCAGTGAATGCACCTTCCTTTTCTTTGTAGCAATTCTGGGCAGCAACTTGAATACTTTCTGGCAGTCTGTCTCGGGTGTACTGAAGGTAGCAATAAGGTGGTGCCACCACAACTTCTGCAAGTATATTTTTACAATCTAAATTTTGCAACTAATCCTACTGAGAATAAAAGTGATTAGTATGTAATTTTTACAATGAAAAGGTAAACAATAACAAGGAATGTTATAGGAAAAAACCATAGATCAGCCACAGCAAAAAACAAGGGACCCTGGCCTTGGAGTAGAAGTCAGGATTCAAAGTCATGGAGTCAAATATTTTTTTTGGTCTAGTTGGAACTGGATCTGTAAAACTTCTGGAGTCAAAGCAAGAATCTGAAACTTTTTTTTTTTCATGAACACGACATTCCCATCAGGGCTGTGTGGTCTAGTTGTGTAGAAAGTGTTGTTTGAAATAAAGAAGAGTGGGATGTGTGTTTGATGTCATGTAAATAAGTCACCCACATTGTCAGAGTTTGGATTCCCAAACCTAATCCTAACCCTTACAATTGAATCTCTTAATTATTTTTAAAGGCCATAACGAACGTGTTCCATGCTTCCTTCATTTTTATGTACTTGCAGTCCCCAGGTTACTAAGGAGTTCCGTTCTTACGTCTGTCTGTAAGTCGAATTTGTACATAAGTCAGAATAGTTACGTAAGGTTCGTATCTAGTGTCAGTTAGTCAAATGTTTGTCTTAGTATATACTTTATATTTTATCTTTCTGTGCATAAAAAACATTAAAGAAACATTTAGTAAACAGTTCAGATAGAAACAAAAGCAAAAGATAATGATTAAAGGTTAACACCTACTCTCGTTCCTATTGATGTCTTGCATACCAGAAGGGGCATTCTTGATTAATAATTAAGATGACATTAATTGGATGATGCGGGAGAAGAAGATAGAGAGATGGCTACTGTTAAAGATGATGGGCCCGGTGTTGGAGAGGATGGACCTGGTGCTGGAGAGCCAGGATTTGATTCTGCTACTGGAGAGTGGGGGTTTACTTCTAGAGTCAATTTCTTGAAGTAGACATCAAGGGAGGTTTGAAGAGAACTTTTCTTTTTCTCATCATAAATGGCCTTGTAGCAGCTGAGGCCGTCAGTTACTGTCCGGTAAACTTTGGTGAACATCTCTGCATTAGGATCTTGCTCCTCTAACTTTGCCATCCCAGCTTCAATGAGATGAAAGGCTTCAGCTAACTACTTCATCAAAAACTTCTTGGGTTTCTAGGTCCCAGTCTTCTTCCTCAAATGCTATCATCTGCTGCTCCAGCTCCACAAGGTCCTCATTGGCCAGTGCTTCGGCATGGGAAACAAGTAACTGTATGGCATAATTTTCACTGATGTCTAACTGCAGTTGATTACCAATATCAACCACAGCTTGCCTGGCTTTGGCGATGTTGTCAGGTGTAAACTCCTGACAAGCATGTGCAAATCGGGGGCACAATTTGTTCCACAATCTTTTCATGTTTGATTGTTTCACTTCATCCCAAGAATCTGCAATGTTTTTGATGGTATCGTAGATGTTGTAATTCCTCCAAAACTCCCTTAAATTCATCGCAACATCTTGGGTAGCACTGCTTGTGAGAAGGTCCGGCATATATAATAAGCCTTAAAGGAGGCTATGACGCCCTGATCCATTGGCTGAAGTAGCGATATGGTGTTGGGGGGTAAAAAGATGACCTATATATTGGGGTGATCTTTCTTCTTTGATCCTTAGCTCCGATCATCAAAGCAGTCAGTGGCCATCATGCCTGGTGGCGTCTTGTAGGGCAACAACAAATTGATTCCACTTTGCTCTATCAGTGGCCATCCTTCGTACTGTGCCCCAACTCTGGTTCATTCTTTGCATCTCAGCCTCCACAGTCCTCCGCCAAGTTGTTTTTGGTCGGACTCTCTTTTGTTTTCCTTCAGTGGTCCATAGCATAGCTGTTCTTGTGATGGCATCGGGGTCTCTTCTGAGGACATGGCCAACCCAGCTCCAGCGTCTGCCAGCTATGATGATGTCATGTCCTCTTGCTTGCTCCGAGTAAGCAGATCTTGGTTGTTGATGGTATTCGGCCAAAAGATTCGGAGAATTTTTCTTAGGCATGTTGTGTGAAAAGAGGACAATTTCGACATTTCCTTCTCTGTGACTCTCCAGCATTCCACATCATAGAGAAGCACAGAAAGCACACAGCTCTGATATAATCTTAATTTTGTCCTTGTGCTGTACTGAGAGGACTTCCAGATGTTGTTTAGACTAAAAAAGGCTGTTCTTGCTTTGTTCATTCTGTTGTTGATGTCTTTGCTTGCTCCGCCATCTGGTGTTACTATGCATCCTAGGTATGTGAAGGTGTCTGTCTGTTCCAGTTGCTGATTCCTTACTGATATGGGCTCAGGATTGCTCACATTGAGCGTCATGACCTCTGTCTTCTTTAGACTGATGTTCAAGCCCACCTGCTGGCTATACTTATCAAGTCTATCCATTTTTTCCTGGATGTGTTGATGTGAATGTGCTAGTAGTGCAATGTCATCTGCATATTCCAGATCTTCCAATGAAGAAAATGTAGTCCATCTAATTCCTCTTGGACTGCCCTCTGTTGTCTGGCGCATCACCCAGTCTATGACTGTTAAAAATAGAGTGGTTGATAAGGGGCATCCCTGTTGTACTCCTGTCTTCACCTCAAAGGTTAGGTTGCTCTGCCCAACACTACACATAAAGTTGGCATAGAGGCTATTTATGATTGACACTCTGCAGCTTGGAATTCTATAAGCCCACAGTATTTTCCATAAACTGTCCCTATGTATACTGTCAACAACCTTTTCAAAATCAACGAAATTAATGTACAGCTGTCTTTGCCATTCTGAGCACTGCTCTATAATGTTCCTGAGGGTAAATATATGATCTACACATCTTCTGTTCTTTCTGAATCCTGCTTGTTCTTTCCTCAGTTTGTGGTCTACTGCTTTTGAAATTCTCTGTATAATTATCCCGCCTAGTATTTTGCTGGGAACTGAGAGAAGAGTTATTCCTCTCCAGTTATTGCAGTCTGCAAGATCTCCCTTCTTGGGCAATTTGACAATTATTCCTTTGTTCCACTCCGTTGGTGTTGTCCCTGTTTTCCAGACTTGTGCAAGTAGTGGTTCTAATAGTTCTGCTGCTAGCTCAGGGACTGTCTTAAATAGCTCTGCATTTAAGTTATGGCCAGGAGCTTTTCCATTCTTTAACCCTTTGATTGCTGTGATGATTTCTTCATTTCGTGGAATGTCTGTTTTAACATCTAGATCATTTTCAGCCTCAGAAACATTCAATTGTGTCTCTGGTGATTCCTTGTTCAGAGTTTCTCTGAAATGCTCTGCCCATCTTGTTTTTTGTCCCTCTGCTGTCGTGATGAGATTTCCTTGCTTATCTCTTACTAATGTAATATTGTTTGCACTTCGTTTTCCGCTGATGATTTTAGTTATTTTGTATACTGTGCTTTGTTCATTTCTCAGTGCTACCTCGTGTGTCTGTCTTGCAAGATCGTCAAGGAAATTTTTTTTGTTGGCTCGGGTTTGGCGTTTAACTTCCTTGCCCAGCTGACTGTACTGTTCGCTATATGGTTACTTTAACCTGGAGGACTTCGCTTCTGTTTTCTTCCTTGTCATTTCCTTTCTCATCGTTATGGTGTTTAATGTTTCTGGTTGTTATGATTAAAATTCATAACGAGTGTGTTGATATCATTAGGTAGCTCGACAGGGTTAAAATAAATGTGAGGATGAAAGGATATTAGTATACATGATGAGAGAGAGAGGAAGGGCAGAATGTCAGACGGGCCTGCGTGCCCAATTCTTAACCCTTTGAAAATAAAGTTCGTTCGTTCGTTCGTTCCTTGTTTGTTTATTTTATACGGAGTCATTTATTAATATAGGAAGTGACGTCATGCCTCTAGGGTGTTTTTGGCAGATGTGAAACTAAGAATGCAGAAGGCAGAGATCGTCTGCAAAGGCTTCTACCATTGTGTGTCATGGCGAGTGGACGCATGTGTTTTAGCTCCTGAAGATATTATTGTACATCCTTATGTTATTCCATCACTAGTACATCAAGATCTTCTGTGAGGTGTATCTAGTAGCTTCATTTTAAGGGAGTATGGATTCTCAATGTCGAGTGTGGAAATATGAGTAATAAATTGTGGAAGATGAAAGGACAGTGTTTAAGACATGAACGGATTGCCTAAAGTTCTATCGACGACTGCATATAATATGCCCTTTATATACTGAACTGTAATGTATTTCAATTTGGAGCCTCGTTTCAACTGAATAAATATGTATCCTGTCCACTTCGTCCATTGTGACTCAAATAAGGGTGAGTGATGTTGGCTTGTTGCGGTGATGTGTTTGCTACCCTAGACGTGAACTTGGCCTACTGGAACCATCCTGCCACTAAATATTAACAATACCAAGTAAAAAGACACATAACAGCTGATAAATGGGAGCCTCAAGCTGGGATCTGAATCAAAATATCTTAGTGATGTCTCAAAAATTGTTCAAGTCGGTGGACTACATTTTCTGCATGTACAGAAAATTTTTCAAGATGGCGGTATTAATCGGCTGCAAGCTGGAATTCTAAACCTAACCCTGGTCAATACACTGTATTTGAATCGTCATTTCCGGAGGCAGAGGCTGATGCCAGGAGGATTTTTTTGGCATGAAAAAGCAGATAAGTAAATTTATTGATTCATGCAGTGTGGGTCTTGAAGAATCTCTTTTGACAGAGTTCTTTCTTTTACATGTTATATGTATTTCTGTACCTACATGTTTTGTGTTCAGGCGGGTTGGTTGGTGGGACCTATGAATTCATTATACCTAATTTTTTCATCGCAAATTGAAGGAAATCACTCAATGACTCTTTTGACAGTACTTACGGGTATTGATCGGTTCACTCGACACCTGATGATGATGAATGTTGATATTGCCAATTTCAAGTCGTACCTCATTTTATTCAGCTCATTCCATGTATGTCTTGTACTTTATTAGCAGTTGTCATACTCGGTTTATGTGCAAAAACACACACATTCATTGATGATCTAAGAATAACGTGACATTTGGATATTTTGAATGCAAAATCTTGATTTATTCTATTATTGGAACTGCGTCTAAAGATTAAGGAACTTAACTCAAGGATGCTTCACATGGTCAAAGGGACATAACTAGAAAAATCATATCGTGTCCTTTGTATTCGCTATCCGTTTGGACATTGAACATTCGTACTTAAGGTGAACTTATAATGCAACTTATATGATAATGTAGCAGATAATCATGGACATGAACTTTATGCTTGATTATAAATATTTTCGTTGGACTTTAGTTGTTTATTATTCCACTAGTGTGTATAATACTATTACACTATGACTTTTAGCTACAGTGCTTTAGTTAGCTGTTAATTAAGTTTAATTCGCGGGATAAGATTCAGTCTTTGACACAAGGCATTAATACACTCACACTAATTATTGAGTGAACATTTTGAGAGTTCTCAATACTATTGTCAATTCGCACCATACATCAACATATTCTTACCTGACTGGTCACACAACTTCCTTAGTTGCAAGATAACATTTTTTTTTATTGACACCACAATACACTTTTTCTAATAAGTACTTAAGATGTACACATGACGTTAATCTTTTAGCGTATGATGTTGCATTCATTTACTATAATAATATGATTGTCTGCCTCATTTCATCTAGTGACGCTGTTGCACATTTGTATATTCTTTCATGCTTTGCATTATTGCTGTTGATCAATAAGTTAATTAATTAACAACTGATAATGGACTTGACTGATAGGCGTTATTGGACGGTGTGAGGTATGTGAGTACATGTATTGCTACCATCATTTTTTTATATGTTGGGTACTATTAGTTATGGCGACCTCACATTGCTGTTAAAAAGGAATTTGTCCAAAGTAGACATTGGCTTTGGTATTAACCATGGACCTCACTTTTAGTGTTAAATTGCCTACCCTATGGCAGAAACCTGGGTACTATACTAGTTCTTACTTGCGGTGGAATTTGATGTTACCATATTTCACTCTGGTGATGTTATACTCACACCACGGGAATAATGAAAACTTTGTTTCCATCATTTTTGTGCGGGGGGTAATGTTATGATTAAAATTCATAACAATTGTGTCGGTAAAATAGGTAGCTCAACAGGACTCCTTGTTTGTTTATTTGATACGGAGTCACTTATTAATACAGGAAGTGACTTAATGCCGATATGGTTGTTTGGCAGACATAAAACTAAAAAAGCAGAAGTTAAGGGATCGTCTGCTGGAGTCTGATTCCATTGTGTCATGGCGAGTGAATGCATGTGTTTGAAATACTGAATTTCAGTATATATTCCTGTGTTATTCCATCACTAATACATTAATATCTTCTGTGAGGTGTATCTAGTTATCTGCATTTACAGGGAGTATAGCTTCTCAATGTCAAGTGTGAATATATATTAAAAATATTGAGAATTAAAAGGACAGCGTTCCAGACATGAACGGACTGCCTAGAGTTTTATCGACGACTGCATATTATATGCCATAGTATATTGGCCTGAACTGTATTGAATTTAGATACAGCATGAAGTATTAATAAAAATGTATACTGTCCACTTCGTCCATTGTGGCTCAAATGATTCTAATTGATGTTGGCTTGTTTCAGTGTCTGATACGTCTACTACCCTAGAAGTGATCTTTGCCACAGGAACCATCCTGTCACTATATATTAACATTCACATATAAAAGACACGTAACAGCTGAAAATGGGAGCCTCTAGCCGAATTTTGAGTGCGCGTTATCCCTTGTTTCCTGGTCACAACCTTTCTTAGTTTTGTGAGAAGATCTGCATAGGACTGTCCATTAACTGTGTTGCCACGAGGCAGATAATCTTTCAAAAGGACACCTTTGCCGTCCCAAAAAAGTCAGCATCACTTTTCCTGCAGATTTCTGTGCCCTCGGTTTGACAGGTGTTGGGGAGCCCGGGGTTTTGCATTGCATGCTGGCAATTTTGGATTCGGGGTCATATTGGTGTACCCAAGTCTCATCTTATCTACTGTCACCATGGTCTCCAAAAAATTTTTTGACTGACACTTTTTGAGCAACTGTTGACAGCAATTTACCCTCGTTTGCTTCTGTTCACTTGTCAACAGTCGCGGAACCCAGTGTGCACACTTTTCTCATGTTCAGTCTATTGTGTAAAATTCTATAAACTGTTCTTTCATTTAGTTTTACTCTACTAGCTATCTCCACAATTGTCATTTTTCGATCCTGGTCAATGATTTTCTTCACTCTTGTTGCATTTTCATCGTTGCACTCTGAGGCTGGTCTACCAGATCTTGGCAGATCAGCAACATTTGAGCGGCCGCACTTAAACTGTTGACACCAGTTTTTTTTACCGAAGTATATGAAGGACAAGAATCACGAAACACTGGTTCTATCTCCCTGTGTATTTCTGTAGGTGTTTTTCCCTGAAACATCAGAAATTTTATCACAGCTCTGGCCTCCTTCTTTTCTATTGTTTTGTCAAATCTTTGGAGCAGCAGATCCGGTCAATAGGGTACATTGCGCCGTGCACCGTAGCGGGAAAACCCACTGAAGAAACAAACGCGTACTTTACACATTCAGTACAAATATGATGAACTTTAAATGTGCCAAGTTTCATCTTCCTCCTGTGACTCCTTCATGGTCAGGCCCAAGACTTATGTCAATCCCCTTGTATTGTCATAAGTGTGGTAGAGCCACATTTTTTTTCATTTTTCTACAATTCATACATTTCTGCCTTGGTTTTTTCATTAGTATTTTCTTCAGTTGGCTCTTTCAACTGTTATTCTGTAATCTTGTTGGTATCTCTATTTTTTTTTTGCTCCTAAAATAACATCTATAATTTCATGCAGTTGGAAAGAATTCAAGACTAATCGACAAATAAGAGAAGACTCTAGGCAGAAATATGTCTCCGACTATATAAGGAAAAGACGATGGTCATATATCGGTCATGTCCTACGAATGCAAAACAACAGAATACCACTACAGGCGCTCACTTGGGTTCCTGAGGGTAAGCGGAAAAAAGGAAGACCAAAAGAAACACTCAAAAGAACAATAATAAGAGAAGGAAGAACGTTGGGCCTAAATAATGTGCAAGAGCTAAGAGGAGTGGCGTCACAACGAACAACCTGGAGAGCACTGGTTTCTGCCTTATGCGCCGTGTTTGGCGCTTAAAGAATTTATTATTATTATTATTAATTGTAATTGAGTGGTGAAATAATTGTTGGTAATATTACTCACTTATTAAATATATATATATATATTTTGAATTATTATTGGACAAGCTTGAGTCACAATAATAGTAAATTAGGGCTACCTTGGAATATTTTACCAAGCTTGGAAAATATTTGCATTCAATGAGCATGTAAAGGAGATAAAGAGATTAGAAGATGTGGCAAGAGAACAGCGGCTCTTGGATAGGGATGATAAAAAGAGAGAAGAAGAATTAGCTGGGAAGAGGAGAGAAGAAGATTTAGCTGAGAAGAGAAGACAGGAAGAATTGGCACTTGAGGAAAAGAAATTGGCCTATGTTCAGGCAGAAATAAAGGCACAACAAGCTCAAGCAGAAATGAAGGCACAACAAGAACTTGAGGAAAAGAAATTAGCCTATGCTCAAAGAATGGCAGAACTTGAGTTGGAAAAATTAAGATTTCAACATCAACATGCTAATCCAGCATGTGTTGAGGCTGGAAAAAAAAAAGTCACGTAACACTGGTGTTATCCAGTCTTGCTTCTTCCTTTCCTGGAATCCCAAGCATGATTTGCTGCTTTCCTTATATATTGTTGAAATAGTGTTGAATTTCTGGTCTATATCATCAGTCAATGTCTTTTCCTGACTTTTGGCAAATTGATATCGCTTCTTTATATCAGCAACTCCGCCAATGCCGGTCCCAAGCCCGGATGAAAAAGGAGGAGGGCGGCCTGCATGGAGGCCGTAAGGAGGCAGCCCCTCCACCATGCAAAGGCACAACAGGCCAGTCACCTGTCTGTCTTAAACTATGATTACGAGCAATACAAGAGAGAAAACCGGACTGATTCTAAAGGCGACGAACTGGAACGGACTACGGACTACGACTTATGGAACTTGGAACACAAGAAGTATAAATGGGAAGGAAGAGGAGCTGGTGGAAGAGATGAGGAAAGCAAAACTAGAAATCCTGGCTATAACGGAAACGAAGAAAAAAGGACAAGGAGTCATGGATCTCGATGGCAACATGTTGCTCTACAGGGGTGTACCCATATCTGAAAGAGCTAAAGGGGGCGTGGGTTGCATTGTGGCCCAAAATCAAAAAGATAGTATCAAGGGATGGAACTTTGTCTCGGAGCGCATTATGGTTGTAAAACTAAAAGAAGGAAAAACCATAGTCAACCTGGTCATAGTGTATGGGCCAAATGAGGATGAGAGAGCAGAGGTCAAGGAGGAATTCTTCGAGCTGCTTCAAAGGACAGTGGATGACTGCCTAGATGAAGTTATCATGCTCGGAGATTTTAATGCCAGAGTTGGAAATGACCATGCTAGATGGGGTGGAGTTATCGGAAGATATGGAGAAGATACTCTCAATGACAATGGAAAGCGACTCCTTAGATTCTGCAGTGAGCAGAATCTGATCATTATAAACACAAAGTCCCCCCATAAGCGCATACATGCATACACTAGATGTGAACCAACCAAGAATGAGAAGTCAGTGATCGACTATGCCATTGTTCGGAGAAGCTCATTCAGATATGTCCGAGATGCAAGAGTCTGGAGGGGGCCAGAGATTGGAAGTGATCACTACCTGCTAACAATCAAACGAACAACTGAAAGAGTTGCTCTGCCTAGGAACTGCCCAACATCACGCAAGAAACCAAGTAAACGAGCAGGAGAAATGAGCATTAGGACCTACAAGCTGAGAGAGCCAGAAATTAAGACCACATATTAGGGGCTTATTGCTACAGCAGTGAGCAACACAGAAGAACGACCTGATGACTTGGAAACCCTCTGGAATAAATTCAAGGATATCATAAAGACAGCTGCTGCAGAAGCATGCGGTGAAGTCCGACTTGGGAACCAGAGAAAGAGGACACCTTGGTGGACAGAGGAAGTCAAAGAGAAAATAAGAGAGAAGAAAATGGCATGGAAACAATACTTAGGAGCTAAAAACACAACAGGACAAATGGAAAAAATATAGAGAATATGTGACACTCAGAACAGAAGCAAAGAACAAAGTGCTAGCAGCAAAACAAAAGTCCTGGGAAGAATTTGGAGAAAAGCTAGAAAAAGATGCACAAGAAAACCAGAAATTGTTCTATAAGACCCTAAAGAACATGAGGAAGGAAAACAATGCCCTCTCAAATTTATAAAGGACAAGCAAGGCAAATTGCTTACTGCCCCGAAGAAAGTAATGGAAAGATGGAAAGAATATTTCTCAGAACTCCTGGATGGTGAGCATGGTGAAGCATCAGAAATGATAACCACTAGCACAGAAGAGAAAACCAATGATGGTGAAGATGACATAAAGATGGAAGAACTGAGGGCAGCACTAGAGAAAATCAAGATGGGCAAAGCAGCAGGGCATGATGGTATAACACCAGAAATGGTTAAGTACATGGGAGCATCAGGCGACCTATTACTCTTAAAGGTCCTACAGGCAGCATGGTGCAACAAGACCATACCAAAGGATTGGGAGATTGCCATCATAACACTAATTTTCAAAAAGGGTGACAATCGACAATGTGGAAACCATAGAGGCATATCCCTTCTCAGTGTCCCTGGTAAAATCTACTCTAGAATCCTAGAGCAGAGACTCCGACGCCTAGCTGAGCCACAATTGGATGAGGTCCAGTGCGGATTCCGAGCAAACCGAAGTACTCAAGACCTAATCTTCACACTCAGACAGCTGAGTGAAAAGGCCCTTGAGTATAAGAGTGAGATCCATCTTTGTTTCATAGACCTGGAAAAGGCATTTGACAGGGTCCCCTGGAGCAAACTTTGGGACTGTTTGGCAAGGAAGAATATTCCAGCACCTCTGATTCATGCTATACAGAGCTTCTACAAGTCTTGCAGAAATTATGTGAGGACAGCAAACCATAAGTCAGAAGAGTTCAGGACCACCACTGGTGTAAGACAAGGTGATATCCTATCACCTTACCTCTTCATACTCCTTATGGACGATGTCATCAAGGCATGTAAGGAGAGAACAAGAAAATATTCAGTGGGGTACTGGAAGATGAGACAGGTCTATATTTCGGAGCTGGCATTTGCTGATGATGTTGCCCTGATTGCTAAATCAGAGGCACATCTCCAATCCAACCTGCAAGTCTGGAAGGAAGAGCTGCAGAAGAGAGGGATGGTCATAAGCAGCTCTAAAACAAAATCCATGGTGATATCACGAGAAGAAAGAAAACATCAGATTAAGTTGGGAAAACAGGTCCTGGAGCAGGTCGACCACTTTAAATATCTCGGAGCTATTATAGACCGAAAGGGAGGCATCAAAGAAGAGTTGGCCACTCGAAAAGCAGCGGCTGGGAGACTTTTTCAGGCCATGAATCGCTGATTCCTCAGCAAGAAAGCGGTTGGTATGAAAACGAAGCGGGCTGTTTACCGTTCCGCCTATGTCCCAGTCTTGACATATGGATGCGAGTCGTGGGCAATGACTACAACCCACAAAAGCCAGATCCAAACCTCAGAAATGAGGTATCTGAGGAAAGTGGTTGAAGTAACAAGAAGAGACATGGTCCGCAACCAGACGATACGTCAAGGCCTAAAATCCCACCCGCTGCAGACCCAAATAGAACAGTCCCAACTGAGATGGTTTGGCCATGTCTGCAGAATGGGAGAAGATCGGCTACCACGACAAGCATGGGAAACAAAGAGCCAGGGATCCAGACCTCCAGGACGACCCAGAGTCCGCTGGGAGGACAACATTAGACAATCTTTGAAGGACCGAGGACTAGAATGGAACCAGGCCAGGAAGAAGACAGCTGATAGAATGGTCTGGCGCTCTCTCTTCCAAACCTCTACACCTCACGGTAGAAGGGGAACGACTAAGTAAGTAAGTAAGTAAGTTCTTTATATCAGCCGCAAAAGCTTTTCTGGTAAGGGGGTCCTTCAATTTGCTGGTGTCAAACCTTTTCTGTGTAGTTACAGTTGGTCCAGTCGTTCTTAGTTTCACTTTCAGTTTTGCTACTACTAAATAATGATCACTTCTCACATCTGCACCTCTTCTTAACTTTTCATCTTGTAATGCATGTCTCCATCTACCGTTAATCATAATGTGGTCTATCTGGTTTCTGTCCAGACCATTTGGTGATTCCCATGTTAATTTGTGAATTTCTTTGTGTGAGAAAAGTGTTCCTCCAATGACCAGGTTGTTAATGCTACAGAAACTTATTAATTTATCCCCATTTTCGTTTGCTGTTCCACTGCCGCATTTACCCATTACTCTTTCATTATGTGTATTGTGTGTTCAACTTTCGCATTGAGGTCTCTCATTACTACGATAAGATCATATCTAGGTGTGTCTTCCATTTCTTTCTGCAGTTGTTGATAGAATTCATCCTTGACCTCATCATCGCTGTCATTCGTTGGTGCATAGCATTGTATTATTGTAGTGTTGGTGAATCTCCCTCTCAATCTTATTCTTATCAGTCTGTTGTTGATGGGTTTCCATTCCAGTAATGTCCTTTCTATAGAATAATGGCTACACCTTCATTGTGCTGTCCATCCTCTCTTCCAGAGTAAAGTACTGTTTCTCGTGTTGCTGTTTTAACTTTTCCTGTCCCTGTTCATCTGCTCTCGCTTATCCCTAGAATGTGTAATCTATAGTTTCTCATTTCTGCTGTGACCTGTTTTAGTTTACCCGTCTGACATTCCACAATCCTATTCTTGTTTCACGTTTTGCGGTCAGGACGTCTGTTTTCGTGTCAGTGGCTTCCTTCGGCTTTCACCACTGACAGTCATACGAGCCTCAGACTCCGGATGTCCGTCCCGCAGTAAAGTTTGTTCATTTGTTGTCGTTTCAGTAACTTCATTTCTTTTTACATAAACAGGGGTGTCAGCCCTATGCTAAAACCCCCAACCTGGAGGACTAGGGTGTCTGCTTTAGTCTGACCCCTGCCCAGCTTGGTAGAACCTTCCAGGAGTAAAACTCCAGCTGGCATAGCTCTGGGGGTTATCAGGGTACGCAAGCCGCCATACCTCGTCGAGGTATTGACACAGGTGATGGCAGATATTGGGATGAAGGTCACCTAAAATGTTTGGATGTCCGGGTGTGTTGTCAAGCACAAGGAGAATCTAGAAGGGAATTTTCTTGGCCAAGCAATAACGTTCAGCAGCAGGAACAAAATGGTTCAGGTACCAATCTTCGAAGAGAGCTAGTGTAACCCAAGTAATGAGAAGAGATGCCTTAATGATTCGACAAAGTGCCCTCGGATTTAAGGAGCGATACACAAGCAAAGGCTTAAGCTTGCGATCCCCGGATGCGTTACCCCCAAGCAATAACGTTAGCTTATCCTTGGCTGTCTAATGCCCTGGAACACTTTTTTTTTGTGTGAAATGTATGTCTTTTCAGAGATTTTTTTCCAAAATAAGCCAGTCTCTACACCTCATGGTAGAAGGGGAATGACTAAGTAAGTATGTATAAGCCAGTCTCATCTACATTAAACATTTACTCTGGTAAATAACCTACCTCCTGAATAACTTTTTTCAACATTTCAGGAAAATCACTCGCAGCACTTACATTGGCACTCACTGCTTCACCTTGTACTTTAATATTGTGCCCTCACTTTAAAACAACTGAACCAACCCCTACTCGCAACAAATTCTTCCTCACAATCGCCTTCACTTGCTGCAGCTTTTAAATCACCGACGAGGCTTTGAGCCTTTTCTTGCACTAAAGCAAGGCTAATAGGCATATTTCGCTGATATTGATCCTCTAACCAAATTATCAATAACCTTTCCATTTCCATAATTAAACCACTGAGTTGCTTAGTGATAACTGCAGCTTTCATAAGAGCATGGTCTCTTATATGCTCCATTACTCTCACTTTGTCCTTTAAAATTGTCATGATCGTCGACCGACGCTAGCCAAACGCTTTTCCAATGTTCTTTGGCGTTTCACCTCTTTCCGATCGCTTTATTATTTCCCCTTTATTTCAATTGTGATCGTTTTCCTTTTCTTTGATGCATCACCATCAATTGCATCGGATTTACACTTTGGAGGCATGGTTACGAGGATAAATACAAGAAAAATTTAAGCCAAATAACACTTTGAGGATAAATACAAGAAAAATTTAAGCCAAATAACACTTTGAGGATAAATACAAGAAAAATTTAAGCCAAATAACACACACAACACAGTATTAACAGCAATGTGATCCAACTTAAAATGACGACGAACTGCTGAAAACACTCAAAGTTTTGATGCACGTCGCAAAGTACTGTAGTGCACCCGTTCGTTATTACGAACCATTGTATGTAACTCAAATTTTTTTATATAATAGGCTTTACTGCGGTCGATTCATAACTAGGGATGTTCGTAAGTCGACATTTGTAACCCGGGGACTACTTGTACTTGAATGGGGAAAAAACTGTTCTGTTTAAACGTTTTTCATTTAAGCAACAATCTCTAATGCGTCTATTGTGTACACATAGAACTTAATAATCTAGGACAGTGGCAGGCAACCCAGTAGATGTGGTAATCTACTTTAGAAACACTGAGCTCTCTAAAGATCTACTTCATGTTTTCATGCATGTTTTCAGTAATCTGAAACTGGAATAAGCGCAGCCTACATATAACTTTGAGATGCAGGGAGTGAGCCAGAGTTGGGGCACTGTACGAAGGATGGCCACCGACCGTGCAAAGTGGAATCAATTTGTTGTTGCCCTACAAGACGCCACTAGGTGTGATGGCCACTGACTGCTTTGACGGTCGGTGGTTAAGGATTGAAGAAGAAGAAGAAGACATATAACTTTAGGAATCTTAATCTTAACCTTAAACGCTAACCTTAACCCTAAGACCGGAGAACTGAACTGCACTTTCGGAAAATGAATAAAAGTGATAGAAGGAAGACAGGTTGTGTGTAAAATTGAAAAAGGAATTGGATGCTTACCAGTGTTTATCAGGATGGATGCATGGAGTGGTCAATTATAATATTATATTGGAATCAGAGACTTGGCACTCCATAATGTGAAAGGCAAGGGTAGAATCATAAATATGTGTAAAATGTATTGTTTATTAATGTATTATATTATTTTAGAAAATGTTCTGCTGATAGACACCAGTCTTGTCTCGCTATTGCTAATCATACTGAGCCATGTATCATTCATATACATGCAACCATCTGAAACACACTCATCTCATACACACTTAGACTTGTGGGTTCCATAAACAAGGACTAGCCACTTGTCTATCATTGTCCGCAGATTCATATGTCATCAGAGGGAAGGCAAACCCGGTCCCAAAAAATGCGGTACTGAAGTCGGATGTGCCGGCCGAAAGATGCAGATATCGCAGCTCCGGCGTAAACAGACACAACACAACTAACGTCCTTTTCAGGATGAACGAGGAAGAAGAAGGAAGAAGAATATGTCATCATATGCCAGTGATATGAGTCCAGATCAATAAGAGCTACCTGGAACCTCACAGGAGCCTACACATTGTCATCTGAATATCAGCCTTAGTCCCCCTCAGTATTGGGTTTGCTGGTGAAAAGATCTTCAACATACAGTGGTGTGTCATTCAAAAGAGGACAGACATTAACTCTAAGTTTAGTATAAACTGTGACCAAATTCCTGCAGCATACGTGAGCTGTCTTGAGGAGTCAAAGACAGTACTTAGTGTTTATGATGATAAACTGTTGATTACTGGACCAGACAAGAAGCAATAGTGAGAAAGGAACTTTGGAGGAACTTTTTAGTAATTTTCAAGATTGCTGAAAAGACCTTTTTAAAATTAATACTTAATTTACTAAACATTCATTCAAGTTGTGTAATATAAGTTTATTCATTTACATTCATCAATTCACCCTTCATATTGGCACAAGAAAAGAAAAGATAGATGTAAATATTTAATGTTTCATAATAGTAACACTCTTGACTTATTAATTTTATATTATTGAAGTTTTGAGTTTTACTGACTTGTTTAATTATCATAGGTAGTTACATAGCAAGGTGGCACCGTTGGGTCTGACTTTACTCTGGATACTTTCTGAAGCAGATACCTTCACAGCCGTGACTATCCTGTGATACCAGTGTTCTTCTCCAACATTGGGACTTCACTCTTTTCATACAGAACTCCATTTCTGTTTCAATAATACTACTGACTATACACACTTAAAAACCTTATGCTACAAGAATCAATAAGTATTAATTAGTAGCTGTCAGTAACTGACACGATATATTAAAATATTAAATGACTGGCAAGCATACTATAAACATCATCTTCTTTTGCGCTCCTGATGGAGCATAGAGCTACCACTGCAGCTGGTTCTATTGTAGGAAGTCTGCACCAAACATTCACATGCTTTTACAGCAGTGGTTTTTGTAGTAATTTGATAAACACCACACGGCTGTCATGCACCTCATATGTCGCCTTGTACGACATGCTTGGGGGTGCAGTAGCGCTATTCTGTCTTTGCCTCTTCTGAGCGCCTCGTGAACTAGACGGGCAAACCATGAAGGTTCTGAGCGCCCCGTGAACTAGACGGGCAAACTATGAAGGCTGAAATGAAGCACAGTGGGCCGTGTTCTTCAATGTCATCCTAGTAAGTCGCCAACGTCAAGATACCAAAACCTAACAACTTTTTTACTGCGTCTCTGAATTCTTTTTTAAGGCCATATCGAACAGACGGCCAACTGTGTATATATCGTAGGCAGTAGTGGGTAGGTAATGTACCGGTTTATTGGTCAATTTTAGGACTATGAAATGCCAATCAGTAAACAAGTAGGCTACTGCTTACCAACGTTTGCGTCGAGCGGACCCTTTTTAAGAAACTCGACGATTCCGTCAATTGACTTTTTGTCTCCGTTCATCTTCCAGTTGCCGCCGACAAAGAATTTCCTGTCACCCATTATTGGAGCACAAGAATGCTGTAGTTATTAGGGGGGGGGGGGGGGGGGGGGGGGGGGGGGGGGGGGTTGCTTCTAGCATTGAGGGCCGCCCAAGGCACCTTCCACTCAGACAGCCCACCAAGAAAAAAGTTCATAAATGCCCCGCTTGTGGTATATGTATATGTATTAAATTCTGACTTTACAAGCTTAGCAGTGACACTTTTTGTTTCTAGCAATATATTTTTGTTTCTATTTAAAGATGAAAAATATTCTGTTCAACCTCTGATGGGTTATAATTAGGATATATATTGTTTTCAATTCCAAATAATATGAACAATTGCCGATATGGGAAAGTGGCATCACATCTGTAAAATCACTCGTATGTTTAAAAAAATCCAACCAACAAAAACGAGATAAAACCTAACAAAACCAAACAAAAACATCAAACAAAAATAATATTAAGTGGCAGGGGTGTAAAGGCCTGTTGTTTTCAGTTATTTAACTGATTTTAATAGATATATTCAAATATGGAAAATGGCAAAAGAGTGTAGTATCACGAAAATACATCCATTTTCACTGCAGAGAAAGTGGCAATACTAAAAGCACTAGAAGAATTCTCTAATAACTTTTCAAAGAAACTAACGATTTTAAACTGACTCTCTTTAAACTATTCAAGCACTTACAAACTTACGAAAATACAGTAGACCTGATATAGCAGAGGATATATTTCTGGCTACTACATATCGGTTCATATATTCCAGAGGATGTTATGTCTTAATTGCTTGAAAACATTCACATGTTGGCATAGAGGGAAATGGAAAAGCAGACAAAGAAGCCAAGAAAGGTAGATCTGATAAAAATCTAATAAATGTAGGGATGAATTTATCAGAAATTAAGAGCTTATTTAAAGAATTAATTACAGATGATCCAAAGCAGAGTGGGATAAAAATCTGAAAGGAAGACATGCATATACGAGATGTTCAAGGCTCCAACAAGAAAATGTAAGATATCTTTGGAATTGAAAATTCTCAGTAATAAGAAACTTATCAGACAACAGCTGGTAAAAGACTATTTCATAACAGAAGAACCTTACTGTGCAGGATGTCTTCAAGACAATAATATAGAGTAAAGGTAAAAAGGAAAGGATCCCGTTACACGCCCATTGAGACATATTGGGAATATGGTTGTTAACTCGTGATTTGAGTATGTGTTTGTGGTGGTAGTGTGTATCGTCGTTTGATACTGCTGACAAAGGGTGTTGTCAGATATATCGGGCTTATAGTCTATAGCCGATTGATTTTAGATAACGCGAATAACCAACGTGGGCCGTATGGATGGCCAATGAAGACAATGTCAAAACGTAACAGCAACGACTGGCAAGTCAAGTAGATCGGACCCAATGACGACAGGAACAACGACATCATAGGTAGACGAATGGTTCAAAACGTAGTTACATCTGGTAAGCATCATACATCGAGCAGAAAGTATAAATACGGCCGACATTTTTGTATTTCATTAATACAGGATGACCCAAAAAAAACGGGCCCGCACACGCACAAAAAGTGCGCGCACGGGTCCGTTTTTTTTTTTTGGGTCACCCTGTATTATTACAATATTTTCTATATAAGGCTATGTAAAAAAAAACTATTGCTGTCTAGTCCCTTACAAAAGAAAACTGCTTGTTTACTCTCAGTTTCAGTTTTCCAAGAATCTTCTCAGAATTGCTTTTTTTAGATTTTAAGCCACTGCATGCATGTTAGTATGCTACTTATTTTATTACACTTCTAACAGAGAATGGCATCACCTTCAAGAAGAGCATGTTTTCTTTCACCGCATTTATTTTGTTATATTTGTGGAGAGTACCCTTTCAAAGAAGAACATAGGAAGCATATTACTGTTTTTGTGAAAAAGGCATACTTTGCTTACATTAAAGTAAAACTAGGTGACCAGGACAAGTCTTGGGCTCCTCATATTGTTTGCAAAACATGTATTGAACACCTGCGACAGTGGACTTATGGGAAAAGAAAATGTTTAAAATTTGGAATTTCAATGGTTTGGAGAGAGCCCAAGAACCACTATGATGACTGTTATTTCTGTGTTGTGAATATTAAGGGAATTAATGGAAAAAAATCACAAAAAGTGGAAATATCCAGATTTAGATTCTGCTAGGCGACCTGTTCCACACGGAGATGACATACCAATTCCAACTTTCAGTCAGATTTCGGATTCCCTGCTAGAAGATGAGACAGCAGTGGCATGTGGAATGACAAGTGACAGTGATAGTTTTTTTTTTTTTTTTTTTTTTTTTTTTTTTTTTTTTTTTTTTTTTTTTTTTTTTTTTTTCGTTCGCCCGCTAATACTCGAGGCGAAATCTCAGGTTATTATTTATGTCTAACCTGACATTGATTTTACGTGAGTATCCCTTTATTTCTTGTACAGAGACAGGTGTCCCTCGCCATTCAGGCAAATACTCGCCGATTTCGGAGGTACCCATTGCAGCTGGGTCGGCTCAGGAGCCGCCAGTCCCTGGTCGACGACACTCCTTCAAATGTCCTCGCCAGGTCTCGAGTTAATCCAGTCCAAATCCCGGTCGACGAAAAATCCTCAAATGCCGTCGCCCGGGTTTGATCCTGTATCACCCGGTCGCCAGAGCGGTGTTGTAACCACTACGCTAGCGCGGCTCCCGCAGTGATAGTGATTTCGAAGATGATTTTTCAGATGCTCAACGCTTCGACCAGATTGAACTAAATGATCTAATCCGAGATCTATATCTCTGCAATGAATCTTCAGAACTTTTGTCTTCAAGATTGAAAGAAAAAAAATTACTGACTGCTGAAACAAAGGTTACATTTTATCGCAGCAGAGAGCAAGGTTTTATTCCATTCTTTTGTAAAGAAAACAACCTTGTGTTTTGTACTAATGTAAGAGGTCTTGTTGACAAAATGGGTGTAAGTTATACTCCAGATGAGTGGCGACTTTTCATTGACAGCTCTAAAAGAAGTTTGAAGGGTGTTCTCTTACACAATGGTAGGAAATATGGCTCAATTCCAATTGCACATTCTACTACAATGAAGGAGGAGTATGCTACAATAAGCACAGTTCTGGAAAAATTGAAGTATTTAGAACATAACTGGATGGTTTGTGTAGATCTTAAAATGATGAACTTCTTGCTTGGCCAGCAAATGGGATTCACCAAATATCCATGCTTTATATGTTTGTGGGATAGCAGGGCAAAAGATATGCACTGGACAAAGAAACAGTGGCCGTTGAGGGATGAATTTCAAGTTGGAGAAAAAAATATTGTCAATAAGCCTCTCATTGATCGAAAAAGAGTTCTACTGCCACCATTACATATAAAGCTTGGCTTGATGAAGCAATTTGTAAAGGCCCTGAACAAAGATGGTACCTGTTTTAATTACTTATGCAGAAAGTTTCCAGAATTGAGCACAGACAAACTTAAAGCTGGAGTTTTTGATGGACCTCATATTGGAAAGTTAATAAACGATCCAAATTTTATTGATTCCATGAACAAAACAGAGTCCACAGCCTGGTCATCATTTGTTTTAGTTGTGCAAAACTTTCTGGGTAACTTTAAAGCAGACAATTATTCTGAATTAGTTGGAAACATGCTGTCGAGTTTTTGTGAACTTGGATGCAACATGTGCATAAAATTGCACTACCTCCATAACCATTTACATTTATTTCCGGAGAATCTTGGCGACTTTAGTGAGGAGCGAGGTGAAAGATTTCATCAAGATATAAAAACAATGGAAGAGAGATACCAGGGACTTTGGGATGCCCACATGATGGCAGATTACTGTTGGACCCTTAAGCGTGACTGTCCGGGCATATCCTATTCCAGGAAGTCCTCGAAAAGATCATTTTTGCGTGTTGACTAAACAAGTGCTAGTGATAAAGTTGTATTACATTTCTGGTAATATATGCACAGTAATTACATATAATATAAATACAGACTAAAGTCAAAATGCCACTGATAGCACCTAACTCAAGGATTGTACATAACAATTGCCCTACTAATATGGTCATTCTTAGTTATCTTCTAGGGTTCAAAATGAGGTCTAAGGACTTTATTAGGTTTAATGTGTTAAGGTGTGTGATCCCGGCCCTGGCTAAGACCCGGCATACTCTAGAAATGATCCCTTTGTTATGTCTGGTTTTTTTTTTTTACTAAAACAAAATATTTTAACTTTTACCCTTATAGAGTACATACAATTTATACTTTGTTTAAAAGTGTTTAACCGTTACAGAAAAAAGAACAATTTTACAACCTTTATAATATAAATGTAATAACATTTTTGTTACTTTTATTTCCCTTTTTTATTTAACACTTTTTTTTACTTCCCTTGACAATACTAACGTTGTCAAAGTCTGTGTTATCTCCCATCATGCCGCGTTTTTTAACACTGTCAGAGGCACTACTTGTCTATTATCATCACCAGCTACCATCTGCACACGAAGGTCAACAGCAATGGATCTTCGGCTTCTTCCATCTATTGCCTTGATAGCTCTTTCCTGCCAATCTCTTGATGTTATCTTCCCATTTATACCGCTGCCTTCGTCTTGCACGTTTGCCATTGATCATTAACGGATTCAATGGAAGTTCTGCCATAGCAAACAGGGCCATCAATCTCAGAGGCATGAGACCTTTAAATGTGCCGTTAACTGGCAATAATTATAGAGGTAACGAATTCCTGGAACAATCCGTCAGGAACAAAACTCTTGAGTATTTCAATATATTCGTAAGCATGGGTCTTCTCATAATATCGGAGAAAGAACCCCAAAAAATGCGTCTATCACAGGCGACCGAAATATTATAAAGCCTCTAGGGTTCGATTTGTATAACAACAAATCGACGCAACAAAAGTGCGTAATCTGCATTCAATGGAGATGCAGAAAAGTACGCATAACTATTTAAACAAAGTACATCTATATCAGATGCGCTCACATGTGTGTCTATCAAAACTAGACTGGCATGTGAAAGTCTCACACACTTAACTCCCACGCGTAAAAAGGACTTAACAATGGTGTTAGGCCCATATTTTCTTGACCATCGGCACACTAGGGGTGATGTGGTCAGCATCACGCCGGCCGCCTTAACCTTCCCAGAGTTGCTCTGGTACCCACCCAATTGGGGCTGGGTCGACCCAGGAGCAGTTTGCGGCCTAAAAAAATCTCACTTTATCTGGGGATCGAACCATAGACCATTGAGCCAGGAAGCCAGTGCACCAACCACTATGCTACCGCGGCTCCCAATAATATAGAGTATTTCTTGTTAAAATGTAGGAGGTATGAGCAAATGAGAATACCATATTAGATTATTTGCAGGCATCAAATTCTGGCAATAAATATTTGTAAGGATGATAAGCATGATTTTGCTTATTTTTTTTTTCCGCAAAAAGGATATCTAGAAGCAGTCAAATTTGCGTAATAATGCGCAACAACCACGTTCGTGTAAATCTCTTGTCAAAAACAGTAATACAATTCACGACAACCACATACTATATATAAATTATTATTATTTTGCCGTGTCTCTGGAGCATGAAACCTTCCGAGATCTGACCTTTAGTCCGTCGACAAATGGGATTTTATTGAATCTCAAATAAATTGTTACATATATTCGCATTGCATGTAATACATAGTATGATATCATGGCAGACGACTTTAACTAAATAAGACTGCAAATAAAAAGACAAAAACAGGGCGCACACATAATCACCGACACACCCGCGAACACATAAAAGCACAAAATAAATAACTAACTAGAATCTAGATTCTAGACTAGCTCTGGCTTTTGCGTAGCTGGCGAGTCCTTTTTAGGGCCTTATGCTAGCAGATAGACAATGTTAGTCCTTTTCAGGACTTAGTATCTATCAACGCTGATCGGGTTAGCAGTCAACAGAGTTGAATGTTTTTGGGGATGGTAAATGTGCTCTGATATAGGGCCTAACCAAATAGGTTAAAAGGTACGCGCCTCCCCAGAAGAAGGCAAAAACAAAAAATCCGAAAATGCATTACGGCAAATTTCGTGCCCTAAAATACAGTAGAGCCCCACTCATACGGCGGGTTAGGTTCCAGACGTGCCAGCTCATAATGTAAAATAGATCGCTACAAGGGTTACTTCTACAGTAGCTCGTGAAATACTTGGGGAAAAAAGGAGAGTGGGAGCACTGGGGAACCTGAGTTAGCAAGTAAAGCTTGCCAGGTAATGAAAGAAAAACTCAGCTACGAATTAATGTATGTAGAAAACATTGTACTTAAATTTCTTCTTCTTCTTCTTCTTGGATCCTAGGCCCTGACTGACAAAGCAGTCTCGGGCCATCACGCCTAGTTGCGTCTTGTAGGGCAGCAACAACCTGTCCCCATTTTGCTCGGTCGGCGGCCATCTTTCGTGCCGTGCCCCAACTCTGGGTTCATGCTTTGCATCTCAGCTTCCACTGTTCTCCACGGGGAAAGAGGGGGGGGGGGAAGTGGGGCACCACTTAACGTCTCCGTACTTTTCTCCTCAAGAGATATCGTAGGTCACAAAGCAACCGCAAGCAACTAAAGAGTTCATTTTCATTTCTTCCTGATCACAAACGTAGACACACTCATTCTGTAATTTTAAATTGTTTGACGAAACTCAACTCATTCATTCATTGCCCATCATCTCCACAAGAAGCACAGGCCTTCAATAAACGCATGCCAAGTCCCCTGGCAAAAATTAAGTTCTCTGAATAAAAAATAAAAACGGCAGTTTTGCTCATCGTTCTGAATTTTTTGTAACAGTGGAAGGAGTAAGAACATGGACTGAAAAATATAAAAAATGCGAACATAATGGATTGCGCTATTCAATTGCGCTAACGTCATCAGACATAAAGGTCTTTTATATTTGGACATGCGCCCTAATATAACCGACTACGTTGAACGGGATGCGCCTCACAAAAACGATGCAAAATTTTTTTTTTTTTTTTTTTTTACATTACGCAAGCTGTTTTACATATTGTTATCCCGACATTATAAAAGCATAAATGAAAATCTCTTTCACACAAAAAAAATATAAAAAAAAACAATGGACACTTTCAGCTATGTGTAGTCCAAACACGTGGGAAGCAGAGCCTTCTCAATGGGCGGTATGGCCGCATCGGGCGCATCTTTAAGGGGCGCTGACATTAAAAAAAATTGCGGAAATTATAGTGTGATCCAACTCAGTAGCATAAAATTGACCCTCTTTGACTCCAGAACAATGCTCAGAGCGTTGCAAAATTGTGACTACCGTGCCACCGTAACGCTCAGAGCGTTGTTTTTAGTTTATCACGAATAAACCCCAAAAATCGTCCGTTTAATACAGTTCATATTTTAAAACTCGTAGAATGTCTTCCGCTACTGCTTAAACAACTAATTTGAGTGTAGTTAAGCAGGACGAGTGCATGTATTGAAGTTATTATCACAATTTGTGTGACGATTCGCTTGTTTGCGTTTTTCGTTGTTGTTGCTAGAGAAATATGTCACGCTTTATATTTACATTTTCTATGTCTCCAAAGCGAATGATTAATAATAATAATAATAATAATAAATTCTTTAAGCGCCAAACACGGCGCATAAGGCAGAAACCAGTGCTCTCCAGGTTGTTCGTTGTGACGCCACTCCTCTTAGCTCTTGCACATTATTTAGGCCCAACGTTCTTCCTTCTCTTATTATTGTTCTTCTGAGTGTTTCTTTTGGTCTTCCTTTTTTCCGCTTACCCTCAGGAACCCAAGTGAGCGCCTGTAGTGGTATTCTGTTGTTTTGCATTCGTAGGACATGACCGATATATGACCATCGTCTTTTCCTTATATAGTCGGAGACATATTTCTGCCTAGAGTCTTCTCTTATTTGTCGATTAGTCTTGAATTCTTTCCAACTGATGTTCATGAGTTTTCTAAGACATTTGTTCTCGAATGTATTCAGCTTGTTCTCCAATGATTTTGTTATTTTCCAACTCTCACAGCCGTATGTTAACACTGAGATAACATTTGAATTAAACAGACGAAGCTTGGTATGTATATTCAATGATCGTAATTTCCAAATGTTAGATAATCTATTGAAGGCGCTAGCTGCCAAAGCAATTCTAGTATGGATTTCTCTTGTTGTGTCACCATCCTGAGTCATTTTACTGCCTAAATAATTGAAACTTTCAACTTTCTGTAGTTTTTCCCCCCGTTCAAGATGATATCAAAGGTCTCGTTAGAAAAGTTCATAGCTTTAGTTTTAGAGGCATTTATTTGGAGACCAATTTTAACCGAGAGATGACACAAATTATTTATTGCTTCTTGGGATTGTCTTGGTGTTGAACTTAAGAATGCTACATCATCTGCGAAATCCAGGTCCCCCAGGAATTTTCCATTTGTCCATTTTATACCCAATTGTTCATTGTGGGTATAGTTTCTCATAACCCAATCAATAGCTATTCCAAAAAGTAGTGGTGACATAATACAGCCTTGTTTCACCCCTGTTTCTACTGTAAACCATTCTGTATTCCCTTTATTTGTTCTAACACAACATCTTGCATTGTCATATAGCGCTTTGATTATATTCACATATTTTGTTGGAAAACCATAGATTGTAAGTATCTTCCACAATGATGGGCGGTGTAGACTATCAAAGGCTTTTTGAAAATCGACGAAGGTGATAATAAGTGGCGATTGCCTTTCCACTGATTCTTCTATAATTGTTCTTAGTGTGAATATTTGATCAATACATGATCGTTTCGGCCTGAAACCCGCTTGTTCTTCTCTGATCTTTTCGTCAGCATGCAATTTAAGTCTTTCTAACATCATGCAACATAATAATTTTCCAGGTACTGATAATAGAGATATACCACGCCAGTTATTACAGTCTGATAGATCACCTTTCTTCGGTAACTTTACAATAATACTGTCTTTCCATTGTTGTGGTGGTTGTTCTTCTCTCCATACTTCATTTATAATATCTAAAATTCTCAAGAGGTTGTTGTCATTAACTGCTTTAATCATTTCCCCTGAAATTTCGTCAACTCCAGCAGCTTTAAAATTTTTTTAATCTTTTAACGGCTTGTTTGATCTCGTCCAGCGTGAATTCATCGCAAGTTATTGGCAAAGTGGTTGTGGATGTTTCATTATTAAAATCAGGTGTTACTGTTGGTGGTGGTCTGTTTAGCACCTCCATGAAGTGCTCAGCCCATCTCTTCATTTGTTCTTTTTCTGTTGGTATTGAATTCCCTAATTTACCTTTAACAGGTGTTTCCATAGCAGTAGGCTGGTGACATAGTTGTTTTGTAATTTGATAAAGCGAATGATTGTGTCAAACTAATTAGAAACATTGCTGACATTGATTATTATTGTTTGGTAGTCATCCGTTTGTTGTCAAAAGACGAAATCAGTGTAGAAAAGCTAGACACATTAGATTTAGTTGATGAGTGGGCATAGTCATATTCTGGCCGATCGAAAAACAACAAAACTAGACCTACAGTAACATCTAATCCATAGTCCTAGGTAGAAGATGAAGCTAGGGATACTATTAAAACATTAAACAAATATAAAAAGTTTTTATATGATGTTATTCTTCTTTATTTGTTTAAAAATTACGTAATGCAAGATTGCATAACTTTTTTTTTCATATAAGGTGTAATGTTATGATGTATGCATATATACGTTACTACGTCCTCTTCATAGGCACACATAAGTTTCACAATGCACAAAGTAAAGCGTGATCAGTTTGCAGCCATCTTTATTTACAGCATGCTCGTACATGTGTAGTTTCGTATTTTAATGTATTATATTACATCACCCCTTTTTTGAAGAAGAAAAAAAAAAGTTGGGAAAAACTATTACACGAAATGTTTCATGTGAGAAAGGATAAGTATGTGTAATGTTCAGTGTGAGCATATATGTCACTGTCTGTATCGGCTGCAATACTTCTTTGTAATGTCTACAATAACAGCTGATGGTGAGGGTTGTGGAAGTTTCTCAATGATGGGAAATTTGCTGTTCCTATAGAATGACCTTTGGCCTCTGCCTGACTTGAAATTATATCCACCTATGTTCCAATCCCCATTAGATCTAAAAGATGATTGTTGAGGAATATATCCATCATCATATGAATGAAAATTTCTTTGAGGTTGTTGTGACCTATTATTGAAATTATACCTCCCTCTGAAAGATCCATTATTATTATCTCGATTGACTCGAAAGTTTCTGTCCATGCTATATGATCTTTGTCCGGGTGGATCAGACATCATAGTTCTAGCCACTTGCAATGAATCCTTTATGTTATTCCTGCTAAGATTTCTACCAGGATGTGCAATTTGGTATTGTCGTCCAAGATTTTCCACAGCAGCCAATATGTCTCCGGCTTTCTCTCCTGCAAGAAGGATAAAAAGTCACCACTGACGAAGACAGCACTTTGTCTCTTAAAATTAAGTCAACCAGCCCATCAAAAGTTGTTTTTCAATTTTTGACAAATCAACCCATCTAGAAAAGCAAATCTTAATTGATGAAACAAATTCAGCAAAATCGTTCGCTGAATCAGGCAGCAATGATTTCAGTTTCAATCTTTAACCATTTTCATCTAGTTGATACTTCTTTAGCAACAAAGCTTTCACAGCATCAAAATCATTTCTGGTATGATCATCCATGGTGCAGACTGCAGTAAGAGCCTCACCCACTAATAAACTCATCAACCTGCTGGGCCATGTAGCTCTATCAATCTTAAATCTTGGCAATATGTTTCATTTATATTTAAAAAGCATGAAATGTCATCTATATTAGGACTACATTTTGGCAAATTAAGTTTAAAAGTAGAACCATGGTCTTTTTCCAGCCTCAACACCTGCTGGATTAGCCTGTTGATGTTGAAGTCTTAATTTTTCCAATTCAAGTTCAGCCAGTCTTTGAGCATAGGCCAGTTCTGCTTGAGTATGTGCTAATTTTTGTTCCCTCATATTCTCTTCTTTTATTCTCTTGCTCAAGAGCTAATTCTTCCTGTCTTCTCTTCTCAGCTAATTCTTCTTCTCTCCTCTTCTCAGCTAATTATGCTTTTCTCCTCTTCTCAGCTAATTCTTCTTCTCTCTTTTCATGATCCCTATCTAAGAGTCTCTGTTCTCTGAGCTCATTAGATGCATAGGTTTTTAAAGCTTCACCCTCCAAACCAAAATCCTTTCCAATCTTTACAAAATACTCCAAGGTAGCCATAATTCACTATTATTGTGACCAAATTGTCCAGTAACAATGCAAATATTATATAATGAATATGTGAGCAATATTAGCAACAATTATATCACCAATCAAAATCAATCAAGTGCATGAAATTATAGATGTTATAGTAGGAGCAAAAAATATCGAGATACGAACAAGATTACAGAATACAGTAATATCACCAACAAAAATCAATCAACTGCATGAAATTATAGATGTTATAGTAGGAGCAAAAAAAAAATAGAGATAAAAACAAGATTACAGAATACAGTGAAAAGAGCCAACTCAAGATAATACCAATGATGAAACAAGGTAGAAATGTATGAATTGTAGAAACATGAAAAGAATTTAGCTCTACCACACTTATGACAATAGAAGCACAATTTCCCAACATATATTACATCTAATAATTGAGGGATAGCAATATGTTACGTACATTTATTACCTAAGGGGGTAGTCTTCGGTCCTGCCAAATGTACGCACCAGTTTTATATAGTTTTATTATTTGTGCGTTCGATTGATTCACGCACTGACGTGCACAATGCAGTGTGAGTTGCTTTGGACGCACGGGTAACCTAGTTTGGGAGATAGTGACGTCATGTGAGTTCGGGGCAGTACGGACTGTGTTTATGTCCGAGGTATATTTCTTGGAATATTTTATTGGCAAGTTTGGAAGAAGCCATTACTTTTGTATGATCTCTACTGGTTCATGATGCAGCCAAGAGTAGAAGTATCATGTAAGTGTCGCCCCATGTCATTGAATGTTTATTGAGTAAATTAATGTATAAGGCCGCTCATAGTTCTGATCTAGCGGGAAGTCATCACAGTATGTCCTTCCTAGAATGGACAGACGGAGTCGTTAGCCCTTTTGAATTACCGTAGAGGGGAGGATTCCTACGAAGAAACAAAGTTAATTGATTTGCATACTTCTTATGTTTATATGCCGTATTTTCGTAAATGCCAAAGTCGTGGCATGGATACAGAGAGGTTGGTCAATACAGAACTCTAACCTGGTCGTATTGTTGTGGATGACTTTGTTTGGATTGTTATATATCTATGCTACCTAAATATTGTATGAAGGAAGTCTGGAATTAGTGCGAGTATGACAAGAAATATTACTCAGTGAGAATTAATCCGTTGGTCATAAGATACGTCCTTGAGAGAAGGTCAACGGACGTTACTACAATACATATGCTATGGCAAAGGAAGTGATCGATCTTTAGTCACTTGAATGAGAGGACTTAATTGTAGAGGATCTTCATAAACTTGAAAAGTCAATGATCAACATTTTGATGTAATGACCTTTTTGCAACTGTAAATATGACCGTCTTGTTCAACGTCGTATATGTCACGTTCAATAAAATATATGTACAATCATCACAGCCTTGTGTGCTGCCAGTCAATAACCAGTTCATCACTACTTGTTGGTGTTCGTGTTGAAGAACATTTTATGACATTTTCGTTCTATCAAAACCATTCGCGTAAATAACACTCTTGAACGTTAGAAACGAACCCAACAGTAATTGGTATGCCAGTGTGGTCTGGAAGTAATTTCAAATAAACGTACCCATCCAAATTATCGTTTGAAAAGAAGAATTTGTACTTTCAAGGCGACATCATCTCAATTTGGATCCTAGCGTGATAAAGAATCAAAATCAACTCAAATGCTCAAGATCATCAATCAACCTCCACGTCAAGTTCTACAGTGACTGACTGCCTTGCTCACCTCTTCGTCAGTATTACGTTCGAGCTGGTTTTATATACGCGGAGCGAAGTATTTTATCCGTAGACGTACATCCACGGAGACGAGGCACCTTGTTTTTCCCGGCACACGCGAGCTAAGTATAACTTGTATCCGTTATACATTTTATTATTATTAGCTGTGCCTTAATTGTTTATGTCCACCTTTATATTTTCCGTGTTATGTGTTATATGTTGTGTATTCTTTGTGGGAGGTAGGGTTTGGAGACTCACGGAGGATACATCCCAGTTTCACACCAGGGCCTTCGTGACTGTTCTTTAGGAATTGTTTTGCAGACTTCCCTCAGTGGAATGTTCCTACGCGTGAGCGTAGAAGGATTCTAGGTCCACTGTGTCTGGTGGTCTGTGACACCTGACTGTTTAGCTGTAGTGTCAAGTTTTAATTGTTGTTTTCGTATTTATTTTTATTCGTAATTTAGTTTTATGATGAATTTTGTTTGTATTTTGCGTCATTCTCACCTTTCCTGTCGTTCAGTTTTTTACAAAACCTATGTTTTTACACTGTGTTGTCTATTGTCTTGTTGATTATTTGATCGCAGTTATCATCGTAACTCTTTACGACATTCTATTTTTAGTTTCACATTTTTATTTTTATTGGATTTCTGCGACTGTTTTCTATCGTCTTTGATTATCGTGTCTTGTCGGTATTGTTTCTATTGTTTTCTCACGTTATTACTTTCATGACATTTCATTACATAAATAACTGTATTGATTATTAACATATTTCATAACTATATGATAACATTATACCGTTCTAAGGACAGGAACGAAGAACACTTGTTATAATAACAAGGTTAACTAATTTATATTGATTAATTATCATTTTAAATATCTAGAGTACTGTGACTACTTATATAGAATAATGTATTCACTCGATTATTTCATTAAGCAAGCAAAAGCTTTGCAAATACCTGCTGAAGAGGTACGACAATTCGCTTTGTCGGAATATAAAGAATCTCAAAGGTTGGAAGCTCAAAGATTGGAAGCTGAAAAGTTAAGATTGGAAAATTTGAAATTTGAGGCAGATCAAAAACGGATTGAGGCTGAGGAAGAGGAGAAAAAAATGAGATTAACTGCTGAGGAGGATGAAAAGAAGAGGAAATTTATAGCTGAGGAAGAGGAGAAAAAAATGAGATTGGCCGCTGAATTAGAAGATAAACGATTTCAGCGAGAGGCAGAACAGAAGCAAAGGGAGGCTGAAGAAAGACTTAAGATTGAGATGGAAAATAAACAAAAAGAAATGGAAGAGAGGAGATTAATAGCTGAACAAAATGTAAAACGACTTCAGCTTGAGATGGAAGAGAATGAAAAAAAAACGACAGCATGAACTGAAATTAGCAGAGTCAGAATATGAGAGACTTAGGTTAACTCAGGAATCTAATTCTCAGAGAACTTTTGAAAGCCAAACTCCATCCAGACATGATTATTTTAAGGAAATTCACCTTAAATTACCAAAATTTAATCCCCCGTCTGATGACGTAATATTCTTCCTAGATAGGTTTGAGGCCACTTGTGGATCTTATAACGTGGATAAAGCGCTATACTGTACATATTTATCCAGATTACTTACAGGGGATGCATTAGCAGTTTATCATACCACCAGCATTGGTGAGAAAAATGACTATAATGCTCTTAGAGCAGCACTTCTGCAAAAATTCCAAATGACAGAAGACGAATATCGTTTAAGATTTCATACATTACTACCTCAATCTGGCAGAAATTTTAGTGATTTTCTGTCACAGATACGACTACCATTAGAAAGATGGATCGAATTATCCAAAATTGAAAAGTCGTATGAAGGTCTCTTCGATTTACTGATGCGCGATAAGGTACTTTCGTCTGTAAATCCTACATTTCTCGCATTTTTACACGAAAGGAAACCTTTATCTATGAAAGGCTTAGAAGAACATGCAAAAAATTTTTGCACTGCTCACCCAACCATGGATCTAAGTAACGCGCAGATTAAGAATGAATTGCCTGTTGCTTTTGCAGCACAACAAAACAATTTTTCACGCAATCGTTCTTTTAGTGCTGATAGGTATGTCAATAAGGGAAATAATTACAATTTTAACAATGATAACTTTTACAAAGGGAAGCAATTTCAACAATCTGCTCCATTTAATGTTTCTTGGAACCAAACTCACAGATCACAAGATTTTGGTAACAATAATTTTAAAAATAATCAAGGACATTATAATAAACAAAACTGGAGATCAAAATCTCAGGGTCCACAAAACAGACAAGGTTCTTGGAATAAAAATTTTAAAGAACAGCATAACTTTAATTATACAAACTATCGGACTCATCCAAATTTTAACTCTAGTAGAAAAGACAATTATGGCAATTTTAATGCAAATAATCAAAATCGATCGCGTCGCAGAGAAAGATCGTCGAGTAATACGGGTAGACATTCTAATGTCTCTTTAATTGATACACAGGCTAACATTGAACAGGGTAAAGTAGCTGAAACTCACAATGCTATGTCTTGTTCTCTTGATTGTACCCAGGTGAAAGACTGTCCAGAATGCTCGACTCTTTTCCAGCCTAAGGCGATCACGACGCTGCGTTGCGGACATACCTTGCCTAGTCTACCTGTAGTCTGTACGGCCACTGCTGCGTCAGTACACCAGGGACAGGGCTCTCTTAAGTTTAACAAGGGATTTGTTAACAATATTTCATGCTCTCTCCTATTTGACTCAGGTTGTAGCACTGTGGGCGTCCGGACGTCGCTGATCAACCCAAGTTGTGCCACGGGCAGGGTTGTCAAGTGTGTGACTTTTGGTGGCACCGTCGAAACATTTCCCACTGCTATTATTGATCTTAATACACCATTTTTTTCAGGAAAGATCCAAGCATGTCTCCTTCCGAATCCAATTTGTGATTTAATACTTGGTCGCATACATGGTATTAAAGAGTGTACACCACAGCAAATAGCTGAATGGGAAGAGCGACATATTCAAACTGCAAATGCAGTAGTGACTAGAGCGCAAGCTACTAATATGTCGCATGAAATATATAGTTATCTACCCTTCCAAGATGGAGGTGAAATTCGTTTCTCACCTTAGACGCCGAAAGAAAAACATCAGGAATGTGTATATTTCGATGGATATCACCATGTTATGTTAAATTATAGAATAAAAGATACACCAGAGTATCTAGTGGTGTAGATATTTTCCTATAACTGACCTCGAAACCCTCGAATCGGTCGGTTGGATCGGAGGGTTGATCAGTGAGTTAACAATTCACTATCGTAAAACAAGCTATTGTTACCGAAACAGAACCAGGCTCGACAGTAAACATGACTCACTCTAATATCTTGGGGGCTAAGGAGATTTCTAAAATTGGATACTGGAATGTAAGAACTATGTATCAAGACGGAAAATTGGAAGAAGTAATTAAAGAAATGGATAATTATAAGTTGGACTTATTGGGTGTCAGCGAGTGTAGATGGACGGGGAAGGGCATAAAATATATTTCAGAAGAAAAAAAGCAAATTATATACTCTGGTAGTAATGATAATCGTCACACAGAGGGAGTAGCCATCCTAATGACACAGAAAGCAGCAGCATCGCTTATCAGCTGGGTACCTATCAATGAGAGGCTAATATTAGCTAGATTTCAGACACGATTTTTCAAGCTCTCAATTGTACAATGTTATGCACCAACTAACGACGCTCTTGATACCACAAAAGATGACTTCTATGAAGCACTTCTAAGTACCATCAACACAATACCCAAGCATGACATAATAGCAGTCATGGGTGATTTTAACGCCAAAGTAGGTGACAACAACGATGGAGTACAAAGATATCTCGGTACTCATGGCATAGGCTGTTTGAATCAAAATGGCGAAAGACTTCTAGAACTTTGTGAAATATCAAACCTCGTTGTGGCAGACACCATCTTTCCACATAAGAATATCCACAAGATAACATGGAATTCACCTGATGGCAGAACTAAGAACCAGATAGATCACTTCTGCATAAGCGCTAAATTTCGCTCATCAGTTCAAGACGTCAGAGCATACAGAGGTGCAGAGATCGGAAGCGATCATAACCTCTGCATAGCTAAAATAGAATTAAACTGAAGAAGTTATACCAACCGAATAAAAATAGAAGAATAGATGTACACAGACTGCAATCAAATGATATAAAGAAGGAATATAATGTCAAAATGAACAACTATTTCGATGCTTTAGGCAAAATTGACAACGATATCACCACCAAGACAATCGATACTAAATGGGAACAACTGAGAACAGCAATGACAGAAGCAGCTGTAGCGACCACCGGATACCTAGTACATAAAAAGAAAAAAATGGATGAGAGAAGATACTTGGGATAAAATACAAGAAAGGAAAACAGCAAAACTTAAACTACTAGCGGCAAGTACACATAATGCAGTTGAATCTTGCAAACTAACTTATAACTTGTTAAATAAAGAAGTGAAGACAAAAACTCGAAGAGATAAAAGACATTTCATCAATGAACTGGCCGTAGAAGCTGAAAATGCTGCAAGAACTGGTAATAGTAGGTGCCTTTATCAAATTACAAAACAACTATGTCACCAGCCTACTGCTATGGAAACACCTGTTAAAGGTAAATTAGGGAATTCAATACCAACAGAAAAAGAACAAATGAAGAGATGGGCTGAGCACTTCATGGAGGTGCTAAACAGACCACCACCAACAGTAACACCTGATTTTAATAATGAAACATCCACAACCACCTTGCCAATAACTTGCGATGAATTCACGCTGGACGAGATCAAACAAGCCGTTAAAAGATTAAAAAAAATTTTAAAGCTGCTGGAGTTGACGAAATTTCAGGGGAAATGATTAAAGCAGTTAATGACAACAACCTCTTGAGAATTTTAGATATTATAAATGAAGTATGGAGAGAAGAACAACCACCACCACAATGGAAAGACAGTATTATTGTAAAGTTACCGAAGAAAGGTGATCTATCAGACTGTAATAACTGGCGTGGTATATCTCTATTATCAGTACCTGGAAAATTATTATGTTGCATGATGTTAGAAAGACTTAAATTGTATGCTGACGAAAAGATCAGAGAAGAACAAGCGGGTTTCAGGCCGAAACGATCATGTATTGATCAAATATTCACACTAAGAACAATTATAGAAGAATCAGTGGAAAGGCAATCGCCACTTATTATCACCTTCGTCGATTTTCAAAAAGCCTTTGATAGTCTACACCGCCCATCATTGTGGAAGATACTTACAATCTATGGTTTTCCAACAAAATATGTGAATATAATCAAAGCGCTATATGACAATGCAAGATGTTGTGTTAGAACAAATAAAGGGAATACAGAATGGTTTACAGTAGAAACAGGGGTGAAACAAGGCTGTATTATGTCACCACTACTTTTTGGAATAGCTATTGATTGGGTTATGAGAAACTATACCCACAATGAACAATTGGGTATAAAATGGACAAATGGAAAATTCCTGGGGGACCTGGATTTCGCAGATGATGTAGCATTCTTAAGTTCAACACCAAGACAATCCCAAGAAGCAATAAATAATTTGTGTCATCTCTCGGTTAAAATTGGTCTCCAAATAAATGCCTCTAAAACTAAAGCTATGAACTTTTCTAACGAGACCTTTGATATCATCTTGAACGGGGAAAAACTACAGAAAGTTGAAAGTTTCAATTATTTAGGCAGTAAAATGACTCAGGATGGTGACACAACAAGAGAAATCCATACTAGAATTGCTTTGGCAGCTAGCGCCTTCAATAGATTATCTAACATTTGGAAATTACGATCATTGAATATACATACCAAGCTTCGTCTGTTTAATTCAAATGTTATCTCAGTGTTAACATACGGCTGTGAGAGTTGGAAAATAACAAAATCATTGGAGAACAAGCTGAATACATTCGAGAACAAATGTCTTAGAAAACTCATGAACATCAGTTGGAAAGAATTCAAGACTAATCGACAAATAAGAGAAGACTCTAGGCAGAAATATGTCTCCGACTATATAAGGAAAAGACGATGGTCATATATCGGTCATGTCCTACGAATGCAAAACAACAGAATACCACTACAGGCGCTCACTTGGGTACCTGAGGGTAAGCGGAAAAAAGGAAGACCAAAAGAAACACTCAGAAGAACAATAATAAGAGAAGGAAGAACGTTGGGCCTAAATAATGTGCAAGAGCTAAGAGGAGTGGCGTCACAACGAACAACCTGGAGAGCACTGGTTTCTGCCTTATGCGCCGTGTTTGGCGCTTAAAGAATTTATTATTATTATTTATTACACCTATTGAACCTACAGTTCATACCACTTGTGATGATGATGCTCCTATTTCACGGGAGTTGTTTGCTACATTACAAAAGAATGATGATTCATTAAAAAAAATTTTTCAGTATGTTAACAAAAAGAATACAAGCAACAAACTTGCAAAATCTAGACATGACTTTATACTTAAAAATGGGATTTTGGTTAGAGTAATACGGGAAAAGGATTCATCCTTATGTTTTCAGATTCTAGTCCCATCCTGTATGAGATCTCGGATATTACGGCATGCTCATGACTCGCAATGTGCGGGCCATATGGGTTTTTCGCGTACCAAATCCAGAGTGCTTTCGGCATTCTACTGGCCAGGCATTCATAGGGACATCACTCTCTATTGTCGGTCCTGTTTGATATGTCAGGAAGTTAAGGTACGGGGTCCATTTCATGCGGCTCCTATTCAAGCTGCGGACATCCCGATTAGACCATTTGATAAAATGGCTATAGACATTATTGGTCCGATGCTTCCATCTGCTAGAGGGCATACTCATATCCTTACGTGCATTGATATGTGCACTCGTTGGCCTGAGGCCATCCCTCTCAAGAACACTTCATCTGCCAGTGTAGCAGAAGCATTGATGTTAATCTTCTCACGCATTGGTTTTCCACGGAAAATCTTGTCGGATCATGGGGTTCAGTTCATTTCTGAATCCATGTCTCAAGTTATGAAGACATTAGGTATAGACAGATCTCTTAGTTCTATTTATCATCCGATGTCAAATGGGTTAATTGAGCGTCTCAATAGGACACTCAAGCAGTTGTTGGGTAAGATGACTCAAGACCATCCCCAAGACTGGGATCGGGTCCTACCCGCTTGTCTCTTTGCGTATCGCGAAGTACAAAATCAAGCCACGGGGTTTTCTCCATTCCAGCTTGTTTTTGGCATGCAACCACGCGGTCCTATGTCGTTAATCCACGACTTATTGGTTGATGAGAATATTGAAGAGGAAACTCAATCCTCTTATGAGTATGTGATCTCTCTGAGAAAGAGAATCATAGATGCTTGTAGACTAGCTACTGCATCATCTGAACAAGCCAAAGAAAAAGCTCGTCTATTTGCAAACAAGTATAGACGTCTTCGCCAGCTCATACCTGGTGATGAAGCTTTTGTCTTACTACCTGCGCATAACAATCGTCTTTTAATTACCTGGAGAGGTCCTTTCAGGATCATCTCAAGAATATCCGATGTCGACTACATCGTTGATGTTAATGGTAAACATAAAACCTTCCACATTAACATGTTGAAGGAATATTACTCACGTCCTGATTATCTACAGTCAGTGTTTCAGGCAACTGACGATCCTACACCTCCTATTCAACACTATTCTAGTTTGTCAGTCATCCAAGAAGAGGAATCTTCTTTCGATGATGTACAACTACCAATACCAGTTGTACCACTCCATTCCACTGAGAAATGGAATGATGTTACAATCTCATCTACTCTTTCGGCTGATCAACGTCAGCAAGTCTCTAATATTCTACACTCGTATGAGGATGTTCTCACTGACATCCCAGGTCATACGTCAGTCATCCAACATGACATTATTCTGACTGACGATACGCCTATTCGAGTTCGCCCATATCCTATTCCTTTACACTTTCGTGATAAGGTTGATAAGGAATTGGATGAGATGCTCCAATTAAATATAATTGAACCATCTTCATCACCATGTTCTTCTTCCATGGTAATCATTAGGAAGAAAGACAACAATATACGTCTTTGCGTAGATTACAGGAAATTAAACAAAGTTACAAAATTCGATGCGGAACCATTACCTCTTTTAGATGACTTATTGGAGAGATTATCTCATGCTACATTCTTTTCGAAATTTGACCTTTCAAAGGGATATTGGCAAGTGCCACTCACTCCTAAAGCAAAGCCATTCACCGCTTTCTCGACACCACGGGGTCTTTTTCAATGGAATTTTATGCCATTCGGATTAATGAATGCGCCAGCTACCTTTGTACGCATGATGCGCCGCATATTGTCTCATCGTCCCGATGTCATTACTTATATAGATGACATCTGTCTTTTCAGTGACTCTTGGGATGAACATATTCAGGGTTTAAAATCTTTACTTTCTACCTTACGGGATTATAACTTAACAGCGAAACCTTCAAAGGCTTTTGTCGGTTTTCATGACATCTCCTTTCTTGGTCACCGTATAGGTCGCGGTTTAATGTATACAGAAGACAGTAACGTCTCTAAAATTTTAAACATCTCAGCACCTAAGACAAAAAAACAAGTTAGGTCGCTTTTAGGACTAATACAGTTCTATTCAAAATTCATCCCTCATTTGTCTACTATAACTGCACCTTTTTCTTCTCTACTGAAGAAAGGCACATCTAATGTAATAAAGTGGTCGCAGGATCACCAAGCGGCTTTAGACTATATAAAACAATTTTTTTCAAATGCACCTTTTTTAAGGTTGCCTAACAAAGATCTCACCTTTGTTCTTCGCAGTGATGCAAGTTCTTACGCTATCGCTGCAGTTTTGATGCAGGAATATAACGGCACCTTATTTCCGGTTATGTACGTATCCAGAAAGCTCACGCCGAGCGAGACGAAATATTCCGTTCTGGATAAAGAGCTCCTTGCTCTTGTCTGGGCAATCACTAAACTGGATCGTTATCTCCTCGGATCACACTTTGTGGTGGAGTCTGACCAGAAAGCTCTTACCGCACTGAATACAGGGAACGTTAAGTCATCAAAGTCAGCGCGTTACGCTATAGCGCTTCAACTATTCCATTTTGAGATACGAGCTATTCCTGGAGTGCAGAATGTGTTCGCAGACTGTCTATCAAGATGCCCAAGCGAACTTGTCGAAACTAAGCCACTTCCAGATGTTGGAACATCCTCACCGATAACATGAATAACTTTGTACATTGTTATTGATACTATATTAACGTTTTATTAGAACGGGAACATTGGTACTACAGTAACTTTTTATTAATATGGCAACATTGTTAAGAGCGACAAATAGACATTCATTATTCTATGGAACATATTACACTACATGGCGTGTGCGAGAATATATTTTATCTTGTATGGAACATTCAGTACATCGTCGCGTCTATTACTAACTAGTTGCAACTGAACATTGACAATGAGTGATACTGGAATTACTTAGAAATATTAGTAACTGTTTATTTGTTAGTAATTAAGGAATATAGAAATTAGATTAATTCAATTTAATCTATTTAATTGATTATGGATCACACACAAACTAACTTTCTTAGTTGTCAGGTAATACCTACATTCACGGGTCTTAGTTATGATATCTCATTGTTAGATCACTAGTCAACCGTACTAGTGTTAGAAAACATTAAGTGTGTTGATTCTTAAAGTGTTTAATTTTGCATTGTTTCATTTTTGCACATTGTATTTTCAATTTCTCTGTTTTATTGATTCTCTTGTCATTGATCATCATCAGTGTTGCTGTTCATTTTCATTTTTGAAATCATATGTTTCAAATTTTTTTTTTGAAAACTTAGTTGAATTTTATTATCATTTTTTTTAATGGTTTTTTCATTTTTCATTTTCAAACTTGTTTTACCACATCGTTCCAAAGTAGGTCGTTTGTGGATGTGTGCTTTAATGCATACTATCATTTAGTTATATTCATTTCGTTTAATATTCTTTTCTTAATATGGTATAACTTTATGCATTTCATATATCTTGTTGTAGTTTTGACTCACCTCTCTCGGGTATTAAGTTAAAAAAAAATTAATAGAATTAATTTTTTTTAAGGGGAGGTGATAAGGGAGCTGTTACGTACATTTATTACCTAAGGGGGTAGTCTTCGGTCCTGCCAAATGTACGCACCAGTTTTATATAGTTTTATTATTTGTGCGTTCGATTGATTCACGCACTGACGTGCACAATGCAGTGTGAGTTGCTTTGGACGCACGGGTAACCTAGTTTGGGAGATAGTGACGTCATGTGAGTTCGGGGCAGTACGGACTGTGTTTATGTCCGAGGTATATTTCTTGGAATATTTTATTGGCAAGTTTGGAAGAAGCCATTACTTTTGTATGATCTCTACTGGTTCATGATGCAGCCAAGAGTAGAAGTATCATGTAAGTGTCGCCCCATGTCATTGAATGTTTATTGAGTAAATTAATGTATAAGGCCGCTCATAGTTCTGATCTAGCGGGAAGTCATCACAGTATGTCCTTCCTAGAATGGACAGACGGAGTCGTTAGCCCTTTTGAATTACCGTAGAGGGGAGGATTCCTACGAAGAAACAAAGTTAATTGATTTGCATACTTCTTATGTTTATATGCCGTATTTTCGTAAATGCCAAAGTCATGGCATGGATACAGAGAGGTTGGTCAATACAGAACTCTAACCTGGTCGTATTGTTGTGGATGACTTTGTTTGGATTGTTATATATCTATGCTACCTAAATATTGTATGAAGGAAGTCTGGAATTAGTGCGAGTATGACAAGAAATATTACTCAGTGAGAATTAATCCGTTGGTCATAAGATACGTCCTTGAGAGAAGGTCAACGGACGTTACTACAATACATATGCTATGGCAAAGGAAGTGATCGATCTTTAGTCACTTGAATGAGAGGACTTAATTGTAGAGGATCTTCATAAACTTGAAAAGTCAATGATCAACATTTTGATGTAATGACCTTTTTGCAACTGTAAATATGACCGTCTTGTTCAACGTCGTATATGTCACGTTCAATAAAATATATGTACAATCATCACAGCCTTGTGTGCTGCCAGTCAATAACCAGTTCATCACTACTTGTTGGTGTTCGTGTTGAAGAACATTTTATGACATTTTCGTTCTATCAAAACCATTCGCGTAAATAACACTCTTGAACGTTAGAAACGAACCCAACACAATATAAGATGAACAAATTTACGAACAATAATGGAGAATAACTAAAAAAAATACAATTAACTTGACAACAATTACAAACTTACAAAATTGCAGGACCTTCACAACTAGAGAAATAATAAATCTGGTTAATTCACTCAAGGCAGTAACACACAGCTATGTTCGCCGGCCCCTTAATTTGAAAAAAATCAGGTGCAAAAACTAAAGAACGCCTACGAATTCACGACCGTCAATGAGGTATAATGAATTTATAGGTCCCTCCAACCAACCCGCAAAAATACAAACATGCAGATACACATAGACATATAACATGTAAAAAATAAAGAACCCTGTCAAATGAGATTCTTCAAGTCCCACACTGTACGAATCAATAAATTTACTTATCTGCTTATCATGCAAAAAATCCTCCTGGTATCCACCTCCGCCTCAGGAAACGACGATCCAAATACAGTGTGTTGACCAGAGTAGGTTTAGATTAGCTTCCAGCCTACAAACATCGCCATTTTGAAAAACATTTCTGCACATTCGGAAAATGAAGTCCACTGACATTAAAAAATTCTCGTGACATCACTGGACGAGATTTTGTTCAGGATCCCGCCTTGAGGCCTGTCGCAGAGTGAAGATAATTTGCCTATTTGAAATTTTCTGTCCATCCTGTATATTGCTTTATTTTCTGTCTATCCTAAGTTTCTGAAACAAAAAAAAACTGTTTCTCACGCACCTTAACTCAGGTGAAGCTTCGGTCAACCCGTTCACGTCTGTTAGGATTTTCCAGACTCGGCTGTCTAGAAATTTATGGCCTGTCTTCTTCCTCATTGTTAATACTTTGAGCTCGGAAACCACAGCACGTACAAGTGACATTCAATATGCAAACTAATTTGCGGCAATACTTTTGGCTATCGTGGGAACTTTAAAAAATGTAGCGGGTAAATCGAAATTAATTCTTTCTTTAAGAAACTAGTTTTTTAGACTTTACTTGATGATAAGCATACTGTAAGAGAAAGACGCACGTTCTTGTAAAGTAAAAAACTGTGCATACGGAGACTTGAGTTAAACAAACAAAGTGCCCTCTAGTTTAACTTACAGAATATAAAATTCCGGAGCGGATTTATGCAGTGCAAGTCTTGTCTCGTATTGCTGAAAAGAGGTTACCTTTGGCCCAATGGCCATATAGTCCTCGTCCACCAATCACAATAATTCCCTTCAATTATTTCAAGTATTTCAATTACTTCAATTATTTCAAACATTCTCAACACCAAACCTCACCCTACCATACTCCACCCATTTTAACCCTCCATCCCACCTTTGGAAGCAAATTCGTTATCTGTGGATATCGCATCAACTGTGGGTACGTTACACCTTCCTTGGATTTATAAAAAATCGGGCTCAGACTCTGTGCTCTCTGTGGATACCTTATTCGAACAGTGAAGTCGTTACCCCAATCTTGGATTTATAAAATCGTGTTCAGATTCTGTGCCCTTTGTGGATACCTTATTCGAACAGTGAAGTTAATTTCAAGCATAGAATTACGATATATTTTTCCAAGAGAACCCCAGGATATAAGTTGTTTCCAACATTCACACCAAAGGAACAAAGGAACAAACATTCATTTACACACAAACAGTATTTCACATATTTTCCAGCAAAAGCCTATCAGGCCTGCCGGGAACTTTACTAACACAATTCATTCATAATCCTTGTTTTCACTATTTGTGTAATAATTTTTTTCTTCTTTAAAAATCATCAAATTTTTGTGAGTTTGTTTTCTCGTGATAATCTTTATTATTATGTACTGTAAAAATCCTTATTGATTTATTTACATTTCTAAATTGAAATAAATTGAGTTAACCTCGATAGGATTGTTCGTTCAGTTCAGATTACCAAATCCTCAATCTACCTTTACTCCTTTACCCTACTATTTGTGAGTGACACAGTGTGTGCAAAAGAGTAATATTGTCGCCAGAGAAAACAAGAAGAGCTGTGTGTGTGGTTTTCTTAGTGAAGAACTCACTGACTCAGCCTGTGCCTTCTGCCTATCTCTCTTGCGCACCACTATCACACGTCCGTGTGCACTATTGTCCATCACGCCTATACAGCTGTCAAGCTTTACCTACTATTAATTATATTTTCATGCGACAATTATTGGGAATCTCGTCCTTGGATTTGAATTTCTTGATTCTTATTTCACAGTGACTACAGGGAATCTTGTCTTTAAATTGTTCTGCAGAAACTGTAAGGAATCTTGAACTATTAGTCTATACCGTGGACTATAATTTTATAACGCCCTAGACAACGACACTTCTGGTAGTATCTGAACAGAACAATTATAATTTTAAAGTAACAGAACGTTGCTGTCACTAATTTAATTCAGGGTTATTTAATTACGTTAAATAGTTAACTAAGGTAATTAAGTGGTACATTTAACAGGCAGTAGAGTGTGTATGTGTGTGAGATATTGAAGGGAATTGTTTATACTTGAGTATTACTCAAGTGATGAGACCTTAATTCAGCAGAAATAAGGAATTGTCAAAAAATCCAATTATACTAAACTTCCATTAATGAGTTACATTACTTCATAGAATTAATAGTACTCCCTGGGGCTTAGTAAATTGATTATCAGTTAGTTGTATTGGTTTGTTGTATTACAATACTTCATAGAAATATTAGTAATACCCAGAAAATAGTGTAACATACTGAGAGAGTGTAACAACCTGCACAGAAATATAGAAAATGACTGATTTACTAAAACTAAGGATGGGTCTTTTAAAATACACTAAAGAGGTTGGAATGAGTGAAGAAGAAGGTAATGCATTCATAGAGGCCGAAATAGAAAAACAAAGAGAAGAAAACGAAAGGATACGGGCTCATGAGTTCCGGCTCAAAGAACTAGAGGTTCAAAATCGTCCCGCTTCTCCCACTAACGCTTCATCACCTGACAACGCCTATGCTGGTCTAGCACTCAACTCACCTGCAATGACTTTCCCAATGGAAAAATTTTGCGAGCGAAATGAACAAATTGATCTGTTCTTGGATAGATATGAGCGAACTGCTTCATCGTATGGCCTGCCAAAAAGCATGTGGAATCTTAAACTTTCTCAAGGATTAAGAGGGACGGCTTACGAAGTTTTTACAAAATTAACCCCAGCAGAACAGAATGATTATGACGCTCTCAAGCAAGCACTGTTACGGCGTTTTCAGCTTACAGCCGACAATTACCGAAAGCGTTTTCGCCGATCTCACAAAGAAGGAGGAGAAACATTTGGCCAATTTGCTGCTAGGATTGAATCATATCTCGAAAAGTGGCGCGATTTGGGAAAATTTCCTAAGACTTACGAAGGATTACATGAACTCTTCCTGGTAGAGCAAATCAAGGAAACAATGTCACCAGAGATGAGAAAGTTCCTAGTGGAGCACGGGGCAGACCGACTCGAACCAATCCTTACGTTAGCAGAAAGGTTTCAAAATGCTATAGCAGAGACTCAAACCTTCAAACGGAAACCTGCTGAACTTCAACCTAAACCAATCACCCAGCCCACCCAAAATCAGAGATCACAGGTAAACGCTCCAACGCAGAATACACGCAAAGACCGGTCAACTAACTCAAACACGAAAAATGCACAGGAAAACCCCCCTTACTTCACGAGGAGGGAGAGGAAATATTGTCATCATTGTAAGCAGACCTCGCATAAAACAAAAGAATGTAGAAATCGGCCCAGCACGCACTTGGCGGCGTGTTTACAAGGAGACGCACCAGAACAGCGTCAAGACAGAACAAAATGTGGTAAACCAGAACGGAATTCTGTAACGGATCAGATTATCGCAAACGGGAAATTTGTGCGCTGTCTTTATGACACAGGATTACAGTTTGACTGTATAATCGCTTCACATTTGGTCACACCTGAGCAGATAACCTCGGAGACAGTAGATCTGTGTGGAGCCGTGAAAGGAGACACTCCTATGACATTGAAAATAGCAAACGTTTATATTGATTAAAAATTTGTTAAAGGATGGATTCGAGCTGCCATTATGGAGAATCCAATCTATGACGTAATTCTTGGATGTCGCTATGTGTTCGTGGGGGAACCAAGAAAACCTCTGATAGCTGCAGCAGTAACTACAAGAGGTCAGGCGAGGACAGAACAGGAACCAGGACCAGTGACAAACCTGCTACCACGGGAATTGAAGGATGCTCAACACAAGGATCCAACACTGGGACCATGTTTTAAGAAACTGCCACTTGCCAGTAACCCGCTGAAAAAGGGAAACTTTTATTCAAAATCGGGATTACTATACCGTAGGTCGGGCAACACTGGACAAGAACATAGCCAGTTGGTTGTTCCAACTACTTATAGGTCACAAATTTTAGAGATGGGACACGCTCTTCCTTTTAGCGGCCACATGGGACAAAACGTTACCATGCAAAGAATAGCAGCGCACTATTACTGGCCTGGGATGAACGGGGACATCATCCGATTTGTGAAATCCTGTGCGCAGTGCCATAGGGTGACACCAAGACACTGGACATCCCCTGCTCCATTGGGGGAAATGCCTATTGTCGGTACTCCATTCGAAAGAGTAGCTGTAGATATAGTCGGCCCACTCTTAAGAACAAAGCGGAGAAATTGTTGTATTTTGACTCTAGTCGACACCTGTACTATGTGGTCAGAAGCAGTGGCGCTCCCTTCTTCTGATTCTGTGCATGTCGCAGAAGCGCTCGTGAGTATTTTCACAAGGCTCGGATTTCCACCGCAAATACTCACTGATAATGGATCGCAGTTTAGAGGACATCTGATGGAAGAAGTCTTTAAGATCTTCCGTACTCAGCATATTCACACCTCACCCTATAATCCACAAGCAAACGGACAGGTAGAGAGATATAACGGGACCCTCATCACCATGCTGCGAAAATTAGCACAAGAAAGACCCGAAAACTGGGACTTATTCTTGCCAGCTGCCTTATTTGCCTATAGGGAAGTGCCGCATGCCTCCACTGGTCTACCTCCTGCAACATTATTATTTGTACGGCCAATAAAGGGACCCCTGGAAGCATTGCTTAGGTCTTTAACCGACCAGAAAGCAGACGAATCTATTGTATCTGCATCAAAATATGTGCAAGAACTAAAGGAAAGGTTAAAGATAGGTTGGGAATTAGCCAACACTAACCTCCGACAAGCTCGTGCCAAGCATGCAAAACGGTACAATAAGACTGCGAAGGAGAGAGTACTACAACCTGGAGAGAAAGTACTGCTGTTACTCCCAACAGGGAATAACAAACTTCAGATAGGATGGCAGGGACCATTTGAAGTACTCGAGAAAATCTCTCGAACAAACTACAAAATCTCCATACGAGGGAAGGAAAAGATTTATCATGTTAACTTACTTAAAAAGTACATGGAACGCCTCGCTGCTCCTCAAGCACATCTCCTGACCTTAGCGGTTGCAATGGAAGCGGATAATGACCCCCACGAATATGCTGAATACCCGCTAAAACAGGAAGAATCACACATGGATGTGAAGCTCTGTGAAACATTAACTGAATTGCAACAGCATGATGTCAAACAACTGTTAGCCGAATATTCAGAAGTGCTCACCGATAAACCGGGACTAACCAACCTCTTGGAGTTTGATATAAAAGTATTAGATCCTAAGCCTGTCAGGACAACGACTTACCCAGTCCCATACGCTAAAGCCAACGCTTTACGAGTAGAGAAAAACGTTGACAAAATCCGAAATGCAAAGCGACCCATAACGAAAAAGGACACTAGATCGTTTTTGTCACTCTGTGGTTATTATCAACGGTTCATTGAGAACTTTAAAAGTTTGGCCGCACCGTTGACTGACCTCACAAAGAAAGGTCAACCTGAAAAGGTAACATGGACGGCTCAATGTGAGAGCGCATACACCACACTCAAAGAAAAGCTGACGACGAAGGCCATATTACGCCTCCCTGACCTCACAAAGACCTTTGTGCTAAGAGTAGATGCCAGTAATCTTGGAATAGGATCAACGTTGCTTCAAGCTGATGAAAACTACCCGGAAATGCTTTTTCCCGTGGCCTATGCTAGCCGAAAATTGAACGCTGCAGAACGCAACTATTCAACCATTGAAAAAGAATGCTTGGCTCTAGTGGTGGGAGTAAAAAGGCACCACGAATTTCTTCATGGAGTCTCATTTGTCGTGCAAACGGATCACGCACCCCTCACGTTTCTAGCAGCTTGTAAAAACAAAAATGCAAAAGTAATGCGATGGGCTATTTTGCTAAGTATCTATTCCTTCAGGGTCGAGTACATCCCCGGTCCTGAAAATGTAGGAGCAGATTTTTTAAGCAGACATCAGTAGAGGAACTCGCTAGTAGTGCAGAAAATCATATTTTAACGCCAGCAGATAAGAAACAATGTGAGGGAACCTCGGAAGAAGGAACAGAGAAGGAATTAATGGACGACACTGGGAATGATACACACTAGCCAAATTATCATCTCTCTCTGATTTAGTTGGGCAACTAACTTAAGTTCGGGGTATCTGTCGCAGAGTGAAGATAATTTGCCTATTTGAAATTTTCTGTCCATCCTGTATATTGCTTTATTTTCTGTCTATCCTAAGTTTCTGAAACCAAAAAAAACTGTTTCTCACGCACCTTAACTCAGGTGAAGCTTCGGTCAACCCGTTCACGTCTGTTAGGATTTTCCAGACTCGGCTGTCTAGAAATTTATGGCCTGTCTTCTTCCTCATTGTTAATACTTTGAGCTCGGAAACCAATGCACGTACAAGTGACATTCAACATGCAAACTAATTTGCGGCAATACTTTTGGCTATCGTGGGAACTTTAAAAAATGTAGCAGATAAATCGAAATTAATTCTTTCTTTAAGAAACTAGTTTTTTAGACTTTACTTGGTGATAAGCATACTGTAAGAGAAAGACGCACGTTCTTGTAAAGTAAAAAACTGTGCATACGGAGACTTGAGTTAAACAAACAAAGTGCCCTCTAGTTTAACTTACAGAATATAAAATTCCGGAGCGGATTTATGCAGTGCAAGTCTTGTCTCGTATTGCTGAAAAGAGGTTACCTTTGGCCAGTGGCCATATAGTCCTCGTCCACCAGTCACAATAATTCCCTTCAATTATTTCAATTATTTCAATTACTTCAATTATTTCAAACATTCTCAACACCAAACCTAACCCTACCATACTCCACCCATTTTAACCCTCCATCCCACCTTTGGAAGCAAATTCGTTATCTGTGGATATCGCATCAACTGTGGATACGTTACACCTTCCTTGGATTTATAAAAATCGTGTTCAGATTCTGTGCCCTTTGTGGATACCTTATTCGAACAGTGAAGTCGTTACCCCAATCTTGGATTTATAAAATCGTGTTCAGATTCTGTGCCCTTTGTGTATACCTTATTCGAACAGTGAAGTTAATTTCAAGCATAGGATTACGTTCCACGGGCTGATCACCCGTTTGCCAGTCACTTCGATTACGGAAACAACAGCAAATGGATTGATTTGCCGTTGCCCTAAAGACGCCAATAGGCGTGATGGGAAACAATAGCAAAGAAAACCTATCTGCTGTTGCCCTAAGACGCCACTAGGCGTAATGGCCACTGACTGCTTTGACGGTCGGTGGCTAAGGACGGAAGAAGAAGAAGAATAGGATTACGATATATTTTTCCAAGAGAACCCCAGGATATAAGTTGTTTCCAACATTCACACCAAAGGAACAAAGGAACAAACATTCATTTACACACAAACAGTATTTCACATATTTTCCAGCAAAAGCCTATCAGGCCTGCCGGGAACTTTACTAACACAATTCATTCATAATCCTTGTTTTCACTATTTGTGTAATAATTTTTTTCTTCTTTAAAAATCATCAAATTGTTGTGAGTTTGTTTCCTCGTGATAATCTTTATTATTATGTGCTGTAAAAATCCTTATTGATTTATTTACATTTCTAAATTGAAATAAATTGAGTTAACCTCGATAGGATTGTTCGTTCAGTTCAGACTACCAAATCCTCAATCTACCTTTACTCCTTTACCCTACTATTTGTGAGTGACACAGTGTGTGCAAAAGAGTAATATTGTCGCCAGAGAAAACAAGAAGAGCTGTGTGTGTGGTTTTCTTAGTGAAGAACTCACTGACTCAGCCTGTGCCTTCTGCCTATCTCTCTTGCGCACCACTATCACACGTCCGTGTGCACTATTGTCCATCACGCCTATACAGCTGTCAAGCTTTACCTACTATTAATTATATTTTCATGCGACAAGGCCCACAAATGTACTGTTTCGTGTCTTTTATATCGTAACAATCATTATTGAATAACCGACTGGTTATTCTGGCCAAGATCACTGCTGGGGTAGAACCTGTAGACACCGCAAACAGCCAATATCGAACTGAAGCAGTAAAGTCACAAAAGGCGAAGTGGAACAAATACACACAGTTTATTTATACGTTGAACGCTGCTCTAAATGCATTATAATAAAAGCCAATATATCAAATGGCATAACATATGCAGTCGTCGATATAACCATGTACAGCCTGTTCGTATCTAGAACACTGTCCTTTTCAATCTTCAACGTTTATTATATCAGTCTCACTTGACATGAAGAATCCATACGCCCTTTACAAATATAGCTAGATACACCTAACAAAAGATCTTGATGTTCTAGAGATGGAACAACATAGGGATGTAGAACAATTATATATATTGTTTTATGAGCTCAAACACTGGCGTCCATTCGCCATGACACACACATATCGTAGTCCTTTGCAGACGATCCCAGCCCTCTGCATCTCTAGTTTTCACGTCTGCCCCTCTACACCAAGGCAATGGGGCCACTTCATATATTAATCAATATATATATAAAAATAAACAAAAAAGGAGCTTTGTCGAGCTACCTAATGATATCGACACACGTGTGAATTTTAATCATAACAATAACATTTAAAACATATCCAATGTCATTATTTAGCGATTAATATATCGTACTTATCTTGATTTGTTTGGGAGATGCAAAATATGTACGTTTGAAATACGTTAAATCGTTAGAAAACATCCACATAAGAAAAGTGATAACAAAGCACTTGAAGGTGAAGGACGTGGATCAGACATCCACGTGTCAGAAACGCAAAAGCGCCCCACTGTGAACACTAATGAACTTATAGATACAGTCACATTCACGAACACCTTAGACCCACTCAATGGACTGAGTCCTCTTGCTGGCATGGCTAGAACATAGAGAACATATGTCCACTAAGGTAAAGATATGGTTGTTTCTCTTCTTAGTTCTTAACAGAGGTCCAATTATATCCATGAATGTGATGAAAAAAAGGAATAAATCTCGAGCCTTTAATTGACATGCGAGTCTTGATAGTCGAAAAGTTCACCCATAAGAAATTTAATTTAAGGCTTAGTTTTCTTTTTAAACCAATCACTACTGTAGGATGTTTTGATTCGTATCATCCACTTACGCGCCTATTATCATTTGTGAAGAGTTGTTTATTTGAAATAATTCAATAAACAACCTTAGATAATAGATGTGCAGATGATACAGTTTTATAAGCTAAAAGTGATCAGGAATTATAATAACTTGTGAAACAAGTAAACAGCATAAGTCGTGAATATGTACTGGACACTGACATTGAGAAGACAAAAACTATGATAATTAGCAAAACAGACTATAAGCCAACACTAAAGATAAAAATAAATGGAAAATGTCTGAACCAACTTAAGAGATTCTCATATCTTGGTCATATAATAGCAGAAAACAGCTGATATGAAACATAAATCAGGAAGAGAATAGGAATGGCCAAAGCTACATTCAACAGCATGAGACAAATACTAACAATCTAAACAATTAGCTTACAAATTAAAACTGAGAACTATCAAATGTCATATATATTCTTCATGAAAGAATGGTGTAAAAAAACAATGGACAATTAACAAACAATTGGAAGAAAGAATAGAGGCCCTTGAGATATGGATGTTTAGACGATTGGGAATGAGAATAAATCAAATAAAGAAGTCCTAGAAAACCTAGGAATGCAAAGAGAAATAATTAAAGAGGTTAAAATCAGACAGCAAACATATTTTGGTCAAATGAAAATACATAACACATTGCTAACGACCATAATGGAATGCAGAGCTGTAGGCAAACGTGCAAGACGAAGGCAGCGGTATAAATGGGAAGATAACATCAAGAGATGGACAGGAAAGAGCTATCAAGTCAACAGATGGAAGACGCCTAAGATCAATTGCTGTTGACCTTCGTGTGCAGATGGCAGCTGGTGGTGATGATGATAATAGACAAGTGGTGCCTCTGACAGTGTTAAAAAACGCATCATTATGGGAGATAACAAAGACCTTTAGCACGTCAGTTTTGCAAGGGAAGTAAAAAATATGTTAATTAACCAAGGGAAAAAAATAAACAAATAATGTAATTTTATTTATATTTAAAAAATTGTAAAACTTTTCATTTTTTATATAATGATTCAACAATTTTAAACAAAATGTAAACATTATGTACGATTTAAGGGTAAAAGTTTAAATATTTTGTTTTAATAAAATAAAAGAAATAAAAATTTTAACCAATTAAATTTCTTCAGCCAGTCTTACGTTTTAGTTTTAGAACTAGTGTTTCAGCTTACAGTTCTAATTAGTAACTTAGGTCCGTTTTCTCAGAATCCATTTAAATTTTAAATGGTAAAATATTTTTTGGCTCGGCTTTAAAAAGCCGACACAGCAAAAATTGTTTCAAAAGTAACTAACAATTTTCATTTCTAATTTTTTTGTAGGTCAGGCATACCCCTTCAGTGTTGCTACAGCTGGGTATTATCAGATCTGGGGTTTTTGGTTTGTATCTGGGAATTTTTTTCTCCAAATCTGCATTAATCTGGGTATATTTGACAATTGGCATGTACAATGTATGTATATTCTGTGCACTGAGCATTGTACATTATATTTATATTATAATTAAATGTAAAAAAATTATGTGCTATATATTTTTTATTCTACTTACATTTACTTTAAGTGAAATGGGTTCATTTTCGATACAAGACAACAGGAGGCTGAGACGCTTGGGAGTCATGACCCAAGTGGGCCCGCCCCCCTTAGAGTGTAAAGGAGTAATCGGGCCGAAACACTTGCCGGATAGGGGGACTTCTTCTGATGATCAGATTGCTTCCTGTTGTATCGCTCTGTAAAGAGTTTCCTATCATAGTTGCATGGTCAAACCAGTGACGATCGGGAAAAGACCGATTGACTTCTGGAAAGACAGATGACACTGGGAAAGACTAGAAACCGGCTGACAGGGTTAGCACCCCGTAAGCTGTATGCAATTGCTACAGGACCCAAAAACGATAGATGCCTCCAGGATTCACCGAAAGGGGGAGGGGGGAGGATGATGAATCCACAGGCGCCTCATTGGAATCGACCAGACCCGTTACACGGACTTCGAGCTCTGAACAACGGCTGGAATTTCCATGTGCCTGTGGTAGGGAATTCTCTATTCAGAGAGGAATGAAAATCCACAGAACGAAAAAGGGGGTGTGGAGGTCATCGGGGGGAGATCAACAGCGCTCTGTCTCGACGGTTAAGACGTTAGAAGAACGCAGCCAGGAGTCAATCCACAGTGCTGAGTACATTCAAGTTGATCTGTCAAATGATGATCTCACACACTTCTTGGACGGGAAGAGAGATACAATCAAGTTTCCACCTGCCAGTGCAAAAGGGCTTTGGGAACAGCTGGACGAAGCCTTGGCAAAAGAGTTGGATAACAACCTGAAGCAGCTAACTTTGGAGAAGAAGCTGGAAATCTTCGGCGACGTAATATATCTGCACTGTCGCAAAGGGTTCGGAATGAGGGAGGCAAGGGAAAGTAACGCACCACGAAAAAGTAGAAGACAAATTAAAATAGATGAAATCAGGAAACAGAAGAAGCATGCCCGAAAACTGTTCAAGAACGCAGTTGCTACAGAGAAGGAAGGGTTACGACAAGTTTGGGAGCACCTGAAAGGCCAACATAATGCCCTTTGTAGAGCGGAAATGTTGTGCAGGAAGAGAAGGAAGATTCGAAGGGATAGGGAAAGATTCTTTAGGGAGCCCTTCAAGTTTGCCAAAGAACTGTTTGAGCAGCCACGGTCGGGTACGCTAAACATCAGGAAAGAAGACCTGGAAGAACACCTTAGAATGACATATTCAGATGGTCGCAAAGATGAGCCGCTCAGCAGCATGGCAGGCCTTAAATGGCCGAGTAAGCCAGGAGCTGAATTTAACACCATGCCCCCAACGGTGCAAGAGGTAGAAAGCATTGTCCAGAAAGCTCGGTGCAAGTCAGCTCCAGGTCCTAATGGTGTTCCATATGTGGTGTATAAGAGATGCCCTGAGGTTCTCAAACGACTGCTCCGTTTACTGAAGAATGAGTGGAAAACCCAACTCGTAAGCAAGGAATGGAGAAAGGCGAACGGAGTCTACATCCCGAAGGAAAAAAATTCCACAGACATCAGTCAGTTCAGGCCAATCTCACTACTCAATGTGGAAGGGAAGATATTCTTCTCAGTGATGGCGAAAAGACTCAATACATACCTCCTGGCAATGGGTACATTGACACTACCATTCAGAAAGGAGGTATCCCAGGTACACCAGGATGTCTAGAGCATGCCGCAATGATCTGGGAAGCAATCCAAAAGGCAAAGTCTGACAGAACAAACCTCCATGTAATCTGGTTGGATCTAGCAATTGCTTATGGATCCGTTCCACACCAGATGTTATGGCAGGCCCTAGAAATGTATCATGTTCCACAAGAGATTGCAGCAATGCTGAAGCTGTATTTCGCAGGGTTTTCTGTCAGATTTTCAACCAGAGAGTACACAACGAAGTGGATTGGCCTTGAAGTTGGAATTGCGATGGGATGTACCATCTCTCCGATACTATTCATCATGGCTATGCAGGTAATCCTCAATGCGGCTGACGGAATGGCTATAGGTCCAAAGCTAGATGGAATGTGTCACTTGCCACCGCTCAAAGCATTCATGGATGACACAACAATTCTGACATCAGATGAACATCAGGCCCGGAGGATGTTAACACGCATGGATGAAGTAGTCAGCTGGTGTGTCACGTAGGGTTTATATTCATTTAATTTCCTACATCTTCTTCCTATTCTTTCACATAAACTCTCTCTTTTAATATCTCTGTACTTTTTTTTCCTGTGTATTTTTCATCCATTCGTTTTGCGAATATTATTCTCATATAATTCGCAAACTTTACCTTTTTCCTTTCTCTAAAACTGAGAATCGCGCTAGGACGATATTACGTAGATGTCAGGGCTGCAGGGCGTCAGAAGGCGTGATAAGTCGGTTCGCTGAACATAGGACGTAGCAAATCGTCTACATTCTCACCGAGCGCGCGAGCTTCTTCTCGGCATTAGTCCCGGTGAGGTGTGATACTTTACATCTGCACCGGTCAGTATCCAGACATTTGGCTGGAAAATCCCAAACTGACACGGCGCTCACTTGGGCCATGGTCAGCTGTAGTGTGAAAACTGCCCTGAAATGGAGTCAGGCTGTCTGGGATTTGAAACTGACACGCGTACATCGTGGTCAGTAGGTGACAGTTACGACACGCGTTAAGCGGACGTAAATGTTGGGAGTAGGGGAGATAATTTCGCTTGGCGAAGTAAGTTTGGGCCCTTTGTCTGATTTTAAGATATTGGCCAAGTTTGAAACTTTAATTTCATTCTCGCTCATAGACTCCACAGTAGATAGGTCGCTCGAAAAACAGAATAGCTGTTAGCGAAGATCTCAGTTTGTTTCGGCAATTTGTCGAACTTCTAGACTTCCAGAAATATTTTCAGCATTTTTATTCTTAAGTTGTGCGACTACCTGTAATTCTGTGGTTGAGGTAATTAATATGATAGATATATAGATTTTGTGAGTGTTAAAGTGTTAAATCGCTTAATTCATTTTTAACCTATTTCTTTAGCGCAGAAGAGAGATAAAGTGGTAGGCTATTATATTTTCTAGGGAAGCATTCAGTGGAAAGCAGTAGGAAATTATAATTTCTAGCTTATAACGGCAATTGTAGCTATTTATGAATTTAATTTAACTGCTAATACTCAGTCGAGTGTATTTTTTCTAAACTAACGTATAAACTCTAGAATCGAGCCTCATGAATGATGACGGGATACGCACGTGTTCCTAATTTATGAGGAATGCTGATTTTTAAATATAACTTACGTCACGGGAAGTTTAAATGATAAGCAAAGCTCTCTGCTTGCAAGTTTAAATGTAAGTTTTAACCAGTACAGATTCTGTTTATTATATTATATGTGTTATTTTTCCTCCACACAGTGAAAGTTTTGGGGTGACCCTAACTTTACCAGCACCTAGTAGTAGTTTCCATACTTGTGAAGAAATAGACAGTCCTTATTTTGAACCACGTGGGTTTTCTCAAGTAACACTGATCTGACGGTGCAAGTTAGACAGAAATACTAATATCCCTATAACGGGTTTTCAAAGACTGTAATGATAAATACTGGACCTTGGAGCCAGCACTTAATTTCTTCTAGAAACTCTATATAATTTGCTGCCTTGTGGCGTGAATATTAACAATCATTTCCCGACTAGATTATATCTTGTGGACAAATCTGTGGTGTGACTAAAGTGAATCCTATACTGAGGGAAGGCACCGACCTGACATTCATCATTTTTTAGAAACCTACGCTATTGACACTGTGCTCTGCTAACTCCCGCGCCTGGAATAATTGTTAGGTGACTTAATCAGACATTTGAACAAATTTGCATACCCAAGTAGTCGTTCCCGGAGACTCCAAGTTAAATACGTCTTTTGGAACTGGGGACTTCTTGGCAGAAGACTGCATTTTTTTGAGTCTGTGTGAAAATCTAAAATCAATGTGTTCCAAGAGGCAGCAAGCAAAGTCGTGAGTACCTGAATGAGAAGCCATGGCGGAATGAATGAGTGTACACTGGTCTGAGTGATATTTTCACTATTATATCTTTGACACCCTGTCGCTGTCCTAATTTTTTTTTCCAATCTGCATAATTTGTTGCTAAGGCTAGAGTTCTTATGTTGTTGTCTTAGGTTAAATCAGATTTTTGTTTTCAAACTCTGTGCATATAATTACGAGATAAAACAAAGAAAAACTCTTAGAATTAAACCCTATGTATCTGTGACTCTGGCGCCATCATCTGTTCTCTTAACGGGGCCGGGCTAAACCTAGAGTTAACACTATAACGGGGCTATCATCCTTGCAACATTTCCTTGATTTTTTATGACTATGTGTATATGTATTTTCCTTGATGTACTTTCTTTGATGTTGTGAGCCGATTTTTCCTGATAATAAAATCGCTCTTGAACTTAATAATCGTGTTTGGTCAGCTCGTTCTAGATAATATATATATCATTGTTATAGTTTTCCCACGTCTGTGTGTTTACCTGTCGTCACGTGTATGTGCGTGCCTGTGAGTGATAGAAATATACGTAATATGTATATTGGTGTAGTCTGTCTGACGCTGTAACAACTGTTGTAGAAGATAGGTGAGAGAGAGAAGAATTCTTTTCGCTTTCAGAGACAGCCACTATATCAAATCTATCATCTCACGTGTGTGGAAATTCTATTACCTTTCACAAACTCTCACTGAGTCTATCACCTATTCAAACCTATTCAGAAGGGACCAAACCTAGTCTTAATTCTCCTATCGGAAATCTACGACAAATGAGGGCTCGTTTCCGGTCTTTGAACTTAGAATAGGAAGACGAGTACGACAAACGTGGACTCGTCTATCTGGATTTTGAACTTAAGATTCTTATTCTGTAATAGAGTAAGAGTGTGATGTCTTGTGAGTTGTGTATCTTTTTAAAAAAATTACCCCCTAGACTAGCGATCTGTTTACGGGCGTGCTGACCACACAAACTAATAAGTTTTTTTTTTCCACAGCATCTTTGAATAATATACATTTTGGTTACAGGTTGATTTTGTCGGGATATATGTTAACTGCTGATTGTAATACTAAATGCTGGTAAAGTGGTGAGTGTATAACATTCACTGGGTACTGAGGCAGAACGGCGTTTGAACTAAGTTAAGGAGTGTGTTTCGGACTTTTTGTCCAGATTAATTCCCTCCCTTACCCGATCTGACTTCAGGGGCGAACTTATAGTGGATTTTTAAAAATTAAGGGATTATTTTTCTCTTTAATTTTTGCAATATTCTTTTGCTTTTCCACTGTAGCAACTTATTTTTCAGTTGTAATCTTAACTACCATTTATTTGGCGTAGTCGTGTTTTGCATTGAGTGCTTTATTGCCGATAATAGCAGCGATAGTTAGATTTTATTTTGGAGGAGGTATCCCAGGGTTAAATATATCATCTTTTGATTTTTTTGGTAATTTTTTTTTCTCGTAAGTGGTAGGAACCAGGTTATTCTTTTTCCTATTTTCTTTCTCCAACAGTCTCAGTCACTGATTTAATATGGCCGAGAGGGCAAAGCTTAGACAACTTCTCAGGGACGAAGCGAGAGAGGAGGGACTGGAAGGAGAGGAAGCGAAAGCTTTTGTCAGAGACGAACTTGAGAGATATGACGCGGAGAGGAAAGAAGAAGAAGCTAGGAGGAAAGAAGAAGCAGCCGAAGCTTTACAGCAGAAGAAGATGGATGAGGAAATGGAAATTCGCAGGATGCAGCATGAGGAAAAAGAGAAGGAGAGACAGCATGAGAAGGAGAGGGAGGAGAGACAGCATGAGGAAAGAGAAAATGAGCAACGACGACAGCATGAGTTGGCTCTTAAGGCTCTAGAAGTCCAAAGTCTTGGCGCTGCCTCTACCTCCAGCAATGGAGAGTCTTCTCCTCATTCTTCCTTAACTGACCCTGCTAACACTCAATCTCTTCAACTAAATGCTATGTCTTTCACTCTTGAATCTTTTCCTTGTCCAAATGAGAAGATTGACACATGGTTAGAAAAATTTGAGAAAATTGCAACTCTGTACGGGTTAGAGAGGTCGCGTTGGAATATGAAACTTTCCCAGGCCCTAAAAGGTTCTGCTTATGATGTTTATTCTAAGCTGGAAAGTAGCCAACAAGACGACTACGATGTGTTGAAGAAAGCGTTACTGGAGCGCTTTGAAATGAACGCTCGCAAGTTTTTGCAACTGTTTCGCAACAGCCGGAAAGAGAATTCTGAAACTTTTCACCAGTTCTCATCTCGTCTTAAGGGATATCTAACAAAGTGCCTTGAGCTTTCGCAGCTCCCCTCTACCTATGAAGGTCTTGAGGAACTTGTTCTAACTGAACAAATAAAGAACACTTTGTCTGCTGATACCCGGAGATTTCTCGCTGAGCAGGGGGCAGAAAAACTTGAAGACATTTTGGAAAAGTCTGAGCGTTATCACAATGCGCTGGCTGAACTACCGGCCACAAAGCGGAAACCGACAGAGGAGCATTTTCGAAAACATAACCTAGAACAATCTTCTCAGGCTTCTAACCAAAATAACCACAGAGAAACGGGACCTCAAAACCCCCCTCCTGAAAAATCCAAGTTCTACAAGAACAAGTACCCCAACCACCCCAAACAGTCTGATCAACCCGACCGCCCTACATGGCAGCGTAGCCAGAAAGGACAAGGTGGCAAAGGGAGAACCCCCGAGCACGGGACATATGATCAGACCGAGCACACCGAGCCTAAACGCATCGGATGCTTATTAACAGTCTCGCAAGGCGGAATTATGGACAGTGATTCCCAACCTGTTGGGGATAGACCCTCAACGCGAGGTACTGTTAATTTGAACGGTTCTCAAACTTCTTGCTTATTTGACACGGGGCTTTCTTATGATTGCATTGTTGCCAGAAAGCTGGTTAAACCCGGTCAAGAGACAGGAGAGACCGTCAAACTTTGTGGAGTTCGTAAGAGTGATGCACCTACAGCGCTTCCCATCGCATTGGTGGAGATACACTCTGACTTTGTCAGAGGTGTGATCAAAGCGGCTGTTATGGATGATCCCATCTACCCAGTCATACTTGGCGGGAGATACGTGTGTATTGGGAAACCGGAAGAGCCGATTGTGGCAGCAGTAACTACAAGAGGGCAAACCAAGAAGGAACGGGAGCCTGCGCCTAATTTGTTACCTATGGAACTTAAAGAAGCGCAACAAAAGGATCCTACTTTGGCACCCTGCTTTAGGAAACTGCCCATGGCGAAGGAACCCAAACAGCACGGGGACATTTTTTCTGAGGATGGCGTACTTTATCGGAGAACGGGCAAGCCTGACCAAGGTTACAACCAGCTCCTAGTACCGAAACAGTACAGAAGCCAAATCCTAGAAATGGGGCACTCTCTTCCCTTTAGCGGACATATGGGACAGAACGCCACAAACCAACGTATAACCACTCATTATTGGTGGCCAGGAGTAAATACTGATATTATCAGATATGTCAAATCCTGTGCCCAGTGCCAACGTGTACCACCCAAGCAACGGACCCCCCCAGTCCACATGGGTGAAATGCCAATAATGGGAACACCATTCGAACGGGTTGTGATCGACATTTTAGGGCCTTTCGAAAGGACTAAAAGAAGGAACAGGTTCATCCTGACCTTAGTCGATACATGCACTTTATGGGCAGAAGCTATCCCGCTAACATGCGCAGATGCCAAGCATGTCGCAGAAGCCCTCGTGCAGATTTTCACTCGGTTGGGATTCCCTCAGCAAGTGTTGACGGATAATGGATCTCCATACCGAAACCTGTTGATGGATGAGATCGTTAAGATCTTGAGGACCCAGCACATCCACACTAAGCCATATACTCCGGCCGGAAATGGGCTCGTGGAACGTGCTAATGGAAACCTCACCATGATGCTAAGTAAGCTGGCACAAGTGAAACCTGAAGATTGGGATCTCTGTATTCCTGCAGCATTATTTGGCTACAGAGAATCTCCTCATACTTCCACAGGATTTCCGCCAGCTACACTCTTATTTGGCAGACCCATTAAGGGCCCGCTTGAAGCCTTACTTCAGTCTCTGACAGACGAGAAGGCGGATGAGACAGTCGTCTCAGCAAGTAAATATGGGTCGGTTTTAAAGGAAAGGTTGAAACTAGGGTGGGACCTAGCAACGACTAACTTTAAGCGAGCTCGCACAAAGCACGCTAACCGATACAGGAAAGTCGCGGAAGAGAGAGAACTGGAAGCAGGAGAGAAAGTTTTGGTGTTACTCCCTACTGAGAACAACCAACTGAAGATCGGATGGCAAGGGCCGTTTACCGTCCTGAAAAAGATTTCTAAGGCTAACTACCAGATCTCTATTGAAGGAAAGGAGAAGGTTTTCCATTTAAATCTCTTAAAGAGATACTTGGAAAAACCAGTGCCAACCTCCGACCATCTCCTGACGATCGCCAAAACTGACGAAGATGACGATAGTGGCAGGGATATTCCACCGCTATCACAGGAAATCTTTCAAAAATGTCAGAAGCGGCGACGCTCTTTCAAGCGCGCATATGAGACATTCCAGGGGAAGGAAACTTTGAGGAGTGGACTTGAGTAGGAATTGGACAGAGATGGAGGGGGAGATGGAGAGGGAAGAAGACAGACACCCCGAAGCTACGGTTATAGGAAATTAAACTCCATAACGTAGACATGGAGTGCTTCCATATCTTAAAGGGGGGAGGCTCTGTCACGTAGGGTTTATATTCATTTAATTTCCTACATCTTCTTCCTATTCTTTCACATAAACTCTCTCTTTTAATATCTCTGTACTTTTTTTTCCTGTGTATTTTTCATCCATTCGTTTTGCGAATATTATTCTCATATAATTCGCAAACTTTACCTTTTTCCTTTCTCTAAAACTGAGAATCGCGCTAGGACGATATTACGTAGATGTCAGGGCTGCAGGGCGTCAGAAGGCGTGATAAGTCGGTTCGCTGAACATAGGACGTAGCAAATCGTCTACATTCTCACCGAGCGCGCGAGCTTCTTCTCGGCATTAGTCCCGGTGAGGTGTGATACTTTACATCTGCACCGGTCAGTATCCAAACATTTGGCTGGAAAATCCCAAACTGACACGGCGCTCACTTGGGCCATGGTCAGCTGTAGTGTGAAAACTGCCCTGAAATGGAGTCAGGCTGTCTGGGATTTGAAACTGACACGCGTACATCGTGGTCAGTAGGTGACAGTTACGACACGCGTTAAGCGGACGTAAATGTTGGGAGTAGGGGAGATAATTTCGCTTGGCGAAGTAAGTTTGGGCCCTTTGTCTGATTTTAAGATATTGGCCAAGTTTGAAACTTTAATTTCATTCTCGCTCATAGACTCCACAGTAGATAGGTCGCTCGAAAAACAGAATAGCTGTTAGCGAAGATCTCAGTTTGTTTCGGCAATTTGTCGAACTTCTAGACTTCCAGAAATATTTTCAGCATTTTTATTCTTAAGTTGTGCGACTACCTGTAATTCTGTGGTTGAGGTAATTAATATGATAGATATATAGATTTTGTGAGTGTTAAAGTGTTAAATCGCTTAATTCATTTTTAACCTATTTCTTTAGCGCAGAAGAGAGATAAAGTGGTAGGCTATTATATTTTCTAGGGAAGCATTCAGTGGAAAGCAGTAGGAAATTATAATTTCTAGCTTATAACGGCAATTGTAGCTATTTATGAATTTAATTTAACTGCTAATACTCAGTCGAGTGTATTTTTCTAAACTAACGTATAAACTCTAGAATCGAGCCTCATGAATGATGACGGGATACGCACGTGTTCCTAATTTATGAGGAATGCTGATTTTTAAATATAACTTACGTCACGGGAAGTTTAAATGATAAGCAAAGCTCTCTGCTTGCAAGTTTAAATGTAAGTTTTAACCAGTACAGATTCTGTTTATTATATTATATGTGTTATTTTTCCTCCACACAGTGAAAGTTTTGGGGTGACCCTAACTTTACCAGCACCTAGTAGTAGTTTCCATACTTGTGAAGAAATAGACAGTCCTTATTTTGAACCACGTGGGTTTTCTCAAGTAACACTGATCTGACGGTGCAAGTTAGACAGAAATACTAATATCCCTATAACGGGTTTTCAAAGACTGTAATGATAAATACTGGACCTTGGAGCCAGCACTTAATTTCTTCTAGAAACTCTATATAATTTGCTGCCTTGTGGCGTGAATATTAACAATCATTTCCCGACTAGATTATATCTTGTGGACAAATCTGTGGTGTGACTAAAGTGAATCCTATACTGAGGGAAGGCACCGACCTGACATTCATCATTTTTTAGAAACCTACGCTATTGACACTGTGCTCTGCTAACTCCCGCGCCTGGAATAATTGTTAGGTGACTTAATCAGACATTTGAACAAATTTGCATACCCAAGTAGTCGTTCCCGGAGACTCCAAGTTAAATACGTCTTTTGGAACTGGGGACTTCTTGGCAGAAGACTGCATTTTTTTGAGTCTGTGTGAAAATCTAAAATCAATGTGTTCCAAGAGGCAGCAAGCAAAGTCGTGAGTACCTGAATGAGAAGCCATGGCGGAATGAATGAGTGTACACTGGTCTGAGTGATATTTTCACTATTATATCTTTGACACCCTGTCGCTGTCCTAATTTTTTTTTCCAATCTGCATAATTTGTTGCTAAGGCTAGAGTTCTTATAATGAGCTTCAAACCCAAGAAGTCGAGAAGCCTATCAGTCAGGAAAGGGAAGATAGCAGAGGTCATATTCATGGTTTCCAGCCAAAGAATCCCTACTGTCATTGAGGAACCTGTTAAAAGTCTTGGCAGGGTGTACGATGCCTCATTAAAAGACTCGAAGGCAGTGCAACAGACAATAGAAATGGCAGACAGAGGACTACAGATCATAGACCTGTGACAGCGCCATCTTGAGGTCTGTCGTTCTCGGCGCTGGCCCCATCTGGGCAGTCATGTTTATGTGGTTTAGTGCCTTTTGGTCACGTTATCTTCAAGCAGATTTATTACAAGGCCATAATAAGCCTACGAATTAGCTGTGTTTTTGCTCTAGTTGTGTAAATCTGTGTTTTCATGCATTCTGGAGCAATAATCGCGGATGTTATCTGTGTGGCGCAGATTAAGACGCGTAGCGCGCAGTAAATTGAGTGGTTAGGCCAGGGCTTATAAAAAGGGGTAGCAAGCGGCGAAACCGGTCTATGTTTGAGAGAGCCGCCCAGTGAGAACAGACTAAGAAGACACACAAGAGTCAAGCTGTAAATGCCTTGAGCACGTGAGTTAATTTAAATTAGCATTAGTTTTCTAGGATTCTGAAATTATATCGATGTGGCTATTTTAATGTTTAATGAGATAGATAGATGTGAAAGTTTAAGAGCGATTATTTCATTCTTCAGAAAGGCAGACATAGTGTGAAGCTATTTCACTGCGAAATTTAGATAAGATTAACAATCGCAAGATAGCAACCTCGTGGTGATAAAAGGCGGTGATAGCGAGCCTGAGCAAACACGCTCCGCGTGTTAAACCTATAATATGTTATGCCGAGCGACACGCGGTGTATTTAGTTCCAGTTTTTGGTTAAAGCCAAGAATATTATTCTTTAATGTAAGAGTAATTTTATTTTATCCTTTAATGTAAAAGTAATTAAGTGTATTTCACGATTATTGATTATTCTACTGTTTATCTTTAGTGGTTACTTAGAAGGGAGAATAGTCATTTAGATTTCTGGTGCGTAAGGCAAGTTGAGACAGGTGTTTCTCTGTTGGCTCCTGGTGGAGCATGGAAACACCAATCGTCACTTACGACATGTTCAGAGTGCGGGAACGAGTATTGATGTGGGTCGGTTGAGAGGTAGTAGTTAATTCTCATTATTGAGATTATTTGTTGTACATGTATTGAAGAATATTATTTTATGTCCAGTTGATTATTATTGTTATGTGAACATGGTTTGTGAGAGCACGTGGGCGTACTTGGAAATGTATATTTCTCTTCTCCGCTCCTGAGGGAGCATGGGGCCACCGGTGTGGTTTACCTCAGCATGAAGCATTCAGATGCACTTGCAGTAGTGGTTTCGGTAGCAACCTATGTTACCCGGTGCGATTGCCAGCCTCATGCACAACACCATACTAGTCGCCTTGGACGACACGCATGAGTGTGTGAGATAGTTGATGATATCAGGTGGGCGCATGTTTTCTTTATGGTAAGTGTTATTATCCATGCTATTAATGTTCACTTAGACATTGTTTTATTTATTGTTTTTCAGACAGTCTATGAACACTGACTGGGTGTTCGTTTGATTGTTCGTTTGATTGTTCGTTTGATTGTTCGTTTGATTGTTCGTTTGATTGTTCGTTTGATTGTTCGTTTGATTGTTCATTTGATTGTTTGTTGGATTGTTTGTTTGGTGTTCGGTTCTGTTCGGTAGAATTAAATGTTGATCTGCATAAGGCTTTGGGTTGCTTGAATTGTTAAGTCTGCTGCTGAGAGGGTTGCAAGCAACCAATAATTGCAACCCCTGTCAAACGATCCTTTATAAATTTTCTTGGTGCACGGGTCTGGGGTGTGAGGTACCACCTAGCCCCTGTCACAGACCAAAGCAGACTCCTGGGAAAGTTCAAACTGTGGTGCCTCCAGTTCATGTTGATACCGAAGTTGCTGTGGCCACTGCTTATATATGAAATAAGCACAAGTACAGTGGAAGCTATAGAGCAGAAGGTCAACAAGTTCATGAGGAAATGGCTAGGGTTACCACCAGGTCTGTCAGATGTTGCACTGTACTGCAAAAAGTCAAAACTTCTGCTTCCCTTCAAGTCAGTTGTTGAAGAGTACAAAGTTGGAAAAGCAAGGCTTGCAATGATGCTACGCGAGTCAGCTGATGACGTGGTTAAGTCCATTCAGCCCACACTGAAAACGGGAAGGAAGTGGAGAGTGGAAGAAGCTGTTGATGCTGCTCAAGAGTCACTCAAACTGAGAGAGGTAATCGGATACACATGTCGTGAAACATTCTAAATCCACATATATAAATTAAAAGGTAAATGTAAAGCCTAACAAATAAATTCAATAAAAGGAAAGAAGAATGGTAAAGAACAGTGCTGTCACAATGACTGTACTCGAAATCCCCCTTGTTTTCTACTTCGTCTGCAAATTGTAACGTTTCCACGTTGATAGTAAAGCCTATAGCAGCATACACGCGTTTCCACAACACAATAAAACGTGTACTGCATTTCTAAGAAAACCTTGAGATACGCAAGCTGATTAATGACCTAAATTAATACTAACATTAGTTACACTACGTTAACATAAACGGAAAGACAGATGAACTTAGGATAGAGAGAGAGGGAGGGCTGAAAGCAGGAATGCATGCGACACTAACACGCGGCTCGCGATACAAAATTAATACCCTCCCCGCGCGAAAGGCCAGAAGCACTAACTTTTTTTCAAATAGACCGTGATAAAAAACACTACAACTACGAGAGTTAGGTTTAAAAACCTGAAAAACGCTTATTAGGAAACATGACATTATACTGGTTTACGTTTGAAAGCCTGACAGTACAGCAGACACCCTACAAGTTTGGAAGTGAGGAGGTGGTAACAGCACGACTATCCTAGAAGAAAATACATATTTTGAACGCAGCCCCTTAGCCCCATTAAATTTATATATTTGGGTTCCTTAGGACTTGCTGACAAAGAATATGTTAAGTGTTACGCAAATAGTCTAGGAATTAACAAATTATAGCCAAAAGAAAATAGTGAGGGTGTCAGACAACACCAAAAAATAATCGCACAGTGGCATGTTTTGAAACCACTAATTTTACGGGAAATGGGCCACCATGTAAAATCCTATTTGATTGGATAGAAGTAAATGTAAGGCTAAACACGATTAGTCGGGCTACAAATACTAATTTTTTGTTGTTAGGGAAATGTGAGTAGGGGTACTTTTTTTGAAAAACTGTGTAAACATGGCCCGATTGGTTAGACCCGCCAATATAGGCAATTAAGAGCGTCAGTTCAGTGCCACATTTTAAAATAAACTTACTAAGAAACAGTGCGTTGAGATCCAGATCATATTTTTATAAATAAAAGTCTGGGACAGAGGCAGATCGGAATTTGTGCCACTATTCATCGCCAGTCAACGTATCTGTGTATTATTTCCATGAATTGTGGTAAGCTTAATATATTCAATATCTTTTTAACGAAAATTGAATGTAAATTGATAAATTATGTCTGTATATGTGTGTGGTTCAGTAGCAAACATGAGGCAAGGCCTAAATCTTGCTCCAACCTGAACAGGAGGTGCCGGAGAAAAGTAAAACTGCATGGAATTGCCAAACAGTACACTGACACCTATCTTAATGACTAGAAGGAACTAATGCTGGAATTGCAGAGGCGTAGTAACCATTTAGGAGGAGAATACTGGTGTAAATTGTTTCAGATGAAGCTAGCAGTTGGCCTATCGCTCTGAACTCAGTGTTTGTTATGCATTGTGTTCAGTCTGGAAATAGATTATAAATTAGTTATGAAGTAGGAGGTACAACCTTCTTGTTTCAGGGACTGTGGTCCTAGTTATTGAAGCAGCACCTGGTCTGAGTTTTGCTGAATCCAGAGGCTGACAGCATACTCCTTGGTCCAGATAGCGACCAGTGAGGTGTCTACAGAACACAGTGAAGCGATCGAGCAGAGGAGTCTTTTCCTGCCGCCATCACGAAAGATAAGCTTCTGTGGCCAGAGTAGCTCAACATTATGTGCCCCCTCAAAAATTGACATTTTAGTAAACACAGAGGTGTCACGTAGGGTTTATATTCATTTAATTTCCTACAACTTCTTCCTATTCTTTCACCCGAAAAATTCTCTCTTTTATTATCTCTGTATTTCATTTTTTCCTGTATTTTTTTCATCCATTCGTTTTGATATTATTATTTTCATATAATTCGCAAACTTTACCTGTTTTCCTTTCTCTTAAACTGAGAATCGCGCTAGGACGATATTACGTAGATGTCAGGGCTGCAGGGCGTCAGAAGGCGTGATAAGTCGGTTCGCTGAACACAGGACGTAGCAAATCGTCTACATTCTCACCGAGCGCGCGAGCTTCTTCTCGGCATAAGTCCCGGTGAGGTGTGATACTTTACATCTGCACCGGTCAGTATCCAGACATTTGTCTGGAAAATCCCAAACTGACACGGCGCTCACTTGGGCCATGGTCAGCTGTAGTGTGAAAACTGCCCTGAAATGGAGTCAGGCTGTCTGGGATTTGAAACTGACACGCGTACATCGTGGTCAGTAGGTGACAGTTACGACACGCGTTAAGCGGACGTAAATGTTGGGAGTAGGGGAGATAATTTCGCGTGGCGAAATAGTTTGGGCCCTTTGTCTGATTTTAAGATATTGGCCAAGTTTGAAACTTTAATTTCATTCTCGCTCATAGACTCCACAGTAGATAGGTCGCTCGAAAACAGAATAGCTGTTAGCGAAGATCTCAGTTTGTTTCGGCAATTTGTCGAACTTCTAGACTTCCAGAAATATTTTCAGCATTTTTATTCTTAAGTTGTGCGACTACCTGTAATTCTGTGGTTGAGGTAATTAATATGATAGATATATAGATTTTGTGAGTGTTAAAGTGTTAAATCGCTTAATTCATTTTAATCTATTTCTTTAGCGCAGAAGAGAAATAAAGTGGTAGGCTATTATATTTTCTAGGGAAGCATTCAGTGGAAAGCAGTAGGAAATTATAATTTCTAGCTTATAACGGCAATTGTAGCTATTTATAAATTTAATTTAACTGCTAATACTCAGTCGAGTGTATTTTTCTAAACTAACGTATAAACTCTAGAATCCAGCCTCATGAATGATGACGGGATACGCACGTGTTCCTAATTTATGAGGATTGCTGATTTTTAAATATAACTTACGTCACGGGAAGTTTAAATGATAAGCAAAGCTCTCTGCTTGCAAGTTTAAATGTAAGTTTTAACCAGTACAGATTCTGTTTATTATATATATGTGTTAATTTTCCTCCACACAGTGAAAGTTTTGGGGTGACCCAAACTTTACCAGCACCTAGTAGTAGTTTCCATACTTGTGAAGAAATAGACAGTCCTTATTTTGAACCACGTGGGTTTTCTCAAGTAACACTGATCTGACGGTGCAAGTTAGACAGAAATACTAATATCCCTATAACGGGTTTTCAAAGACTGTAATGATAAATACTGGACCTTGGAGCCAGCACTTAATTTCTTCTAGAAACTCTATATAATTTGCTGCCTGGTGGCGTGAATATTAACAATCATTTCCCGACTAGATTATATCTTGTGGACAAATCTGTGGTGTGACTAAAGTGAATCCTATACTGAGGGAAGGCACCGACCTGACATTCATCATTTTTTAGAAACCTACGCTATTGACACTGTGCTCTGCTAACTCCCGCGCCTGGAATAATTGTTGGGTGACTTAATCAGACATTTGAACAAATTTGCATACCCAAGTAGTCGTTCCCGGAGACTCCAAGTTAAATACGTCTTTTGGAACTGGGGACTTCTTGGCAGAAGACTGCATTTTTTTGAGTCTGTGTGAAAATCTAAAATCAAGGTGTTCCAAGAGGCAGCGAGCAAAGTCGTGAGTACCTGAATGAGAAGCCATGGCGGAATGAATGAGTGTACGCTGGTTTTGAGTGATATTTTTCACTATTTTATCTTTGACACCCTGTTGCTGTCCTAATTTTTTTTTTCAATCTGCATAATTTGTTGCTAAGGCTAGAGTTCTTGTGTTTTTGTCTTAGGTTAAATCAGATTTTTTTTTTCAAACTCTGTGCATATAATTACGAGATAAAACAAAGAAAAACTCTTAGACTCAAACCCTATGTATCTGTGACTCGGGCGCCATCATCTGTTCTCTTAACGGGGCCGGGCTAAACCTAGAGTTAACACTATAACGGGGCTATCATCCTTGCAACATTTCCTTGATTTTTTATGACTATGTGTATATGTATTTTCCTTGATGTACTTTCTTTGATGTTGTGAGCCGATTTTTCCTGATATTAAAATCGCTCTTGAACTAAATAATCGTGTTTGGTCAGCTCGTTCTAGATAATATATATATCATTGTTATAGTTTTCCCACGTCTGTGTGTTTACCTGTCGTCACGTGTATGTGCGTGCCTGTGAGTGATAGAAATATACGTAATATGTATATTGGTGTAGTCTGTCTGACGCTGTAACAACTGTTGTAGAAGATAGGTGAGAGAGAGAAGAATTCTTTTCGCTTTCAGAGACAGCCACTATATCAAAAATCTATCATCTCACGTGTGTGGAAATTCTATTACCTTTCACTAACTCTCACTGAGTCTATCACCTATTCAAACCTATTCAGAAGGGACCAAACCTAGTCTTAATTCTCCTATCGAAAATCTACGACAAATGAGGGCTCGTTTCCGGTCTTTGAACTTAGAATAGGAAGACGAGTACGACAAATGAGGACTCGTTTCCGGTCTTTGAACTTAGAATAGGAAGACGAGTACGACAAACGTGGACTCGTCTATTCTGGATTTTGTATTTAAGAGTAATAGAGTAAGTGTGATGTCTTGTGAGTTGTTATATCTTTAAAATAATTACCCCCTAGACTAGCGATCTGTTTACGGGCGTGCTGACCACACAAACTAATAAGTTTTTTTTCCCACAGCATCTTTGAATAATATACATTTTGGTTACAGGTTGATTTTGTCGGGATATATGTTAACTGCTGATTGTAATACTAAATGCTGGTAAAGTGGTGAGTGTATAACATTCACTGGGTACTGAGGCAGAACGGCGTTTGAACTAAGTTAAGGAGTGTGTTTCGGACTTTTTGTCCAGATTAATTCCCTCCCTTACCCGATCTGACTTCAGGGGCGAACTTATAGTGGATTTTTAAAAATTAAGGGATTATTTTTCTCTTTAATTTTTGCAATATTCTTTTGCTTTTCCACTGTAGCAACTTATTTTTCAGAAGTTATCTTAACTACCATTTAGTTGGCGTAGTCGTGTTTTGCATTAAGTGCTTTATTGCCGATAATAGCAGCGATAGTTAGATTTTACTTTGGAGGAGGTATCCCAGGGTTAAGGATATCATCTTTTGAATTTTTGGTTTTTTTTTTTCTCGTAAGTGGTAGGAACCAGGTTATTCTTTTTCCTATTTTCTATCTCCACGTGTCTCAGTCACTGACATAATATGGCCGAGAGGGCAAAGCTTAGACAACTCCTCAGGGACGAAGCGAGAGAGGAGGGACTGGAAGGAGAGGAAGCGAAAGCTTTTGTCAGGGACGAACTTGAGAGATATGATGCGGAGAGGAAAGCAGCTGAAGCTAAAGAGGAAAAAAGAAGCAGCGGAGAGGAAAGAAGCGGAAGACCGGCTATTACAGCAGAAGAAGATGGACGAGGAAATGGAAATTCGCAGGATGCAGCATGAGGAAAGAGAGAAGGAGAAGCAGAGACAGAGGATGAGGAAAGAGAGGAAGGAAAGACAGCAGGAGGAAAGAGAGAAGGAGAGGAGAGACAGCATTTGGAAAGAGAAAATGAGCAACGACGACAGCATGAGTTGGCTCTTAAGGCTCTAGAAGTCCAAAGTCTTGGCGCTGCCTCTACCTCCAGCAATGGAGAGTCTTCTCCTCATTCTTCCTTAACTGACCCTGCTAACACTCAATCTCTTCAACTAAATGCTATGTCTTTCACTCTTGAATCTTTTCCTTGTCCAAATGAGAAGATTGACACATGGTTAGAAAAATTTGAGAAAATTGCAACTCTGTACGGGTTAGAGAGGTCGCGTTGGAATATGAAACTTTCCCAGGCCCTAAAAGGTTCTGCTTATGATGTTTATTCTAAGCTGGAAAGTAGCCAACAAGACGACTACGATGTGTTGAAGAAAGCGTTACTGGAGCGCTTTGAAATGAACGCTCGCAAGTTTTTGCAACTGTTTCGCAACAGCCGGAAAGAGAATTCTGAAACTTTTCACCAGTTCTCATCTCGTCTTAAGGGATATCTAACAAAGTGCCTTGAGCTTTCGCAGCTCCCCTCTACCTATGAAGGTCTTGAGGAACTTGTTCTAACTGAACAAATAAAGAACACTTTGTCTGCTGATACCCGGAGATTTCTCGCTGAGCAGGGGGCAGAAAAACTTGAAGACATTTTGGAAAAGTCTGAGCGTTATCACAATGCGCTGGCTGAACTACCGGCCACAAAGCGGAAACCGACAGAGGAGCATTTTCGAAAACATAACCTAGAGCAATCTTCTCAGGCTTCTAACCAAACAACCACAGAGAAACTGGACCTCAAAACCCCCCTCCTGAAAAATCCAAGTTCTACAAGAACAAGTACCCCAACCACCCCAAACAGTCTGATCAACCCGACCGCCCTACATGGCAGCGTAGCCAGAAAGGACAAGGTGGCAAAGGGAGAACCCCCGAGCACGGGACATATGATCAGACCGAGCACACCGAGCCTAAACGCATCGGATGCTTATTAACAGTCTCGCAAGGCGGAATTATTGACAGTGATTCCCAACCTCTTGGGGATAGACCCTCAACGCGAGGTATTGTTATTTTGAACGGTTCTCAAACTTCTTGCTTATTTGACACGGGGCTTTCTTACGATTGCATTGTTGCCAGAAACCTGGTTAAACCCGGTCAAGAGACAGGAGAGACCGTCAAACTTTGTGGAGTTCGTAAGAGTGAGGCACCTACAGCGCTTCCCATCGCATTGGTGGAGATACACTCTGACTTTGTCAGAGGTGTGATCAAAGCGGCTGTTATGGATGATCCCATCTACCCAGTCATACTTGGCGGGAGATACGTGTGTATTGGGAAACCGGAAGAGCCGATTGTGGCAGCAGTAACTACAAGAGGGCAAACCAAGAAGGAACGGGAGCCTGCGCCAAATTTGTTACCTATGGAACTTAAAGAAGCGCAATACAAGGACCCTACTTTGGCACCCTGCTTTAGGAAACTGCCCATGGCTAAGGAACCCAAACAGCACGGGGACATTTTTTCTGAGGATGGCGTACTTTATCGGAGAACGGGCAAGCCTGACCAAGGTTACAACCAGCTCCTAGTACCGAAACAGTACAGAAGCCAAATCCTAGAAATGGGGGCACTCTCTTCCCTTTAGCGGACATATGGGACAGAACGCCACAAACCAACGTATAACCACTCATTATTGGTGGCCAGGAGTGAATACTGATATTATCAGATATGTCAAATCCTGTGCCCAGTGCCAACGTGTACCACCCAAGCAACGGACCCCCCCAGTCCACATGGGTGAAATGCCAATAATGGGAACACCATTCGAACGGGTTGTGATCGACATTTTAGGGCCTTTCGAAAGGACTAAAAGAAGGAACAGGTTCATCCTGACCTTAGTCGATACATGCACTTTATGGGCAGAAGCTATCCCGCTAACATGCGCAGATGCCAAGCATGTCGCAGAAGCCCTCGTGCAGATTTTCACTCGGTTGGGATTCCCTCAGCAAGTGTTGACGGATAATGGATCTCCATACCGAAACCTGTTGATGGATGAGATCGTTAAGATCTTGAGGACCCAACACATCCACACTAAGCCATATACTCCGGCGGGAAATGGGCTCGTGGAACGTGCTAATGGAAACCTCACCATGATGCTAAGTAAGCTGGCACAAGTGAAACCTGAAGATTGGGATCTCTGTATTCCTGCAGCATTATTTGGCTACAGAGAATCTCCTCATACTTCCACAGGATTTCCGCCAGCTACACTCTTATTTGGCAGACCCATTAAGGGCCCGCTTGAAGCCTTACTTCAGTCTCTGACAGACGAGAAGGCGGATGAGACAGTCGTCTCAGCAAGTAAATATGTGTCGGTTTTAAAGGAAAGGTTGAAACTAGGGTGGGACCTAGCAACGACTAACTTTAAGCGAGCTCGCACAAAGCACGCTAACCGATACAGGAAAGTCGCGGAAGAGAGAGAACTGGAAGCAGGAGAGAAAGTTTTGGTGTTGCTCCCTACCGAGAACAACCAACTGAAGATCGGATGGCAAGGGCCGTTTACCGTCCTGAAAAAGATTTCTAAGGCTAACTACCAGATCTCTATTGAAGGAAAGGAGAAGGTTTTCCATTTAAATCTCTTAAAGAGATACTTGGAAAAACCAGTGCCAACCTCCGACCATCTCCTGACGATCGCCAAAACTGACGAAGATGACGATAGTGGCAGGGATATTCCACCGCTATCACAGGAAATCTTTCAAAAATGTCAGAAGCGGCGACGCTCTTTCAAGCGCGCATATGAGACATTCCGGGGGAAGGAAACTTTGAGGAGTGGACTTGAGTAGGAATTGGACAGAGATGGAGGGGGAATATGAGAGGGAAGAGGACAGACACCCCGAAGCTACGGTTATAGGAAATTAAACTCCATAACGTAGACATGGAGTGCTTCCATATCTTAAAGGGGGGAGGCTCTGTCACGTAGGGTTTATATTCATTTAATTTCCTACAACTTCTTCCTATTCTTTCACCCGAAAAATTCTCTCTTTTATTATCTCTGTATTTCATTTTTTCCTGTATTTTTTTCATCCATTCGTTTTGATATTATTATTTTCATATAATTCGCAAACTTTACCTGTTTTCCTTTCTCTTAAACTGAGAATCGCGCTAGGACGATATTACGTAGATGTCAGGGCTGCAGGGCGTCAGAAGGCGTGATAAGTCGGTTCGCTGAACACAGGACGTAGCAAATCGTCTACATTCTCACCGAGCGCGCGAGCTTCTTCTCGGCATAAGTCCCGGTGAGGTGTGATACTTTACATCTGCACCGGTCAGTATCCAGACATTTGTCTGGAAAATCCCAAACTGACACGGCGCTCACTTGGGCCATGGTCAGCTGTAGTGTGAAAACTGCCCTGAAATGGAGTCAGGCTGTCTGGGATTTGAAACTGACACGCGTACATCGTGGTCAGTAGGTGACAGTTACGACACGCGTTAAGCGGACGTAAATGTTGGGAGTAGGGGAGATAATTTCGCGTGGCGAAATAGTTTGGGCCCTTTGTCTGATTTTAAGATATTGGCCAAGTTTGAAACTTTAATTTCATTCTCGCTCATAGACTCCACAGTAGATAGGTCGCTCGAAAACAGAATAGCTGTTAGCGAAGATCTCAGTTTGTTTCGGCAATTTGTCGAACTTCTAGACTTCCAGAAATATTTTCAGCATTTTTATTCTTAAGTTGTGCGACTACCTGTAATTCTGTGGTTGAGGTAATTAATATGATAGATATATAGATTTTGTGAGTGTTAAAGTGTTAAATCGCTTAATTCATTTTAATCTATTTCTTTAGCGCAGAAGAGAAATAAAGTGGTAGGCTATTATATTTTCTAGGGAAGCATTCAGTGGAAAGCAGTAGGAAATTAAAATTTCTAGCTTATAACGGCAATTGTAGCTATTTATAAATTTAATTTAACTGCTAATACTCAGTCGAGTGTATTTTTCTAAACTAACGTATAAACTCTAGAATCCAGCCTCATGAATGATGACGGGATACGCACGTGTTCCTAATTTATGAGGATTGCTGATTTTTAAATATAACTTACGTCACGGGAAGTTTAAATGATAAGCAAAGCTCTCTGCTTGCAAGTTTAAATGTAAGTTTTAACCAGTACAGATTCTGTTTATTATATATATGTGTTAATTTTCCTCCACACAGTGAAAGTTTTGGGGTGACCCAAACTTTACCAGCACCTAGTAGTAGTTTCCATACTTGTGAAGAAATAGACAGTCCTTATTTTGAACCACGTGCGTTTTCTCAAGTAACACTGATCTGACGGTGCAAGTTAGACAGAAATACTAATATCCCTATAACGGGTTTTCAAAGACTGTAATGATAAATACTGGACCTTGGAGCCAGCACTTAATTTCTTCTAGAAACTCTATATAATTTGCTGCCTGGTGGCGTGATTATTAACAATCATTTCCCGACTAGATTATATCTTGTGGACAAATCTGTGGTGTGACTAAAGTGAATCCTATACTGAGGGAAGGCACCGACCTGACATTCATCATTTTTTTAGAAACCTACGCTATTGACACTGTGCTCTGCTAACTCCCGCGCCTGGAATAATTGTTAGGTGACTTAATCAGACATTTGAACAAATTTGCATACCCAAGTAGTCGTTCCCGGAGACTCCAAGTTAAATACGTCTTTTGGAACTGGGGACTTCTTGGCAGAAGACTGCATTTTTTTGAGTCTGTGTGAAAATCTAAAATCAAGGTGTTCCAAGAGGCAGCGAGCAAAGTCGTGAGTACCTGAATGAGAAGCCATGGCGGAATGAATGAGTGTACGCTGGTTTTGAGTGATATTTTTCACTATTTTATCTTTGACACCCTGTTGCTGTCCTAATTTTTTTTTCAATCTGCATAATTTGTTGCTAAGGCTAGAGTTCTTGTGTTTTTGTCTTAGGTTAAATCAGATTTTTTTTTTCAAACTCTGTGCATATAATTACGAGATAAAACAAAGAAAAACTCTTAGACTCAAACCCTATGTATCTGTGACTCGGGCGCCATCATCTGTTCTCTTAACGGGGCCGGGCTAAACCTAGAGTTAACACTATAACGGGGCTATCATCCTTGCAACATTTCCTTGATTTTTTATGACTATGTGTATATGTATTTTCCTTGATGTACTTTCTTTGATGTTGTGAGCCGATTTTTCCTGATATTAAAATCGCTCTTGAACTAAATAATCGTGTTTGGTCAGCTCGTTCTAGATAATATATATATCATTGTTATAGTTTTCCCACGTCTGTGTTTTTACCTGTCGTCACGTGTATGTGCGTGCCTGTGAGTGATAGAAATATACGTAATATGTATATTGGTGTAGTCTGTCTGACGCTGTAACAACTGTTGTAGAAGATAGGTGAGAGAGAGAAGAATTCTTTTCGTTTTTCAGAGACAGCCACTATATCAAAAATCTATCATCTCACGTGTGTGGAAATTCTATTACCTTTCACTAACTCTCACTGAGTCTATCACCTATTCAAACCTATTCAGAAGGGACCAAACCTAGTCTTAATTCTCCTATCGAAAATCTACGACAAGAGGGACAATTAATTGGTTCAAATGACAGGAACTGTGAACTTTTCCCAATACTATTTCCCCGATAATCAAACACTTGAAGTCATGATGAAAAACAACAACCAAGCTTGAACAAAACCAGTATTACCTCATATTACTACTGCACAAATTACACACATAGAATAATAATAATAAACTATGTCAATACAAAGTTCATATATATAAACTGTGTACATAGTGCTTGTAATTACATTTGATTGTGATTCCTGGTTCACTGTGTAGTTGAATCAGGATACCCATTATTGAAATAATTAATACATATATTTTTAAACTTAAACACTTGACTCATTTAAGATAGTCTTATAGAGTGTTATATGTGTGTGAGTGTCACAGTGTTGTAAGTGTTGTGGAATAAATTAAATTGTTTATCTGTCTGTTGTTGTTGTGACTTACACTTCATCATTTTCATAACCCTAGACATTTAACGTAGTCATCAAAATATTCCAGAATAATTCTGACTGAGGTATAAATGTGGTAGCAAGTAAGGTCATCTGTCATACACCACACTTATTAGATACAGATACCTTCACAGCTGATCTCAGTCAGTACACTAAGTCCCCTATAAATATTTATAACATCCCACTTTACCACAACACACAAACGAATAGACGGGGATTTGGTCATGGAGACATCCGCTGGTGGTCCAAGGCATCAAGCAGGGAGCGCAGAGACATGGTAGTTCAGGAGATACGAGGAGCTGAGAATTATAAGAGGTTGCAAAAAGCAGTGCAGCAGGTCCTACAAGGCAAATGGACTACATGGGAAGGAGCCCTGCAGAGGTCCTTGACATGGAATGATATATGGCATATGGCACCTCTTAGGCTCAGCTTCGTGGTTAGATCAATGTATGACCTGCTGCCGTCGGCCACCAACCTTGTGAAATGGGGAAAGTCGGATGATGAGCAGTGCCCCCTGTGCCAAGGGATGCAGACACTTGAACACGTGCTCTCGGCGTGTAAGGTGGCATTAGGGCAAGGACGATACACTTGGCGCCATAACAAAGTGCTAAATGAGCTTGCTGCGACAATAGATCTGGCAAGAATGAAGGCGAATAGCAAAGTCCGGCCAGACACCGCAAATACATACTTTCTGAGGGCAGGAAAGTCAGCACACCCCAAACCGAGTAACCCTGGTAGCAGTTTACCATCTCTTCTTGACTGTGCAAACGACTGGGAGATGGCGGTAGACCTACCTGGACGGGGGGCATTTCCAGAGAGTATCAGAAAATCGCGGAGACGGCCGGATATAGTGCTTCATTCTTCAGCAACGCTTCAGGTCATACTAATTGAACTGACCGTGCCATTTGAATCCAGATTAGACGAGCAACATTCATTTAAAGCTGCCAAATATAGCGATCTGGCCGCGGATCTGAGACACGATGGGTTCAATGCAAGGGTCATGGCGGTTGACGTGGGCGCAAGAGGGCTTGTGGCTGCATCAATGTATGATTTATTGAAACTGTTGGGGCTGAGGGGACAGTCGAGAACAAGAGCACTGAAGAGGCTTAGTGAAACTGCCGAAAAGGCATCAGGCTGGCTGTGGAACAACCGCAATGGGCAATGGAAATCGTGACAATAAAGCCTGCGGTACAGAAAACACCAACATTTGTTTAAGTACACAATACGCTGAGTTTTTTTGGTGTACTAGTGAAAGGACTGCGACTCAGGGGCAACAGGCGGTGTATATTATAAGGGGTGTCAGGAACAGAATTTCAATGGCTTGCGCGCAGTGGCTAAGACTCGTCGGCTTCGCGCTGGTGTTTCAGTGTGTGTCCTCAGTTGTGAAGGGCGACGGAACGAACGGAATAATTTGTCTTCTTTTTGTTACTTTCACAATTGCCTCCACGGCCGGCGGAGTTGTGGATTTAAAAGTTGCTACCATAAGTGAAATGGGTTCATTTTCGATACAAGACAACAGGAGGCTGAGACGCTTGGGAGTCATGACCCAAGTGGGCCCGCCCCCCCTTAGAGTGTAAAGGAGTAATCGGGCCGAAATACTTGCCGGATGGGGGGGGGGAACTTCTTCTGATGATCAGATTGCTTCCTGTTGTATCGCTCTGTAAAGAGTTTCCTATCATAATTCTTGTTTTTAACCACATCAATGGTGTGGTTTTTTGACTCGTTTGCATAAGCTGTCTATTTCCTCTTATTCTGTTAATGGCTGTCATCTATAATACTCAGTCATTTTTGCGATGTGTTTTAAAGTATTCTTTTTAAATTTTAGACTTATGCGATGATGAAGGTACGCTAGGTACTTGTAGCACCATGACGACACACACGCCACAGCGTAAAAAAGTGAAGCCATGGTATCAGCAGGCTTTTTGTGAGGAACGGCTAACAGACAGCGAACTGAAGGATTAGATAAAGCCGGACTCTGGCAATCGCTATACTGCGATTTGTGCGGTCTGTTCCTGTACATTAACTAATGCCAACAAAACAGCTTTCATTCATATTCATTCATAACCCTCCACTCCCAAAGGAGCATAGGCCTTCAACAAACACATGCCAAGTCCTCCTGTCACGTGCCATCATCTCAAGTTCTTTCCATGTTCTCCTCATCATTTTCACCTCTGTTTCCAACTCTCTTCTCCATGTACTTCTTGGTCTTCCTCTGCCTCTCTTGCCATGGGGGTTCCAGAACAAGGACTGCCTTGTAATGCTATCAACAGGTTTCCTCAGTGTGTGTCCTATCCATCGCCATCGTCTTCTTCTCATCTCTTGTTCCACTGGCACTTGTCCAGTTCTTGTCATCAGTTCCACATTGGTAACCTTGTCATACCATTTTAATCCCTCTATTCTACGCAAGCACCCATTTATGAAAGTCTGTAGCTTTTTGGTTGTTGTCTTTGTTGTTCTCCATGTCTCCGAGCCATACAATAGGACTGACTTCACATTTGAGTTGAAGATTCTTATTTTCGTGTTGGATCCTATTTCTCTGATCTCCATATATTTCCCAATGCAATGAAAGCTCCTCTTGCTTTTTGTATTCTTATTTTGATATCGCTGTCTGTCCCTCCAACTTTGTCTATATTACTGCCAAGATATGTGTATGATTCTACATCTTGTATTGGCGTTTCTTCAAGTTCAACCCTGTTTTCATTACCTGCATTTATTCGCATTATTTTTGTCTTTTCCCTGTGTATTTTCAGACCCAATTGCTGTGACCTCTCATCGAGTGTTTTCAATTTGTCCTGCATCTGATTACGGTTATGGGACAGGAGAGCCAAATCATCAGCAAAATCCAGATCATCCAACTGCTTAGTCAGAGTCCACTGGATTCCATTTCTGTTGTGTGTTGTCGATGATCTCATAACCCAATCTATTGCCAGCAAGAAAAGAAATGGAGACAAGAGGCATCCCTGTCGCACTCCTGTTCTTATCCCAAATGGTTCTGTAAGCTGTCCTTCATGAAGAACTCTGCACGTCATGTCTTCATAGGTTTTCTTTATTAAATTAATGATTTTCAGGGGAACTCCATAATGCCTCATCAATTTCCAAAGTGATTCTCTGTCCACACTGTCAAATGCTTTTTCGTAGTCCACAAATCCGATGTATAGTGGTGAATTCCATTCCAGACTTTGTTCAACTATTATTCTCAAAGTGGCTATCTGGTCTGTACATGATCTGTTTTGTCGAAAACCTGCTTGTTCATCTCTCAATTTCTTGTCTATGGACTCCTTTAATCTCTCAAGGATAATCCTGTTCAATACCTTTCCTGGCACTGATAGTAACATTATTCCTCTATAATTTGTGCACTCTTGTAGATTTCCCTTCTTAGGCAACTTAACCAGATATCCTTCCTTCCATTCTGCTGGTATCTCTTCTTTTCCCCCCAGACTTTACCAAGTAATTTATATAACATCTCTGTAGCCGTGTCGATATCTGCTTTGATGGCCTCTGCTGGAATGCCATCAGGTCCAGACGCTTTTCCATCTCTTAGAAGCTTTATGGCTTTCTTTATTTCTTCCTTCGTTGGTCTTTCACCGTTAATTTGTAGCTCTTCTTCTGCTGGCTGGATGTCCGGCGGGTTTTGTGGAGCTGGTCTATTGAGAAGGTCCCCAAAATATTCTGTCCACCTCTTCATTTGCTCTTGTATATTGCTGAGCAGTTTCCCATTCTTATCTTTTATGAGGCAACTTGTTTGCTTGTATTTCCCTGTTAGCTTCTTTGTGCTGCTATACAGTTCTCTCATATTTCCTTTGGCTGCAGCATCTTCTGCCTCTCTTGCCAACTCCTCAATATACTTCCTCTTGTCTCTTTTGATACTTCTTTTTACTTCTTTGTTTGCTTCTGTGTACACTTCTTGAGCCTTGGCTTTGGAACTTCTGGTTTTGCTTGTGTTTAACTCTGATTTCTTGTTTTTTCTATCTTTTATCTTATTGATGGTTTCTGTTGTTATCCATGCTTTTTGTTGTCTTTCCCTTTTCCCCAGTATTTCTTCACATGTCTCCTTCCATACCGTTTTGACCTGCTGCCAATAGTCTTCTGTATTCTCTACATCTTCCAACTGTTGGAGCACTTGGAATTTGTTGGATACTGTGACCGCAAATTTGTCTCTTGTTTCTTGATTTCTTAGCTGTCCTACATTAAACTGTTGTCTATAATTTTGCATTGTTGCATATCTCTTGAGTTTCATTTTTTCTCTTTTTTATCAGAAGATGGTGATCTGATGCCACATCTGCTCCTCTATATACCTTTACATCCTGCAATGATGATCTAAACTTCTTCTTTATGCATATATGATCGATCTGATTTTCTGTTCTATGGTCTGGTGATATCCATGTTGCCTTGTGTATTCTCTTATGTGGAAACATGCTTCCTCCTATAGCCAGTTGATTTGAAGCACAGAAGTTTGCGAATAGTTCTCCATTTTCATTCATTACTCCTAGCCATGTTTTCTCATGACTTCTTCAAATCCAGTATTGACTGTACCTATCTTTGCATTCATGTCACCCATCAAAATTGTGATGTCTCTTCTTTTTACTTTATCCATAATTTCCTGTAGTTTAGTATAAAATGCTTCTTTCACAGACTCTTCTTTGTCATTAGTTGGTGCATAACATTGGATGACATTGACATGAATTTTCTTTTTAGCTGTTTTGAAAATAGCTGTTATTATTCTGGGTCCCACAGCTTCCCATTCAATGAGTGCTTTCTGTGCTTCTTTAGATAACATAAGAGCTACCCCTTCACTGTGGTGTGAACTTTCGTCTTCGTGTCCTGAGGACAGCACCAATTCACCTGTGATGAGTTTCTTCCTGTCTACCCCCTTCCACTTTGTTTCACACATTCCCAGAACCTCGATTTTGTATTCCCTCATTTCTGCTGCTACTTGTGCCACTTTCCCTTGTTCGTTCAATGTCCGAACATTCCAGGTGCCAAATCTGGAAGTTCTCCTAGAAGAAAGAAGGTTAGTCAGCAACACAGACTCCTTTCGGCTTTCTCTGTGTTGCATCATACGCCTCCCCGCGAGAGGACCTTCCCCTGTCTTGGATGGCTGTGTTTTATTTTCTTTATTTGACTTGTCCATATTTGTTGAAGTTTTTTGTGGTTTAAATTTTTTTTACAGGATGGGATAACCGGCCCCATGCCCAACCCTCCTTAGTCGCCTTCTACGACATGCTTGGCAGGGGACAGTGTTACTATTCTTTGCTCCCCTTTCGGGCCCCGGTAACACACGGGTGAACAAAACAGCTTTATTGACACATAAAAGCACACAGAAGCACATGAAAAACTTCGAAGCCAAAAGCAAAACTCTGAACATTAACAAGTTTTTCATCAAACCAAAAGAGCCCTGTCTCCAAGACAAAATTGCTAAAGCGGAGATACTGTTTTCGGCTTTCATGTTACTGTTAAAATATCTCGTTTTCAAGAGTTCATATACAGTAGAACTCCATTTATCCGAACCCCAATTATCCGAACATCCAATTATCCGAACACTTTTTCCAGAAAAAAAAAAAAATCAGATGCCAGTCACGTTAGACTAAAATTCTGAATCTTTTGATGCGGCAAACTTCAAATGTGTGCGAACAATTTGTAGAGAATGGGATGGCTAATGGTCGGTCGCTTACGTACAGGAAGTCAGTTAGATCATAAAGTCAGTTAATATCTGGTTTACCAATCCAGTGTACGTTGCGTTCTAGGTAGAACACTGGCTAAACAGACAGTTCAACTTAAAATAATTGTGTCTGCTACTACAGCAGAATAATTTTGGTGTACAAGTATTTCTCTGTGCGATATGGCATCTTCCAGTAGGCCTAAAGCATATAAAAGGAACCGCAATGTTTTGTCAATTGAAACGAAAACAGAAATTATCAAGAGACTAGGACAAGGTGAAACTGTATCTTCACTTGCGAGGATTTTCAATGTTGGGAAAGCTACCGTCTCTGACATCAAAAGTAACAAGGATAAAATTATGAGTTTTGCATCGAAATTTGATAGTGAAAATGGGTCGAAGAAACGTAAAACCATGAGAAATGCGAAAGATGTGAAATTGGAAGAGGCTTTGTATATATGGTTTGTGCTAAGAAGAAGCAAAGGGGAACCTATCTCTGGTTCTCTGTTGTGTGAAAAGGCACTTCAGTTCAACAATCAACTTGACGGTCCTCCTGACTTTAAGGCTAGCCAGGGATGGTTAAGAAACTTTAAATCTCGTCATGGCATACGAGAATTGGAGATTCAAGGGGAATCTTTATCTAGCGATGCAACTGCTGCTAAAAATTTTAAAGAAACATTCTTGGCTTTTTTGGAAGAAGAAGGTTATTCACTCGATGAAGTGTATAATGCCGATGAGACTGGCTTATACTGGAAATCATTGCCTCAAAAATCACTTGCATCTCAGCGCGAAGCAGTTGCCCCTGGGTTTAAAAAATGCAAAGAGAGAGTAATAATTTTGGTAGCCGCGAATGCCAGTGGAAGTCATCGTTTACCGGTGCTAATGATCAGCAAAGCCAAAAAAACCACGTTGTTTAAAGAATGTGACATGTCTCCCATTGTGTTACAAAGCACAGAAGAGTGCTTGGATGAATAGTGAAATATTTCTTGATTGGTATACAAATCAGTTCATCCCAAATGTGAAGAGGTTGAGAGAACAAGAAAAGAAAACTGGAAAAGTAATTCTTCTACTGGACAATGCACCATTTCATCCAGAGACGGATACATTGAATGCAGTTGATGCAAATTTTAAAGTAATTTTTCTGCCTCCCAATGTAACAGCACTGATTCAACCAATGGATCAGGGTGTTATAGAAAAGCTTAAAAAGATGTACAAGAAGGAAGTCATGCGTCGTTTATTGTTGGCTGAAGATGAAGAAAGTGTGGTGGCGTTTTCCAAAAAGCTTAATCTCAAAGACTGCTGATATATGTTAGCTGATGATTGGACCACCCTGTCACAAGATAATCTCAACAAGGCTTGGAATAGATTGCTTGGGAAAAAAGGAGGAAATGAAACTACTGTAGTGGACACAAATGATGATTGTATAAATGAAGTTGTGGAACTGTTTCAATGCCCGGATTTTCGGACTGTGACAAAGATGATGCACACATGTGGCTAGAAGATGATAATGATTCTGGTTTTCAGTTTTTGAACGACGAAGAAATTTTGTCTTTTGTGCAAGAAGAAAACCAAATACATGTAGTGACCGATGATGAAGACTCCTCAGAAGTACATGATGTACTTGTAGATTATGAAGAAAAACCAAAACGTCGACCAAGTCCTGAAGAGGCCTTTATAGCACTAGAAACAGCGATGGCTTGGTACGAGCAAGAAGATGACAGCTGTCCTACACAGCTTCTGCTGTTGAAGAGAATGCGGGACTTAGCAGCCAAAAGGAGACTATCCAGTTTGTTGCAAAAGAGGATTCCTCATTATTTTAAATAGTGGGCTACATCTGTGCAAGTACATATATACGTAAGTTGCGCCTGGTTTTGAATCGTTTGTAATGTTATTTTGAAAACATTTCTCTTTCTTAACAAAAATAATTAATACAAGTAGTACATGCACTGCAGTGTAATAAAAGATTTTGGTGATACAGTGAACTAATACAGTGTGGGTATTATTATTACAGTACAAGTAAATATGTTTTATAGTGTATTTTCCTTGTGATGGTTAATTATTTTTAGAAATATGTGTACATGTACTCGATACATTATGTAATCCAATTATCCGAACATTTGATTATCCGAACGATGCTCGGTCCCATGGGGTTCGGATAAATGGAGTTCTACTGTATTGGAGTGTTAATAAAATCATTTTTATATAATTGTGAATTTTTGGTAATAATAAATCAAATAAAAATGAAGAAAGAAATAAAAATTGGTAGCACACAGCTTATTTGTGCTAAAGTTGCACTCAAAGATTGTGTAAGCATCGTCTATCCCGTGTATTTGAGGCAAAAAATAATCTAGGTATTTCTGGGTTTTTTAAATAAGAAAATATGGGTTTATCTCTAGAACTTGAGTGGCAACCTTGTACCACTTCATAACAATCAGCCTCATGAGAGATAAAATTAAAATACTGCTCAAAATCATACAGTAGATGTGCTCCGCATTGAATATATGTAGTTAGGTGTTGTTTCGTAACAATTAGGGTTAGGATTAGGGTTAGGATTAGGGTTAACACTAACACAAACCTTAATCCTAATTCTAATTCTAACCCTAAGCGCTACGAAACAACACCTAACTACACATATTCACTGCGGAGCAAAAAGGTACGAGAAATAGGAAATTACCATTATGTGTGACTTTCATAAGAATATTGAATAATTAAGATGGTTTAACACTTAGTTTTAGTTTTATAATTACTTTTGCATCCGCGACTTTCCATGTTTTGAAAGTCAAAGGCGCCATTTTTGAATTTGAAATTGTTGTTACTTACAAAACTACTAAATATTATACTTTATATTTAAAGAACTAGACTACAAACAGAAAGTCCAAAATATAGGATTCTTAAACTGGAAAGGATATCACAGAAATTAGGAACTTCACCTGTAATAATAGTTACATTAGAAGGACGAGAAATCCCATCATATTTCTTCAGTGGCAGTACTAAAATCAAAACAGAAGCTTACATACCACCAGTCATTCAATGCTCAAACTGCCAGAAATTTGGCCATACCAAAATAACATGTAGAAGTAAGCCTAAATGTTGATATTGTGCAGGGGACCACGCCTATGATCACTGCAAATTAGTAGACGATGATAAAGATTACAGAACAGGAAATATACACAGAAAATGTGCAAATTGTCTAGGAAACAACGGTGCACGTTTCCTAGGATGTCCACACTACCAACAAACAAAACTAGCTCTAATAAAATCAGTCAGTACTAACACACCATTTAAAGTAGCCCTACAACAACATCAATCACCAGTCGCTACATCTACAACTCCGTCACCAAGAGAAATCACAGAACCAGAAATGCTGAAATAACCCAAAAGAAAAATAAAGTCCAAAAAATACTGACAAAAGATAGCAATCTACCAGAAGAAAGTGAAATAACCAAATCATCGATAACAGAAGATACGGTGAGAAAGGCAGAAGAAATCTTGAAAACCATGAGAAAAATACAGCATGAAGTAGCTAAAGATGTGGCCAAATTAGCAGAACTCAAAGAAGAGAACGAGGATTTACTGAAAAGGATTCAATCAGAAAGACAACTCATAAGGAGTGAGCAAAAACGAACAGATAAAAACCAACAAGAAGAAATGTGGAATGAAAAAATGACAGATTGTCAAAAACGTATTCATTCTGTATCAAACATTGTGAAAGCCTTTATGCTGAATCTTCAAAGTGAACTACAAACTCACTTAAACAGAGAAACCGAAAATCTAGGAGACTTTGTTGTTAACAAATAAATAAGTATATTATACACTTCTCAGAGTAAAAGAGTACAACACTATTTATAATAATCTTAACAATTAAATAATGGACGTACAGAACATTAAAATAATACAGTGGAATTGCAGAAGTGCCAACAAAAATGTACCAGCTTTAATAGGCATGTTTAAACAAACTAAAGTAATATTTGCCATTCAAGAGACTAATCTTAATCCGAGTCAATGTTTTACCATCCCTGAATCTAAAGTCTTTCGAAGTGATAGGACAGAAACTCAAAAAGGAGGAGGTGTGGCATTTCAAGTTAATAAAACATATATAATAACTGACTGGGAATCATTTAGAACAGAAAATTTTGAAGGAATAACTATAACAGTGTCTACTGAGTTAGAAGAAATAAAAATAGTTAACCTTTACTGTTCAAGTGGAAACATGAACAAAAGAGATATCTCAGACGTGAATAAAAGAATAAACAACAGAACTATCATAGTCGGAGACTTCAATACTCATCATACAGCTTGGGGAGGCAATGTAATAGACAAATCAGGAAAACTACTTTTGGACTTCATTGAAAACAATGAACTAATAATACTGAATAATGGATCAGTAACAAGAATTAACCCTTGTGCAAATCAGCAAGACACAGCTATTGATATAAGCATTGTAACATCAAATCTTGCTAATGCAAAATGGGAAGTTATTTGGGATACAAATTCAGATCATTTACCCATTGAAATAACACTAAAAGATAATTACAAACCTAACAAACTGGTAGAAAACCCGAAGTTTTACTATAATAAAGCTAATTGGGTAGCTTTTCAGGTAGAAATGGAAGAGATAAAAATGAATAATATAGAAAATGAAAATATAGATGTATTTGCAGATAATCTCACAAAAGAAATATTACTAATAGCTGTTAAACATATACCACATTCATATATGCCAGGACACATAATTCCACACCGCATTAAAGAAAGGAAAAAGAATGAACATTGGAACAAAAACCCAGTACCATGGTGGACAGTAGATGTACAGAAATTCAAAACCAAAGAAAACAAGAATATAGAAAGCATAGATCTGAAGATAATTTAAATATTTATAAGAAATGAATCAAACAGAATAATACTTAAAGCAAAAGAAAATCATTGGCGAAATTTCTGCAAAACACTGCACCCTACAACTAACTCTACAACAGATGTGTGGAATAAGTTAAAAGCCATTAAAGGCATAACTAAACATATGATAATACCTAATATAAAAAGACCTGAAAGGCAGAGACTGACTGGCAGAAAGCAGAGGTGCTGGCCAGTTACTACCATAGAGTTAGTTCTAACGAAAATCTAGGACAGGCTGAAGTCAACAGAAGAGCTACACTTCTTAAAGAATTCAGTAAAGAAGTACCTTATAAGACTGCAAATTTATCATATTTAAATGCAGATATTACAATAGAAGAAGTTGAAAATACAATAAAAGACAAAACTAATACATCAGCAGGGCATGACATCTTGAAACACATAACAAAAAGTACCATAGAAATTATAACATCCCTTTTTAACAACATTTGAAATACAGGAAAAATTCCCAAAACATGGAAAACAACAGTAATTATTCCAATCCTAAAACCAGAAAAAGATGCCCATGATGCCACTTCATACAGACCAATGTCTTTAACTTCCCAACTAGGTAAAATATTAGAAACCATAGTAAATAAAAAATTAAAGTTTTATTTGGAAAAGAATAATTTATATAATCAAACTCAGTCAGGATTTAGGAAGAACAGATGCACTATGGATCAGATAATTAAATTGGAACATGAAGTAAAAGCAGAATTTTAAAAGAAAGAAAAAACTGTGATAGTATTTTTAGATATAGCTAGGGCTTATGATGAATGCTGGAGAGAGGGTGCTCTCTTTAAAATGAAGAAGATAGGAGTAGCCGGTAAAATAAATAATTATTTAGAGAATTTTCTGCAATATAGATATTTCACTGTTCAGGTAAACAATGATAGATCAGAACTGTATGAACAACTAAATGGAATACCCCAAGGATCAGTAATATCTCCTTCAATTTTTACAATAATGGTAAATGATTTAGGTGAGGAATTTAATAATATAACAAATAAATTGTCACAGTTTGCAGATGATGATGCTATATGGAGGACTGGGAAACATCTGCCAAAATTGTATTAGGATCTACAGAAGAAAATAAATAAAGTATGTAAATGGATGACAAAATGGGATTTTCAGCTGAATCCAAATAAAACATTGGGAATGATCTTCAGTAAAGGTAGGGTTGTAAAAAATAAAATTATAGACATAAATATCCAAGGGCAAAACATTAATACAGTGCAAACCACTCGATATCTAGGAATGATATTGGACCAACAGCTGAACTGGAATAAACACATAGATAAACTAGTGGAGTCTTGCAGAGGATTGACTAACTTACTAAGATATTTGAAAGGTAATGGATGGGGTGCAAGCACCAAGACAATGCTCACTTTTTATAAATCTTTTATTAGAGGAAAAATAGATTATGGAAGTATAATATACGACTCTGCTGCACACAGTAACAAGATTAAATTAGACAGAATTCAGCATCAGGCTTTATAGCAGATGCAATCAGATCAACATCAATGGGAGCTATAGAGGTGGCTTTAGGGATTCTACCCTTAGAATTACTGAGAAAGGAGTTAAGACTAAATTACATGAACAGAGTTATGTTAGATAAGTCTCACCCAGCACGTACAGCTTTTACCAGATGCAAACTAACAACTCAGGCCAATCCAATGAATACCACTAGATACCCTACAGGATGGAAGTGTATGGAGGAAATTGTCCATCTGGGTACATTAATTACATTAATTAATAACAGTGTTGAATACAAATCAGTGATTCCACCCTGGGAGATCAAGAAACCAGACATGGACTACCACCTAGCAGAAATACTTAAGAAAACAAATAATATAGAAAATATTAAAAACACAGCCAATAAATATATACAACAAATATCAAAAGACAGCATTACTGTGTGCACAGATGGATCCAAGGGAGAGGATGGCAAATTGGGGATAGGAATATATATTCCAATATGGAAAATGGCAAAAGAATATAGCATCACGGAAAATACATCCATTTTCACTGCAGAGATGGTGGCAATACTAAAAGCACTAGAAATATTCTCAAATAACCCTCCCAAAAAACTAACAGTTTTAACTGATTCTCTTTCAACAATTAAAGCACTTAGAAACTTACGAGAATGTAGTAGACCTGATAGAGCAGAGGAGATATTTCTGGCTACTACATACTTATATTCCAGAGGATGTACAGTCTTAATTGCTTGGATACCTTCACATGTTGGCATAGAAGGAAATGAAAAGGCAGATAAAGAAGCCAAGAAAGGTAGATCTGATAAAAATCTAATAAATGTAGGGATGAGTAAATCAGAGATTAAGAGCTTAATTAAAGATTTAATAACAGATGAATGGAAAGCAGAGTGGGATAAGAATCTGAAAGGAAGACATGCATATAAGATGTTCAAGGCTCCAACAAGAAAATTTCAGATATCTAGGGAATTGAAAATTCCCAGTAATAAGAAACTTCTCAGACTACAGTTGGGAAAAGGCTATTTCAGAATAGAAGAACCTTTGTGCAGGATGTCTCCAAGACAATAATATAGAACATTTCTTGTTAAAATGTAAGAGGTATGAACAAATGAGAATACCAATATTAGATTATTTGCAAGCATCCAACTTACCTATAAACATAGAATAGGTTTTAAGAATAGATAGACCTAGGGAACTGCATAATATAATAATAATAATAATAAATTCTTTAAGCACCAAACACGGCGCATAAGGCAGAAACCAGTGCTCTCCAGGTTGTTCGTTGTGACGCCACTCCTCTTAGCTCTTGCACATTATTTAGGCCCAACGTTCTTCCTTCTCTTATTATTGTTCTTCTGAGTGTTTCTTTTGGTCTTCCTTTTTTCCTCTTACCCTCAGGAACCCAAGTGAGCGCCTGTAGTGGTATTCTGTTGTTTTGCATTCGTAGGACATGACCGATATATGACCATCGTCTTTTCCTTATATAGTCGGAGACATATTTCTGCCTAGAGTCTTCTCTTATTTGTCGATTAGTCTTGAATTCTTTCCAACTGATGTTCATGAGTTTTCTAAGACATTTGTTCTCGAATGTATTCAGCTTGTTCTCCAATGATTTTGTTATTTTCCAACTCTCACAGCCGTATGTTAACACTGAGATAACATTTGAATTAAACAGACGAAGCTTGGTATGTATATTCAATGATCGTAATTTCCAAATGTTAGATAATCTATTGAAGGCGCTAGCTGCCAAAGCAATTCTAGTATGGATTTCTCTTGTTGTGTCACCATCCTGAGTCATTTTACTGCCTAAATAATTGAAACTTTCAACTTTCTGTAGTTTTTCCCCGTTCAAGATGATATCAAAGGTCTCGTTAGAAAAGTTCATAGCTTTAGTTTTAGAGGCATTTATTTGGAGACCTATTTTAACCGAGAGATGACACAAATTATTTATTGCTTCTTGGGATTGTCTTGGTGTTGAACTTAAGAATGCTACATCATCTGCGAAATCCAGGTCCCCCAGGAATTTTCCATTTGTCCATTTTATACCTAATTGTTCATTGTGGGTATAGTTTCTCATAACCCAATCAATAGCTATTCCAAAAAGTAGTGGTGACATAATACAGCCTTGTTTCACCCCTGTTTCTACTGTAAACCATTCTGTATTCCCTTTATTTGTTCTAACACAACATCTTGCATTGTCATATAGTGCTTTGATTATATTCACATATTTTGTTGGAAAACCATAGATTGTAAGTATCTTCCACAATGATGGGCGGTGTAGACTATCAAAGGCTTTTTGAAAATCGACGAAGGTGATAATAAGTGGCGATTGCCTTTCCACTGATTCTTCTATAATTGTTCTTAGTGTGAATATTTGATCAATACATGATCGTTTCGGCCTGAAACCCGCTTGTTCTTCTCTGATCTTTTCGTCAGCATGCAATTTAAGTCTTTCTAACATCATGCAACATAATAATTTTCCAGGTACTGATAATAGAGATATACCACGCCAGTTATTACAGTCTGATAGATCACCTTTCTTCGGTAACTTTACAATAATACTGTCTTTCCATTGTTGTGGTGGTTGTTCTTCTCTCCATACTTCATTTATAATATCTAAAATTCTCAAGAGGTTGTTGTCATTAATTGCTTTAATCATTTCCCCTGAAATTTCGTCAACTCCAGCAGCTTTAAAATTTTTTAATCTTTTAACGGCTTGTTTGATCTCGTCCAGCGTGAATTCATCGCAAGTTATTGGCAAGGTGGTGATGGGTGTTTCATTATTAAAATCAGGTGTTACTGTTGGTGGTGGTCTGTTTAGCACCTCCATGAAGTGCTCAGCCCATCTCTTCATTTGTTCTTTTTCTGTTGGTATTGAATTCCCTAATTTACCTTTAACAGGTGTTTCCATAGCAGTAGGCTGGTGACATAGTTGTTTTGTAATTTGATAAAGGCACCTACTATTACCAGTTCTTGCAGCATTTTCAGCTTCTACGGCCAGTTCATTGATGAAATGTCTTTTATCTCTTCGAGTTTTTGTCTTCACTTCTTTATTTAACAAGTTATAAGTTAGTTTGCAAGATTCAACTGCATTATGTGTACTTGCCGCTAGTAGTTTAAGTTTTGCTGTTTTCCTTTCTTGTATTTTATCCCAAGTATCTTCTCTCATCCATTTTTTCTTTTTATGTACTAGGTATCCGGTGGTCGCTACTGCTGCTTCTGTCATTGCTGTTCTCAGTTGTTCCCATTTAGTATCGATTGTCTTGGTGTTGATATCGTTGTCAATTTTGCCTAAAACATCGAAATAGTTGTTCATTTTGACATTATATTCCTCCTTTATATCATTTGAATGCAGTCTGTGTACATCTATTCTTCTATTTTTATTCTGTTGGTATAACTTCTTCAGTTTAATTCTCAGTTTAGCTATGCAGAGGTTATGATCGCTTCCGATCTCTGCACCTCTGTATGCTCTGACGTCTTGAACTGATGAGCGAAATTTAGCGCTTATGCAGAAGTGATCTATCTGGTTCTTAGTTCTGCCATCAGGTGAATTCCATGTTATCTTGTGGATATTCTTATGTGGAAAGATGGTGTCTGCCACAACGAGGTTTGATATTTCACAAAGTTCTAGAAGTCTTTCGCCATTTTGATTCATACAGCCTATGCCATGAGTACCGAGATATCTTTGTACTCCATCGTTGTTGTCACCTACTTTGGCGTTAAAATCACCCATGACTGCTATTATGTCATGCTTGGGTATTGTGTTGATGGTACTTAGAAGTGCTTCATAGAAGTCATCTTTTGTGATATCAAGAGCGTAATATAGTCAAACAATATTTAACACGAACAAATGCTAATATCTAGTGGCTGGATATGTGAAGGTCTGAAGCTGTTCTTACAATGCAAATGACTTTTAACAGATGAAAGTCAATTAAATATCTGTTAAAGTCAGTTGTATAACTGGAAACACCAGGCCTTTACACCCCTCCACTTTATTATTCTTGTTCAGAGTTTTTTCTTGATTTGTGTTGTTGTTGTTGTTTTTTTTTTATTTATTTAACGTATAAGCATAATTGTGATTGTCCCTTTTTACAATGATTTGACAAATGTGATGCCACTTTCTCAAATCGGCAGATGTTCATATTATTTGGAATTGAAAACAATATATATATATCCCAATTATAACCCATTAGAGGTTGAACGGGATATTTTTCTTCATTAATATAAAAAAAAGAACAAAAGTAAGGTAGACAGCAAAGTCCGAGAAGAGCAGTTTGATTTTAGGCGGAGCAAGAGAGGCAATATTTTGCCTAAGAATATTAGCAAAATAATATTGCTGGCCTTGCTAGAACAATAATATACAGAGGTCCAAAAAAGTATATACATGTGCTTCATTGACTATAAGAAGGCTTTTGAAAGAGTCCATCACGAGAAAATAATTGAATGCATCGAAGACATAGCTATTGCTGGAAAAGACATTTTTTATATATTTTGGTTCAGTGTTTGCCTTCTGGCGAAAAACAAAGAAAAACATATAAGGTTAGTACTTCAGAAAAGACATTAAATAATTTAAGGGGCTGCTGTAAAACTGGTAAGGAATATAAATTTATAAACTAATAAAACGGTATTGAATCAGTTTTACAAATAACAGTTTACCTATATGTAATTTTTGGCTTTGTCACTTGTTTGTGGCTGACGAAGGGTAAAACCCGAAACGTCCCTTGTCTCATGTGAACTGTTATTTGTAAAACTGATTCAATACCGTTTTATTAGTTTATAAACTTATATTCAGAAAAGACATTCAACCAAATATAAATTAAGCAACAAAAACTAACAAATCACTAAAAAAAATAATAAAATAAAACCATCAAAAATTTGCAAACCCATTAACTACTCACGAGACAAAGAAAGGCAGAGATTTAAAAAAAAAAATCTAATACAAATTAAAACCAAGTGCAAAGGACAATGGTTATCTATATACAATACAAAAACTGAAAATAAAATGACAAATACTAATATAAATTAAAATCAGCAACGGCAAAAGACAAAAGTTATTTAAACTTAATACAAAATTAGTAAATAAAATGACACTAAATACCCCAATTCTAACCAAATTTCAGGTTGAACAGGGTAGACCAAGATGGAACGAGAAGAGGCAATAATGGTCAGCTGTTAAGTGCCCGCTCTCCAACCATCACCGTTTCAAAACAACAACAACAACTTCTGGCGAGGCGCGTTCCTTTCAACTTATTTGGCTATATCATAGCACATTTACCATCCCCCCAAAAAAGTCAACTCTGTTGACCTCTAACCCGGTCAGCGTTGATAGATAATAAGTCCTGAAAAGGACCAACATTATCTATCTGCTAGCATAAAGCCCTAAAAAGGACTCGCCAGCTACGCAAACGCCCGAGCTAGTGATTTATTCGGAAAAGACATAAGAATGCTCAGTAACTTTTATTGGGAGCAAACTGCTACAGTAAGATCTGGAAGGAATTATTCACCATACATCGACATAAAAAGATGTGTCAGACAAGGTTTTGTGCTGTCGCCTTGCCTATTTAATCTAGTCTAAACACCGAAAAAATTTTCAAACATACGGTAAAGGAAATGTCAGGACTGAAAATAAGTTGAAGGTCAATAAACAACTTTAGATGTTCAGATCATTCCGTGCTGTTAGCTGAAAGTGAACAGGATTTACAAGAACTAGTGAATAGTGAAGCAAGTGAACATCACAAGTTAAAGATAACCAAAATGGGAAAATCCTGGAACAAGTCAAGAGCTTGTCATATCTTGGTCATATAATAACAGAAGATGTCAGATGTGAAACAGATATCAAGAAGAGAATAGGAATGGCCAAAGCTACATACAACAACATGAGACATATACTGACATCCAAACAGTTAGCTCACAAATTAAAACTGATAATCATAAAATGATATATATTCTTCACTACTATATGGTGTAGACATATGGACAATGAATAAGCAATAGGAAGTGGTGGTCCTGGAAACAGGCTGCATCACTGCAGACTGGCTGAGAGAACAGGGATCGAAGAGGGAAGGCAAACCCGGTCCCCCAAAAATGCAGTGCGGAAGTGGGATGTGTAGAGCCGAAAGGCGCAAGTATCGCATCTTCGCTGTAAACGGCGACACAACGCAACCAATGTCCTTTTCAGGACGAACGAGGAAGAAGAAGAAGGAAGAACGAACTTAGACTCTTGCATGCCTGTCAACCTCCTGAGACTAGAAACTGTACGCCGGACCAGTAAAAATCTTACAAACACCAAAAAACCTTTAAAAAAATATATTAATATATTAAACGCGATATGGTTTTAAAAAGACAAATGACATATACTAATTAGTTTAACATTTGAAATAGTGCGATATAAAACAAACTAATACAGTCTCGTGCTGTTCTTCATATGTGTTAGAAATACTGCAAGTGATAATCATTTAAAATGTAAGTTATATCCCATAAAATTATCACAGCCTTCATTGTGACGAAATCATTCGTGCACTTTTTATAACTCCCGTACCCTCCGGCAGTATCACTTCATTTCTTCATTTTTCTCACTCCTCGCCCTATTATTCGACATATTTATTGCCCGTAGGTTCTTTTTGCTTTGACCGCACCCATATTTCTTTACGTTTCACCAGGTGAACTGTAACATACCAGGTCGATTACACTGGTCAGCGGTAATACGTTTATCATGTAAGTCGGCTGACCACCCCTTTGTTAGACAAGCACTATATTGACACAGATGGTCGCGCACAATCGTTGAAAGGAAACAATATTGTGAGTCTGAGAGAACCGTCTGAGGGATGGGCGAAACACAGATGATAATGAGATAATAGCTTCCGAGGGACCATTCCTGGAAAGGGGGGCACCAAAGAAGAGTTAGCCACTCGAAAGCAGCAGCTGTGAGACTTTTTCAGGCCATACATCGAGGATTTCTCACCAAGAGAGAGGTTGGTAAGAAAAAGAAGATGGCTGTATAACGCTCCATCTATGTCCCAGTATTGACACATGTATGCGAGTCATGGGCAATGACTACAACCCACAAGCCAGATCCAAACCTCAGAAATGAGGTATCTGAAGAAGGTGGTTGAAGTAACAAGAAGAGACATGGTCTGCAACCAGACAATACGTCAAAGCCTAAAATCCTACCCCTTCAGACCCAAGTAGAACAGCCCCAACTAAGATGGTTTGGCCATGTCTGCAGAATGGGAGAAGATCGGCTACACGACAAGCAAGGGAAATAAAGAGCCAGAGATCCAGACCCCCAGGGCGACCCAGAGTCCGCTGGGAGGACAATATTAGACAATCTTTGAAGGACCAAGGACTAGAATGGAACCAGGCCAGGAGAAAGACAGCCGATAGGATAGTCAGGCGCTCTCTCTTCCAAACTTCTACACGTCGCGGTAGAAGGGGAACGACTAAGTAAGTAAGGGACCATCTCTGTATCAAGATTATTACAGACAATCTGTCTGGCGAGTCAATACTGGCAGAAAGCAGCTAGACAGGGAATGAGTTCACAGATTTGTGTGTGAATCTGAGCGGAAAGTATTACAGCATTATTAGAAAGAGGTCACGCGATGGAATCTTAAAGTTGAATATTTTAAAGTACACGGTAGAAATTAAACACCCCGACCCATATAGTTTAAAAGAGATTGGATTGGCGTAAAGTGGAAGCCGGAATACACATTAGTTCTCATTGGCAAATTCGCCGGAAGTACAATCTGGGATTTGAACTGAGAAATGAGAGACATAATCTAGAGAAATCAGAATCACAGATCAGACTGCATCGCACGTCAAGCCAGCAATTCATCAGAGACAGGAAGAGCAGGATCTGGTAAAGGAATCCAAAATTATAAGTGACAGATAAGAGTATTTATGCAACTTTGAAACTTAAAAAAATAAACCATCAAAATAGACTGGAAACTGAAAGGACCCGGACAGATCAAAGTATTTGGGCAACTTTAAACTGAAAAAGTAACTCGCATTTTAAATACGAAGACTGGAGTCCTAGGGAATCAGACCAATTGTCATAAGAGGGATAATAAAATTTCCAGACCAAGTGATTCGAAGTGTGACGGTGTGGCCAGAAAGGTGTAATTGTAGACTGAGTAATTAGTCGATCTTGTCTACGGTGTATATTTGCGCTCATGTGGCTTTCTCACACGGGAATGGGCGATCTAAACGAAACATACCTTTGCCATCCGTGAAGAAGACAGACGTGTGAGACATGGGAGACAGCGCTCGGTTGTTAGACATCCTGGCGCTATCTGACACCAGAGGAAAACACCTTGTTGAGCACGAAACCGTGAGGTGTGACTCCAGGCAACGGATATCGTGGGATGTAACAGCCCATTAGTGGGCGGACCTTGAGTTGTGTCGATTAGGAAGATAATCTTGACTAAGATGTGATCTGATGTCATTCCAACTGAGCATAGGACTCTTGATTTGCTCCCTAGAGGGATGGGAGGAGCTTTGTCTGACATTTTTGACGTGGCTTTCATAAGGTACCGGGGAGTATAGGTAAGATTTAAACTAAAAGAGTTGAAGTCTTCAGTCAGAGACGAGAAGTAGCCAGATTGTCTTCTTGTGCAAAACGCGCCCTCGTACGATAATCAAGTGAGGGTTGGGCTTTAGCATAGTTGCGTCTGTGCTAAGAGAACTAACGACATTGAGGTATGCTTACATATGAGTACATTTTTATAATACTTTAGATGTAGTAATATTAGACGTTTCAGTTTTAAGAGTTATTGCTTAGTAGCGTTTGTCTAACTATAGTTTGATAGAAGCTGACTGGCGATTTATGTGTTTTTAAGTGTAATTTCACGTATATCTCATCGCTATTTTCAACTGTGAGACTGTGTTAAATGTGTTAAGTATCTAAGTGCATTTATAAGAGGAAGCCTAGTGTCGCACTGCGCTGTATACAAGTGTGTACTTATTACCATTATTATTATTATTTGTGTAGTGTTAAGTAATGGTTATATTGCATTCTTGTGAGCAGTAAGTGTGGTTAATTTTACATCAGTGGTTATTGTGAGAAAAAGATTAGCGTACCCTCTAGCTCCGTGAGTAGCCTATGCCTAGTACATTTAGTATAGAGCTGTAAGAATAGAGTATATATATAAATTTATAGCTGCTTGTTCTTTAGAGCAGCTAGGCCTCTAAGATACTGATAAATTGATGTCATTTAGACCAGTGCGCTGTGTGGAATCTTTCATCATGGATAGAAGTGCTTCATTTAAGTTTTCTCTCGCGTGATGACGTAGTTAGTATTTAGCATGAGTATGAAGGCATTATTGTTGACTTAAATATATTTATCGTATGATTACACATATACGCAGACCTGCATGAACACACACACACACACACACACACACACACACACACACACACATGGTCATTTAAGTGGATGTACTTGCATATTTTCGCACATATGTATGTATTGTTACGTAGATGATGTTTGTCCATTAGTACGATGCTAGTTTATTTTGTTTCATTTCATTTCAGAGAGTCCAGCAGTCTGTGCTGGGTTATTATATGGTGTTACGTAGAGAATACCTAAATAGCTTGGTTAAATGGTGTTGTATAGGAATTACCTTCAAAAAGTAAACTTGTGGACAACATTGTTTCTGTATGATTCATGTGCTACCTGATAGGGTTTCATTAATAAAAGTGGGACCCCTGTCATCAAGAGAGTTTTTCTGTAACTGCGTAACGTATGTGAAAGTAGGCCAGAGAGAGTGACGACAACATTACATAAGAATTCTTATTCTTTTTCACACATCGTCTTCGCACTGTCACAGAAGCATCTAATAAAATGATGTGTCCATTCTAAACTGTGCGAGGAGATTGTGTTCCCAAAAGTTACTTTGTGGTAAGTGTAAACATTTATTTTACAAATGTGAATTTGACATGTTTTTTCCGATTAAGTGGTTATATATGAGGTTGGTACCCTCAACCTATGAAAATAGTATATTCATAAACCAGTACAGCAAGCGCTAGTTCTCGCTTCTTGCTAGTTGTACAGAAAACCGACAGCAAAGGTGATCCCAGACTCCGACTGGAGCAGTGATGATAGCTTCCACAACTTTTAGACAAAATTAAAAACAAATGCCTCTGCTAAATACATTTGTGGGCTGCAAATTAACATTCGCAATGTCTCGCTGTCCACCCACCAATGTTAGTCTCTCTGAATAATTAAATTAATTTTTTAGTATACACAGCGTAACTCAGGGAAGATGATTAGATATCACTAATATTCTTATGGGTATTAAACTGGGAAAATTTGTGATTGGAAAGCGCGAAATCAATGATTTGCCTGAATTAAAATTAGCAAGGTACATATATCTCACAAAATGATATGATACACTTGAGGCACATGTGATGTAATCATCACTCTCACTCACAGCGGTTTCCCAGCTACCGTTCGGGTCACAAAGTCAAATTCTTACCTGCGTTCTGCAATTCCAGTCCAAGTGTTCTAGACATTCGATATGGGATAATTAAACCTTCGCTGCAAATTTATTGTTGGAAACTCCAGTTTTTAAGTAGCGTTTAGTCATAGTTGGTATGTTACTACTAGTTGCTGTTTAAAAACGAACATTGTACTGTAATTACAACAAAAGATTTGAGAGCCTGACGAAGTGCAAAAGGAGGTTTTTTTTTTTTCAAGTTTTAATATGTCATCATTGTTACGCAATGGCATTAACAGTATACAAAAACTGTACTCAATTCATACATCAATATAAAACTAGCAATAACCCGTCAATAATGATGGAAGTAAATCAAAAGCTGTAATATATTTTTAAAACATTTTTTAATTCAATATAAAAGTTCTTTGATGACAACATTTTTTGTGTGAATGTGCGTGGATTTGTTTCAAAGAATACTCCCAACTAAAAAGTGTTTTTAACAAAAACTTTCAAGTTTTCATGATTTGTTCCTCAGGTGAGGGCGACATAGAGCTGGCCGTGTCCGAAAACAGGTTCAGGAAGGAAAACTCCTACGTGATCAAAAGATTGTCCTTGCGCCTTATTGATTGTTATTGCAAATGCTAAAATCACTGGGAATTGACGACGTTGCATCCTAAATGGCAAACTGCGCTCGCTCGTTTCTAAATCAATGTGAGGAATTAAGATTCGTTCTCCCTTATTACTGCCAGTGATAATTTGCGCTCGCTCGGTTTTAAGTCAATGCGAGGAATTAAGACTCGTTCTCCCTTATTACTGCCAGTGATAATTTCTGCATCAGTTAGACTAATTTGATCGTTGTGACTGAAACAGTGCTTGTCTTTGTGCCGCTTATTGTTGTGAAACTGGGTTCTTCACCGACTTTTCTTCGTTGAGTGTTACTATTTCCGGGAGAGTACATATAAGGGAAACAATGCAATTAATGTCTAACTTTCAACCACAGTTGCATCCCTTAGATCTGACCGACGTACAAACGGCGAGAATTATGGATTTTGATGATAGACATGTTATAGAAAATAGACATAATTGATATACTTCAAATAGGAGTTATTGAAAGATGAATTGACAAGTAATTACTATTGGTTAAATTTGTATTACTTGTACTATACAGAGTGCGAAAGCATACAGTGATACTGAGAGTTTTTAAAAAGAAACACTGTTGATGCTGCGTATTGTAAATAAAAATGTGGAAATGTTGTGTTAAAACAGTAAAGTGATTTAATTTATTATATGAATACGCACACAGTATTAGAGATATGGTTATTAACATTCACGATACGACCTGCCAGGATAATAGGCAGCGAGCTCTGATTTGTTTAAATTTCTCTGCCACGCATCGATTAGCATTGCATCTCGAAACGCGGGCGATTTTGAAAGAAACCCCGTTATCGGGACGAGGGCCTTTTGATGTTGGCCAAGCAGCGTTCGACGAGAAAAACGGGGGCGGCTCAGAGGACTTTTATCTGGTCCACTGTTTCTCAATTCTGATAGTTCGTACGTTAATGCGAAATTAACACCATTAGGGATCCGAGAGCCAATGAATATATATAAACAGTGGTTACTTAAACTCACTGATCAGTTGTCGATCAGAATTTTGGATAATCTAAGCTCGTTATTCTAGAACCATTGTGGGAGTGTGTTAATAGCATTCCGTGAGGATTGTTTCATTTCTGATTTGTAGTAATAGAAATGAGCATTTTTAAGCGTGACTATAGTGACCGAAGAGGATTCACGTTTATTTCATTTTGTGTTTTATAGTAAGTGACTATTGTTTATACCTTATGACTAAACTAACAGGCGCCGACAATAAAATAACTATTAACGACAGACGAAATTTGTAAGTGCGCGTAGGGGTAATTAAACAATAGTTGACAGTGTGAGCTGATTGCTAAACGCGCGCGCAGAGAGGGGCGGGAAGGTGCATACCTTGGTCCGAACCTGAAAGCGCAGCGCGAGCAAAAAGCTGACAGTACAGTTGTAAATAAAGTCACCGTGTGCCATTTAACTTTAAGCAGGACTGCCGGAGAGGGAAAGAGATCGTCTCGTCCCCGTCCGTGTATTTACAGAATAGTTGCATTTCTTTTTCATAATGTCTTGTTTATTTCTCGCAGACCTGACAGAACGGCCAGCGGTTTTATTTCTTTATTATTGTCTCCAGTTACTGATTGGGTTTATGCTGTCTTCTTCGTGGTTTACGAGTCCCAATTCCATATTGTGAACAGGACGAGCTAAAAGACAAATAAACATTTAACTATTAAGTTTAACTGGACTATCAATTCCCCGATATTTTTTCCAATTTATCAGCCCATGGGAGTGGTATATGAAATAACTGCAACATCTAACTTTTGACAGACGCAGCACTGGATTTATTCAGAAAATTGTGCTGTTTCAACAATCGGCACTCACCACAGAGCCAGCCGATAGGATTTACCAATCAATCAATTACCATCATCAGTAACAATTTTAGCAATTAGCTGTGTACAAATACTAGAAGCATTTTTTCCATTCTTTGCTGTGAACACCAGAGCTCGATTTGTTTCTACATTTAACTATTCGAGGTGACATTATTGATCCAGGAGTACCCTACCAAACTTGGCGTCCACCTTATAAAGTTATCATCAAGGCTGGACTGGGGCCAAATTTGGCACTGATCACTGACATTATCTATAGCGATAAATATATTCAGGATAACTGTATATTCCAGGAAATATCACCAAGATTTAGATAAGGAGCGAGAGCGTGGCCACTATGTCAGAGAGAGAAATTGAATATTTTCTTGTTACAGTAGCTTGTACCAAACTCGTTATTTTGCTTACTAATTGTTTACTTTACGGAGTAGCACGTATTAGGAACTCTGTTTTTCTTTACTGTCTATACTGTAACCTAGTGCTAACTTTTTGACCTTTGGGGTTATTAACTAGTTGGTTCTTATCTTTGCAATGAGGGGAGGGCACAGATATTCTGTTATTTTTCCATATATATGTAATTCTGATTTATTTGATCTTTCTTTTAGATATTCGATATTGTAAAGTTTAAATGATAATAAACAACAAAAGAACTATACTGTGTGTGTGTTGGTCAGACCCATACCCAGTTAACCATAGCTTTTTCACGTTTGTGTGTCTTGTTGTCACATAGCTCTGTGTGTGTGTGGTTAGTGTAACTTATATTTTTCAATATCTGGAAGTGCAAGATTGTCTTATACTAAATTATAGTCGTATAGATAGGCTGGACTAGAGAAACTATTCAGTCCAGAGACATCTTCTCCTCAATCTATCCAATCGTGAAACTCTATTTCTTACACCTTTACTTCTCGCGTACTATCGCCTTCTCCTATACTCAGGCGGGACCATACCTAACTTTTTACATCTATCTAAATGTGACAGAATGGTTGGCTCGTGTCCAGGATTTGATCTAAGTCTGAGTCTAGATAAATGACTAACGTCTGATATTGTATCTAGTCTAACTCTAGATAGAGTGTGGTGTGCGTTTTGTGTTGTGAGTTAAGGAATATTAAAAATAATTATCCCCTAGACAACGTTCTTAATTATTGGGTTCTGATCACACAATTTAGAAATTTGTTTCTTTCCACAGCATCTTAGAATTTACATACAGTTTGATTTTGATGGTGATCTTTGTTAGATATATCTTCTTCTTTGATCCTTAGCCTCCAACCGTCAAAGCAGTCAGTGGCCATTACGCCTGGTTGCGTCTTGTAGGGCAACAACAAATTGATTCCACTTTGCTCGGTCGGTGGCCATCCTTCGTACAGTGCCCCAACTCTGGTTCATTCTTTGCATCTCAGCCTCCACAGTCCTCCGCCAAGATGTTTTTGGTTGGCCTCTCTTTCGTTTTCCTTCAGGGGTCCAAAGCATAGCTGTTCTTGTGATGGCATCGGGGTCTCTTCTGAGGACATGACCAACCCAGCTCCAGCGTCTGCCAGCTATGATGGTGTGCATGTCCTCTTGCTTGCTACGAGTAAGCAGATCTTGGTTGGTGATGGTATTCGGCCAAAAGATTCGGTGAATTTTTCTTATGCATGTTGTGTGAAAAGAGGACAATTTCGACATTTCCTTCTCTGTAACTCTCCAGCATTCCGCAGCATAGAGAAGCACAGAAAGCACACAGCTCTGATATAATCTTAATTTTGTGCTTGTGCTGTATTGGGAGGACTTCCAGATGTTGTTTAGGCTAAAGAAGGCTGTTCTTGCCTTATTCATTCTGATGTTGATGTCTTTGCCTGCCCCACCGTCTGGTGTTACTATACTTCCTAGGTATGTGAAGGTATCTGTCTGTACCAGTTGCTGATTCCTTACTGATATGGGCTCAGGGTTGCTCGCATTGAGCGTCATGACCTCAGACTTCTTTAAATTGATGTTCAAGCCCACCTGCTGGCTAAACTTATTAAGTCTATCCGTTTTTTCCTGGATGTTTTGATGTGAATGTGCTAGTAGTGCAATGTCATCTGCATATTCCAGATCTTCCAATGTAGAAAATGTAGTCCATCTTATTCCTCTTGGACTGACTCTCTCTCTCTCTCTCTCTCTCTCTCTATATATATATATATATATATATATATATATATATATATATATATGTATATATATATATCTATATATATATATATATGCCCAATGGGCTGATCACCCGTTGGCTTGTCACACCGATTACGGAAACAACGGCAGATGGATCTATTTGTTGTTGCCCTAAAGACGCCGCTAGGCGTGATGGGAAACTACAACAGAGAAAATCAATCTGCTGTTGCCCTTAATACGCCACAAGGCGTGATGGCCTCTGACTGCTTGGTCTGTCTTTGGCTAAGGACGGAAGAAGAAGAAGAATATATATATATATATATATATATATATATATATATATATATATATATATATGTATATATATATATATATATATATATATATATATATATATAATGCATATCAGCACAACAACATAGAACAAGCTCAATAATCACATTGGGTATACAAGTATGAAATTACACACCAACGAACACACAAACCACCACCATAAAACCCGTAGAACATCCAGAAATAAATAAAGTCTTCAATCTTTCCGTTTTTCGGGGAACCACGATCAATACTCCTGGTAGTTTTTTTTTTTTTTTAACGTACGCCCGCTAATACTCGAGGCGAAATCTCAGGTTATTATTAATGTCTAACCTGACATTGATTTTACGTGAGTACCCCTTTTTTCTTGTACAGAGACAGATGTCCCTCGCCATTCAGGCAGATACTCGCCGATTTCGGAGGTAACTCCTGGTAGTGTCTTTAGATATATATATCCTCCTATAGGTGATGAATTTTCACTATTGAATACAGGTAGACACTATCCATGCCTGGTGGTTACGCCCTAATAGCGAGATATGTTGTAGATACTCTGTCTATATCCGACTGGCCTCTAATACGTGCAGAGGTTTTGGATGACCCGAAAACCCGCACAAGACGAGGTCAAATTCAGGAAAATCAGCCCGCTGTGCTATTATCCAGCATGCGTGAGTTGACCTGCGTACTTGATGGTTAAATCCGGTTTGGCTGGGTTGTGGACTTAGTTTATGACTGGGTGCTCCGTTTAAGCACACAAAGTCTGGTGATTTAAATTCTGCTAAAGACGCGGGGCTGATAGATATGTTGGAAACAGCAATGCTCTGACTGGTGATCAAGAGGCGAGTAGAAAACTACTACTGCAACATAAGATTTCCAGAATTGCGATGGCTCGTTGCACACTGCGTGAGCGTATTTCCCATTAGAGGGATGGGCGTTGACAAAGGGTCGAATTTCAGGAAGGGGTGACAACTCGTAGAGCTATTTGCGTTCAGGAGCCGTGAGAGCGATTAGAATGTTACGTTCGTCGCCTGACTGGACTCTTTCGATAGCAAATGCAGTATATCCTGAAACTGAGATACAAACGAAACGACTTTTACATCAAGCAAACAATAAAATTATAATAACGTTAAAATAAACAGTTATGCTCCACTATGGGATCTATAATTATGGTTGTCATTGCTGTGATAGTCATCCTCCTGTTACTTCCACTCTATCAATTTATCAGCATGCGTCCGCATAGGCTAATATATTTTGTACACACATGTACCTGTCGGTAAATGTTCTGACAGCAAAATCTACTCCGTCTGCTTCCAACTCAACATACAGGAAACTTAACCCTGTAGTTACAGCTGAGCGGATATGCTATTCATTTTACAACATTTAATGAATTTACATTAACAAATTACAGCATTTGACATTACAAAATAAATGGTATGCGACCCTTGGGGAAAAATATTAACATCCCCCAAATGAATACATATAAAATGCAATGTTCTTGCTATAATAATACAGTTGTGACTGAAACCTAAGATATAATGTTATCTATGGCTGGTGACTGCTTTCTGTGAAAGTGATAACTAGTGTCTAACTACACAAATCGGCATATCATGATTCCACCCAGCCACTAGAAGTTTCTATCACGAAAGGAATAAGTGACTATCTCCTATAATTCATTGTTATGGTGCCTGCACGTCCCTATTCAGTTTTAAGTGAATAACCTACACCGCTGACAGTTCCTTACAGTAATGACCGTTATTTTAACCGACTCTAAACCCATGGTAAGCAATGAACGGACTACTCTGTTATCGTAAGTTTACCATTAACCCATTGTAAACAATAACACTGACACCTGACTGCTTCGTCACCCGTTAATTATGGCGATAGACGGCGCTACATTATCACTGAATTAATTACCGGGAGAAATCCTCAAAATGAATTCAAGTCACACTCCTATCAGATATATAAAACTAACATGAATATATATATTTTAAGAGATGTCTACTCACCCCGAAAAATGACGAGCACATGGGCAATAACATTTAGTTCTGTGTTAACGTCTGCCTTAGTCTCATTTGGCCATCCCAGGCAGGAAATATTTTACGAGTGTCTTTGACTGATTAAAACCCTCTACTCTTATAGTCTACAAATGACGCTACCCCAGGACACCTGGCCTGGCCTGTTTCTACAGATGTTCGGCGTATCACGTAATCAAGAGTAAGACAAATGTTATTCTAGAGGTATACATCAGAAGCAACAACCGCGAGAAAGTTTCCCAGATAGACAATACGTAATGTTTTACTCTAACTGCGTCGTTCAAGAGCCGCAACCACAAAGACCGAACGCGAGTTTTATCTCCCCCTGAATAGGAGATCAAACCTGTTACCAGCAAGAGACATTCCTCTGGTCAGACAAACGCCAGGTGCAGCTCAGGTAAATTATCGTAAGCTGAGCTGACCGCTACTGACCAGTGGGAAATTTATAATGAAGGCCAGAACGAAAACAAAACCGCGGGGTGGGTCTGAGAGGGGAATAATGGGCTACGTAGGTAAAATCCCAAGAAAGAAAATACAAAAAGTCGAGGAAACCAGGACATTAAAAGTGTAATAAAAAAGATGGGACGTGATGGTAAAATAAATTATCAGTCCCCCGTGACAGTGCCCCTTTATCATATAAGAGTAACGCCAACTAAAATTTGGTCGCCATTTTCGGCTGTACCCGAATAGCAGGAAAATGGACCCAATCGCGAGTTTCAGACATAATATGCATTTTCGTTTAGATTAACTAATAATTTGAAATAAAATTAGATGCAAATACAGTAGCACATATTTGTACTATTCTTTGCATTTCAACTAACAAAACAAAAAGAAGAAAACTAGTTTACTTACCGTTTTATTGAATAGAATCAGTAGCGTGAATTTTTAACACATACTCCGTTGAATTTTAAATTCCGTTAGAATTTCACTATTTAGCAACAAATATTCCGTACGAATTGCAACACTTAGCAAAACATACTACCTTATAAAATAATATAATAAAAATAATAAAAATTAATTACAATTTTATATATATATATATATATATATATATATATATATATATATATATATATATATATATATATATATATATATATATATATATATATATATATATATATATATATATATATATATATATATATATATATATATTAGGGTTCCCATAATGTTTTGTTTTAAAACCGGGACATTTCCAAATTTTTACCTAAAAAACCCGGGACATTTTGTAAAAAAAAACGGGACATGTTAAAAATTAAGGTAAAGCACAAATAAATCTATTATATATTATATGTTGCACTTAAAATAAGATACTGGTATAAAAATACACACATTAACTAACACAACTTCCACTTTATCGTTGAAAAGTTTTTTTCACGATGGCTGTTGTGCAGTCCATGGACTTAAAGCTGTGGTTATGCACCGCCGTGTGATAAGCGAAGGTTGCTTCCTGTGCTGCCAATGATAACTGTTTTTCCATTTCCTTTTCACTCTGGGTTTTCACATTCAAGAAATGACTTATACTGCTGTTGGAAGCCTTACTTTCAACAGCACCTTTATGTTTTTTCGTTTTCACGTGGTTGACTACGTCTGACCGACCACCATGTGAAATGCAAAATTTAGAGCTGCATAAAGTACATTTCACATTTTCATCTACACCTTTAATGAAGGGAAATTCTCTTGTAATGTTATCATTTATACTGCACTTACGTTTCGGCATTATGCGGATGAAAAACGATAAAAATACTGTATAATAATGCTAATACGCATTAAATCATTTGGTAGATGCTCACTGAACACTGTTTTGGTCGACTTTGGAATTTTTGTTCGAGATTCAAACCGAGGGTCCACTGTAACCGGAAATTGATAAAGTAACACTACTAAAGCACGGAATAAAATCCGTTACCCAAAGATTTTTTTTCTCAGGAAGGACCCTTAAAAAGCGGGACATTTGGAATAAATTCGGGACACCGGGATATTTTATAAAAAAACGGGACTGTCCCGGGAAAAACGGGACGAATGGGAACCAATATATATATATATATATATATATATATATATATATATATATATATATATATATATATATATATATATATATATATATATATATATATATATATATATATATGACCGTGTGGCCAGAAAGACGGCGTAATTGTTGCCGATCTAGTCTACGGTGTGAATTTGTGCTCATGTTGGCATTCTAACCCGGTAATGGGCGATTTAAACGAAACACACCTTCGCCATCCGTGAAGAAGACAGACGCGTGAGACGTGGGAGACAGCCATCGGTTGTCAGACATCCTGGCGCTGTCTGACACCAGAAGAAAACACCTTTTGAGCACGAAACCGTAAGAAATGTGAGTAGGGCAACGAATATCGTGGGATGTAACAGCCCATTAGTGGGCGGACCTTGAGTTGTGTCGATTAGGAAGATTTTCTTGACTAAGATGTGATCTCATGTCATCCATACTGAGCATAGGAATCCTGATTTGCTCCCTAGAGAGATGGGTGGAGCTTTCCCTGACATTTTGACGTGGCGGCTATCATGTGGTACAGGGTTGAAGAAGAATATTTAAATTGAAACAGTGAGAGGCTTCAGTGAGAGAGCTGAGAAGTAGCAAGATCGTTCTTGTGCAAAATGCGCCGTCGTACGATAACCAACTGAGGTTTGGGCTTTTGCATAGTTGCGTCTGTGCTACGAGAACTAACGACATAGAGGTATGCTTGCATATAAGTACATTTTTATAATACTTTAGATTTAGTAATATTATACTTTCAGGTTTAAAAGTTAATGCTTTGTAGCGTTTGTCTATCTATAGCTTGATAGAAGCTGACTGGCGATTTATGTGTATTTAAGTGTAATTTCACGTATATCTCATCGCTATTTTCAACAGTGAGACTGTGTGTTAAATGTGTAAAGTACTAAGTAAATTTATAAGAGGAATTCTAGTGTCGCATTGCGCTGTATACAAGTGTGTATTTATTACCATTATTATTATTAGTTGTGTAGTGTTAAATAATGGTTATATTGCATTCTTGTGAACCGTAAGTGTCGTTAATGTTACATCAGTGATTATTGTAAGAGAAAGATTAGCGTACCCTCTAGCTCCGTGAGTAGCCTATGCCTATTACATTTAGTACAGAGCTGTAAGAATAGAGTATATATCTCCTTTTCTTTTAGAGCAGCTAGACCTCTGAGATACTGATAAATTGATGTCATTTAGACCAGTGCGCTGGGTGGAATATTTCATCATAGATAGAAGTGCTTCATTTAAGTTTTATCTCGCGTGATGATGGAGTTAGTATCTAATATGCGTATGAAGGCATTGTTGTTGATTGAGATATGTTTAGTGTTGATTACACATACATACGCAGACTTGCATGAACACACACACACACACACACACACACATGGTCATTTAAGTGCATGTACTTGCATAATTTCACACATATGTATGTATTATTAAGTAGATGATGTTTGTCCATTAGTACGATGCTAGTTTATTTTGTTTCATTTTATTTCAGAGAGTCCAGCAGTCTGTGCTGGGTTATTATATGGTGTTACCTAAATAGCTGGGTTATACGTGTTGCTTAGGAAATGCATTCAAAGTAACATTGTGGACAACATTGTTTTCTGTATGATTCATGTGCTACCTGATAGGGTTTCATTAATAAAAGTGGGACCCCTGTCATCAAGAGTTTTTCTGTGACTGCGGAACGTGTGTGAAAGTAGGCCAGAGAGAGTGACGACAACATTACACACAAATCCTTATTCTTCTTCACACATCGTCTTCGCACTGTCACATATATATATATATATATATATATATATATATATATATATATATATATATATATATATATATATATATATATATATATATATATATATATATATATATATATATACATATATACAGGGTGTTTATAAAGTCGCTGTGCAGTGAATCTGAAAAATATTTTAGAAATTACGTCACGAATGATGCAAATGTACGTCATGACATTCTGTGTTCCACAATCCCGTGTGCAGCAAAAATCTACGTTACAATTTTTTGGGCGTCTTTAAAGCCCCAATTGAAAACCACATTTCTGGTGACGTAGTCTCGCCTGGGCGTAAATTTCACTGCACAGCGACTTTATAAACACACTGTGTGTATATATATATATATATATATATATATATATATATATATATATATATATATATATATATATATATATATATATATATATATATATATATATATATATATATATATATATATATATATATATATGTGACAGCGCCATCTTGAGGTCTGTCGTTCTAGGCGCTGGCCCCATCTGGTCAGTCATATTGTCTCTGTGGTTTAGTGCCTTTTGATCACGTTATCTTCAAGCAGATTTATTACAAGGCCATAATAAGCCTACGAATTAGTTGTGTTTTTGCTCTAGTTGTGTAAATCTGTGTTTTCATGCATTCTGGAGCAATAATCGCGTGTGTTATCTGTGTGGCGCAGATTAATACGCGAGCGCGCAGTAAATTGAGTGGTTAGGCCAGGGCTTATAAAAAGGGGTAGCAAGCGGCGAAACCGGTCTATGTTTGAGAGAGCCGCCCAGTGAGAACAGACTAAGAAGACACACAAGAGCCAAGCTGTAAATGCCTTGAGCACGTGAGTTAATTTAAATTAGCATTAGTTTTCTAGGATTCTGAAATTATATCGATGTGGCTATTTTAATGTTTAATGGGATAGATAGATAGATAGATAGATAGATAGATTGATGTGAGAGTTTAAGAGCGATTATTTCATTCTTCAGAAAGGATATTCCACTGGAAATTTAGATAAGATTAACGATCGCAAGATAGTAGCCTCGTGGTGATAAAAGGCGGCGATAGCGAGTCTGATTAAACACGCTCCGCGTGGTAAACCTATAATATGTTATGCCGAGCGTTACGCGGTGTATTTAGTCCCAGTTTGGCTTAAGTCGAGAATAATTATATTGTATTCTTTATGTAAGAGTAATTTAGTGTATTTCACGTTTATTGATAATTCTACTGTATATTTAATGGGTTACTGTGAGGTGAGAATATGTATTTAGATTTCTGGAGAGCGCGAGGCCACTCCTTTGTTGAGACATGTGTTTCTCTGGTTGCTCCCGGCGGAGCATGGGAACACCAATGTGACTGGTGTCTATCACAAGCCGACATGAAGCATTTATATGCTATGGCAGTGATTTGTTCCTGTAATAATGTGTTTCATGCGATGAGATTCCCAGCCGCACGAGTCGTCACATACGACATGCTTCAGAATGCAGTAACGAATATTGAGATAGACCAGTTGTGAGGTGGTGGTTAATTCTCATTATTGAGATTATTTGTTGTACATGTATTGAAGAATATTATTTTATGTCCAGTTGATTATTATTGTTGTGTGAACAATGGTTTGTGAGAGCACGTGGGCGTACCAGATGTATATTTCTCTTCTCCGCTCCTGAGGGAGCATGGGGCCACCGGTGTCGTTTACCTCAGCATGGAGCATTCAGATGCTCTTGCAGTAGTGGTTTCGGTAGCAACCTATGTTACCCGGTGCGATTGCCAGCCTCATGCACAACACCATACTAGTCGCATTGGACGACACGCATGAGTGTGTGAGATAGTTGATGATATCAGGTGGGCGCATGTTTTCTGTATGGTAAGTGTTATTATCCATGCTATTGATGTTCACTTAGACGTTGTTTTATTTATTATTTTTCAGACAGTCTATGAACACTGACTGGGTGTTTGTTGGATTGTTTGTTTGGTGTTCGGTAGAATTAAATGTTGATCTGCATAAGGCTTTGGGTTGCTTGAATTGTTAAGTCTGCTGCTGAGAGGGTTGCAAGCAACCAATAATTGCAACCCCTGTCAAACGATCCTTTATAAATTTTCTTAGTGCACGGGTCTTGGGTGTGAGGTACCCCTAGCGCCCCTGTCACAAGTGGCGTCGTCGGCAGGATAGACAGACAGCACGCAGTGAAGCAACTCTTCAGCAATCAGAGCAGCAACAGCCGAAACAGTAGAACACCCAGTTCAGTGCAAGGCGAGGGACGGGATCATCCAGTTTGTCAAGATTTCTAGTCAACTCTACTAGCAACAAGATGGCGGCACGCAACACACGCGCTGCTAGTAGAACTGATAACGAAGATGTGGCTGAGGTGGATGACCCTGTAGTAGGGCTAAATCGTCAACCAGAACGAGTGCAGTACATCGTGGTACCTACTCACAAGAGGGTGCGGTGCTTTGGGGAGCGCACGGGTCCTACGGCCGAGGAATATGTCAGAGAGGTGAGAGCTGCCTGGAGAGTAGGGATGATGAGTAAAGAGGACCAGGCGGATGTTATTCTTGACAGTGTGACCCCAAGTGTCCGCAGGGAGCTGAGGATTCAGGCTGATGACGATGACCCAGAAGCAATGCTACATTCCATTCTTAGGGTGTATGGGGAGCGTCGGAGCATCCCAGAAGTAATGGCCGCGTTCTACTCTACCCGGCAAGGTGCAAGGGAGTCTCTTTGGGAATTCTCCCATCGCATTCACGAGGTGTTTGAAAGTGTTGTAAGGGCGCAAAAGCAGAACAACGTCACTCTCTTGGCGCCATCCTTTCTTCGTGACCAGTTTGCTGCTTGTCTGAGAGATGACCTAGTAAGAAAGCTTGCAAAGGAAATGATCATCAAGGAGCCAACAGCATCGTTCACGTCGGTGAGGGACTATGCCCTACGGTTTTTAGAGACTGAGCCCACTTCTGGGGCTGGTGTTGCCAGTGTCGAAGCAGCTTCGGGGGCTGGTGTTGCCAGTGTTGAAGTGGCAAGAACAGAGACTGTGTCAGATACGCATGCATTAAACGCAGAAGTAGAGCGGCTGAGAGCACAGGTGGCTCAATTAGAGGCTAAAATTGATGCGATGTCTCAGGAGCAGGGGAGACGTACCAGGACAGTTCGTTGTTTTAGATGCAGAGAACTAGGCCACGTACAGAATCGATGTCCACAGGCATTAAACTAGACCCCTCTGCGGCTGGGAGTCAGGTTACAGAAGGGGAGCAGAATGGCTCAAAGATAAAGAGGGTTGGTGGTCGACCGGAGTGTGAGGTGCTTATTGCAGGGAAGAAAGTCAAAGGCGGCCAGGGATGTAAGGGTAGCAGGAGGCGACCCAGGGCACCAAGGAAGCCTAGGAAAATAAGATGCTTCAACTGTGGAGACCTTTCGAACCACATGGCAGCCAAGTGTCCCCAGGGCCCGCTTCCTAAGCGATGTTTCCATTGTAGGTCCCCGGACCATTTGATATCGGTTTGCCCATCAAAGAGCGCCCTCTCTAAGCGTACCAACACATCTACATTGCCGTCACAGTGCAAGCCAAGAGATGGCCGTGGCAACTGTCACCATAAGGGCGCCAGGAAAAGTGGTCGGCATTTAGAGGAGGAGACTCATCAAAAACTCGTTGAAGGACACGTTTCCAGGCTACGAGGGGCGCACGTAAGAACAGAGCCACCGTTGCAGAGTCTTGCAGCAGTCCGGAAAGAGAGATGTGACAAGCTGTCGTGTTCTACTCCACTACAGGTCGGAGAATTGGTGAAGAAGAGAATGCACGACGCTGAGAGATCCGAGATTCGTGATATGTGGTCAGAAGACGAGTACGTTGTAGTTCGTGCTCCCACAAAGGCAGGGGGTCCATATATCACCCAATGAACGGACAGAGCGAGTCCGAGCATTAGAGTCACCGGCAACGACCTGAGACGAAGTGAAGGAAAAGGTGATCCTCCAGATTTGGAGAATACGACTGAAGCGCCTGATTTAGTGCAGTTGTCGGGACGACAACAAAATCAGGCGGGGAATATGTGACAGCGCCATCTTGAGGTCTGTCGTTCTAGGCGCTGGCCCCATCTGGTCAGTCATATTGTCTCTGTGGTTTAGTGCCTTTTGATCACGTTATCTTCAAGCAGATTTATTACAAGGCCATAATAAGCCTACGAATTAGTTGTGTTTTTGCTCTAGTTGTGTAAATCTGTGTTTTCATGCATTCTGGAGCAATAATCGCGTGTGTTATCTGTGTGGCGCAGATTAATACGCGAGCGCGCAGTAAATTGAGTGGTTAGGCCAGGGCTTATAAAAAGGGGTAGCAAGCGGCGAAACCGGTCTATGTTTGAGAGAGCCGCCCAGTGAGAACAGACTAAGAAGACACACAAGAGCCAAGCTGTAAATGCCTTGAGCACGTGAGTTAATTTAAATTAGCATTAGTTTTCTAGGATTCTGAAATTATATCGATGTGGCTATTTTAATGTTTAATGGGATAGATAGATAGATAGATAGATAGATAGATTGATGTGAGAGTTTAAGAGCGATTATTTCATTCTTCAGAAAGGATATTCCACTGGAAATTTAGATAAGATTAACGATCGCAAGATAGTAGCCTCGTGGTGATAAAAGGCGGCGATAGCGAGTCTGATTAAACACGCTCCGCGTGGTAAACCTATAATATGTTATGCCGAGCGTTACGCGGTGTATTTAGTCCCAGTTTGGCTTAAGTCGAGAATAATTATATTGTATTCTTTATGTAAGAGTAATTTAGTGTATTTCACGTTTATTGATAATTCTACTGTATATTTAATGGGTTACTGTGAGGTGAGAATATGTATTTAGATTTCTGGAGAGCGCGAGGCCACTCCTTTGTTGAGACATGTGTTTCTCTGGTTGCTCCCGGCGGAGCATGGGAACACCAATGTGACTGGTGTCTATCACAAGCCGACATGAAGCATTTATATGCTATGGCAGTGATTTGTTCCTGTAATAATGTGTTTCATGCGATGAGATTCCCAGCCGCACGAGTCGTCACATACGACATGCTTCAGAATGCAGTAACGAATATTGAGATAGACCAGTTGTGAGGTGGTGGTTAATTCTCATTATTGAGATTATTTGTTGTACATGTATTGAAGAATATTATTTTTTTATGTCCAGTTGATTATTATTGTTGTGTGAACAATGGTTTGTGAGAGCACGTGGGCGTACCAGATGTATATTTCTCTTCTCCGCTCCTGAGGGAGCATGGGGCCACCGGTGTCGTTTACCTCAGCATGGAGCATTCAGATGCTCTTGCAGTAGTGGTTTCGGTAGCAACCTATGTTACCCGGTGCGATTGCCAGCCTCATGCACAACACCATACTAGTCGCATTGGACGACACGCATGAGTGTGTGAGATAGTTGATGATATCAGGTGGGCGCATGTTTTCTGTATGGTAAGTGTTATTATCCATGCTATTGATGTTCACTTAGACGTTGTTTTATTTATTATTTTTTCAGACAGTCTATGAACACTGACTGGGTGTTTGTTGGATTGTTTGTTTGGTGTTCGGTAGAATTAAATGTTGATCTGCATAAGGCTTTGGGTTGCTTGAATTGTTAAGTCTGCTGCTGAGAGGGTTGCAAGCAACCAATAATTGCAACCCCTGTCAAACGATCCTTTATAAATTTTCTTAGTGCACGGGTCTTGGGTGTGAGGTACCCCTAGCGCCCCTGTCACACATATATATATATATATATATATATATATATATATATATATATATATATATATATATATATATATATATATATATATATATATATATATATATATATATATATATATATATATATATATATATATATATATATATATATATATATATATATATATATATATATATATATATATATATATATATATATATATTTTTTTATATATATATATATATATATATATATATATATATATATATATATATATATATATATATATATATATATATATTAATATATATATATATATATATATATATATATATATATATATATATATATATATATATATATATATATATATATATATATATATATATATATATATATATATATATATATATATATATATATATATATATATTATATTATTTATTTATTTATTTATTTATTTATTTATATTATATATATATATATATATATATATATATATATATATATATATATATATATATATATATATATATATATATATATATATATATATATATATATATATACATATATATATTTTTATATATTTATATTTTTATATTTATATTTATATTTATATTTTTTTATATTTATATATTTATATTTATATATATATTTATATATATATTTATATATATTTATATATTTATATATTTATATATGTATTTATTTATATATTTATTTATATATATATATATATTTATAAATTTATTTATAATATATTCATAAATCTAAATATATATAAATATAGTCTTATAAATATAGAAGAGGTGTTAAGAATAGACAGTCCTAAGGAACTGCATAATATAGTCAAACAATATTTAATACGAACAAATGTTAATATATAGTGGCTGGGAATGTGAAGGTCTAATGCTGTTCTTACAATACATATGACTTTTAATAAGCGAAAGTCAATTAATTATCTGTTAAAGTCAGTTATATAACTGTAATTACCAGGTCTTTACACCCCTCCATTTTAATATTATTCTTGTTCAGAGTTTCTTCTTTATTTTTATTTTTTGTTTTTTTTTTTGTTTATTTATTTAACGTAAAAGCATAATTGTGATTGTCCCTATTTACAATGATTTGACAAATGTGATGCCACTTTCTCTTATCGGCAGTTGTTCATATTATTTTGAATTGAAAACAATATATATCCTAATTATAACCCATCAGACGTTGAACGGGATATTTATTTTCATTAATTAAAAAAAAATAAGTCTTACTCCATGCTTATTCTCGCTACTTTCCCTGGTATTGTCCAGCCGAAAATGGCGTCTACGTCGTTCAGCCTCGTTTTCGATTATGACATAGTTGGCGTAACTCTCTATAGATCTAGGGGCACTACTCTATCCCAGTCCTGTGGGAAGTTCGTAGTAAATTTGCCTAGCATCTGCTTAAGGCAACTGTTGAGCCTCTCAATTTTTCCATTTGAACTGGCGTGATATACACTACTAAGAGAACGTTTTATATTAAACTCCCTTATAACCTGTGCCATGACGTCAGAGACGAATTGAGTTCCCTCAACCGAAAGAATATTTCCGGGAAAACCCAATCGACTAAAAATTAAAAATAGCGCGTCAGCAAAATCTATAGTAGATATTGTCTTAAGAGGAATAGCCTCTGGCCAGCGCGTGCGCATATCAATGCAACTCAGCACCTATCGGTGACGTCTGGCTGACGTGATTGGTAGTGGACCAATAAGGTCACGTCTCCCATATATGGCAATAAGTTGTCCGATGCCCTTCATTCACTCTCACAAACACATTTGTAGACTCATCATAATATTGTGACGGTGTTTTTCTGGCGTAATGACGCAGAGATGGTCGCTAGTCACCTGTGTTTCGCCAGACAAACAAATCTGGTTCTATTCAGCACTCCTGCCCAGCACAAGCTTGGATAAACAAGCACCGTTGCTTGAAAAGATGGTCAGACAGATTATGCGATAAAATATTGTCGCTGACCGTCTAATAATCTGGCGTAACTTAACACATCTTCGTGAAGCGTGAATGCGACACAATAAGATAAGAATTTCTCCCGTAGCAAATACTGTCATAGGGGAGTGGCGTGTTAGAGACTTTCCCTATGCTATGTCCAGCATAAAGAGTAAAATGTATGAAAGGGAAAAATGAAATGCCAAATAAAAGCGATCGGAGAGAAAAATCAAGAAGAAGAAATGATACCGCCGTAGGGCTGGAGGTGTGAGAGATCACACAAAAGGACAGGGACAGACATTTCGTCACAATATCTGCATTTAAATATGACAAATTTTCAGTATTATTAGGTAGGCTACTTCTTTACCGAGTTTTTTAAGAAGTGTAGCTCTTCTGTTGACTTCAGCCCGTCCTAGATTTTCCTTAGAACTAACTCTATGATAGTATCTGGCCAGCACCTCTGCTTTCTGCTAGTCAGTCTCTGCTCTTTCATGTCTTTTTATATTAGGTATTATCATATGTTTAGTTCTGTCTTAAATGGCTTTTCACTTATTCCACACATCTGTTATAGAGTTAGTTGAATGGGTTCTTCTTCTTCTTCTTCCTCGTTCGCCCTCAGAATTCCACATTTATGACTCTAATAAAGGCAGTAGTCAACCCAAGGCTCCCAACATCTCCAAACAGTTTTTCGTTGACAGAAGTGGGTTGTTGCCATATGCTACTCCGTTCATTACTGTAGGTTGGGCAGTATTGCAGCAGGTGTTCGACTGTCATTGGGCTGGTACCGCAGGTGCAGAGATCTGTTGCACCAATTTTGTATTTGTGGTACAGATGGTATCTCAATCTGTTGTGTCCAGTGCGTAGCCGAAAAATGATGACCTGTTCTTTTCTGGATAGTTGATGATATGCATCATTTTTCAAATGTCCCGGGTGCTCTCTTTCCCATTTGGACTTGAATGTAGCCTTTATAGTAGTCTTTGCCGTTGCGTAAGTTGTCTCTATATCATTTTGTTGTAAGGCACCTCCTTCCTTAGCAAGTCTATCTGCCTCCTCATTTCCTGGTATGTTGCAATGGGCTGGTATCCACTGGATAGTGCACTTCTTGAAGCATTCGGCCAGTCTTTCAAGGGAGACTATCAGATCTTTCAATCCTTTAGTTTGGTGGCTCTTCAGCGCTGATATTATTGAGAGGGCATCTGAAAAGATTACTATCTGTTTTTCTGCCTGTGCTTTGCATTCAATAAGAGTTTCAGCTGCCTGTTTCAGGGCTTCTGCTTCAGCACAGAAGTTATTGCAGTATTTTCCAGTGGCAATTGCCATAGAGTGAATTCTATTCTTTAATTTTATGAGGATGCCGGCACCCCCATTTTCAACTGCATTTGTTGCCGAACCATCAGTATATGCATGTGTCCAAAGCTTTGCTGGAAATGTTTGGTCAATATACTTGGTTGCTATACACTTTCTTTGTGTTTCTGTCTGTGTTCCCTTACCTTCAATGCCTGGAATATCAGATTTTAACTTAGGAAAGCATCTTATTTTCCACAGTGGGATAGTTGAGCTTGTTGGGATTTTCTTTGCAACTGAGCGTGCTAGTATGGGATTATTGTTAATTTTTTCTTTTGCTTGGGCGACAAAGTTAGTTCGCTTGAGCCTGCCTCTTCCTAGCCTATTCATTCTTTGGTACATGGGGTGTCCTTCGAGCCTCTTAAATTTTTCAGCTTGTTTTAAGACTCTGCTGTCACGTCTATCCTCCATTGACTGTATGGGTTCAGTGTTTGGCAGAAATTTCTCTAATGATTTTCTTTTGCCTTAAGTATTATTCTGTTGGATTCATTTCTTATTTTCTTATAAATATCTAAATTATCTTCAGATCTATGCTTTCTATATTCCCGTAAAGCTTGTTTTCTTTGGTTTTGAATTTCTGTACATCTAACTGTCCACCATGGTACTGGGTTTTTGTTCAAATGTTCATTCTTCTTTGCTTCCTTAATGTGGTGTGGGATTATGTGGTCTGGCATATATGCATTTGGTATATGTTTAACAACTATTAATAATATTTCCCTTGTGAGATTATCTGCAAATACATCTATATTTTCATTTTCTATATTACTCATGTTTATCTCTTCCATTTCTATCTGAAAACCTACCCAATTAGCTTTATTATAGTCAAATTTTGGTTTTGCTACCAGTTTGTTAGGTTTGTAGTTATCTTTTAGTGTTGTTTCAATGGGTAAATGATCTGAATTTGTATTCTCAATAACTTCCCATTGTGCATTAGCAAGACTTGGCTACAATGCTTATATCCATAGCTTTGTCTTGCTGATTTGCACAAGGGTTAATTCTTGTTACTGATCCATCATTCAGTATTATTAGTTCATTGTTTTCAATGAAGTCCAACAACAGTTTTCCTGATTTGTCTATTACATTGCCTCCCCAAGCTGTATGATGAGCATTGAAGTCTCCCACTATGATAGTTCTGTTGTTTATTCTTTTATTCACATCTGTTATATCTCTTTCGTTTATGTTTTCACTTGAACAGTACAGGTTAACTATTTTAAAATTGTGTGAATGTTTTTGTGTTTGACCTCCACTTTCCAAGAAACAAACAAACAAACAAAATAAAAACAAAAAAAAGTAAAGTCTCTCAAAACTGCCCTGTTGTTAACAAGGTGAAAAGGGGTGAGAAAGATGCTTATTTGATGGCAACAACAAGCAACGAGTGTGTATCGGCTGCATCATTACCTGTTGCTTCGAGCGCGCTACTGACCCTCCACCGTGGAATAAAAAAAAATAGTGCATTGCAGACTACAGATTGCAGAGCTTCATTCACCTACGGCTGTGCCTGCTATGGGACGGCATGTACCTTTAGCTATTTTAGCCCTTTGTTTAACAAAAATAATTTACGTCAAAATTAAAATATGCGAAAGGTGTAAGGAACGAATATTTTTTTGTATCTTTTTTTTCCTCTTCGATTAAAAACAAGAAACGTCCAGTATAGACATCTTATACCGTAAGCCTTACATTTTGAGATTGGGCTTGTCTTTTTATGGGCTGTTGGGGTTTTAACTCAGAAATTAGGGTGGGGGGTAGGACGCATGTCATGTGAACAGTAAATAAATAATGCTGGTAATTTCCTATTACTCGTGCTTGTTTTACTCCGCAGTGAATATGTGTAGGCCTAGTTATGTCTTGTTTTGTAGCAGTTAGGGTTAGGTTTAGGGTTAGGGTTAGTATCAGGGTTAACACTAACCCTAACTGCTGCGAAAGAACACATAACTACACATATTCACTGCGGAGCAAAAAAGCACGAGTAATAGGAAATTACCATAATGCTTATAAATGGGTATATGTGTGCAAGAGAGACATCAGGGCACTGGACATATATCCAGCAACCTGGGAGGATGAAGCTGCCAATCGCACCAAGTTGGCGATGCTATCGACGGTGCCACCTCAGATTGGGCCAAAAAAAGCTCTCACAACAAGCAAAAGAGAGGAGAAAACGTTGAAAGGAGCAGAAGAGAGGAGAAATCGTCGAAAGGAACATCAAGAAAATAAGAAGCCAAGGGCTGTCACCTAAGGGGCGCATTCCCATAGTCATTTATGACTGAAGAGGCTATTATTATTGTAAATGGGTATGTTGCAGGTAGTCTACACGTATCAGAAGTGATTGATGTTAATTATCTGTTGCCTAGTTTTCTAGGAGCAGCGGTAGCATAGTGGTTAGTGCACTGGCTTCCTAGCGCAGTGGTCTATGGTTCGGTCCCCAGATGAGGTGGGATTTTTTTAGGCCACAAACGGCTCCTGGGTCGACCCAGCCCCAAATAGGTACCAGAGCAACTCTGTGAACGTTAAGGCGGCCGGCGTGATGCTGACCACATCACCACTAGTGTGCAGACGGTCAAGAAAATATGGGCCTAACACCATATTCCCAATATGCCTCAATGGGCATGTAACGGAATCTTTTACCTAGTTTTCTACTTCTTAAACGTGCCTGCAACATATCCACAACACAATTTACAGTTTTGATATACTGTATTTGGACTGAGTGTAAAGGGGGAGGAGAGAAAATACTATATTTGGATTTTGGAAATCATATTTTATTATCATGAATTTACTACACTTAACATCCTAATTATAACCCATCAAGGATTGAACAGGATACTTTGTCTTACAAAAAAAAAAATATAGGTAATTTCCAAAAGAACGTTGCAGATCGTTCTGCACAGAATATTCACTTGGAGTTTTTTTCCCTTTAACAGTGCTTCATGCTTTAGCATTGTTTCATGGACATGTATCATTGTGTGCAAGTATTAGGAACTGTCACACTATTTGTGGTGCAAAGCACAGTGACATTTATAGGGTGGCCACTGAAAGACTGAAGGGTATAAAACAAAAATAACTTTTACAAACACATGTTTTTTAAATTTTTTATTATTTTATTTGGAAATATAATTAATGGATTTTTTTCAGTATTATATGTGAAAAACGACATCCTTCAAATGACCACCATTTTCCTGCTCACAGATACAGGCTCTTTCCACAGCATTTTCCATGACCGAACGCAAGGTTTCAGATCCTAAACGTCGGATTTCAGCTCGAATGTTCTCCTTAAGTTCTTGAATTGTTTGAGGTTTATTTACGTAAACCCGTTCTTTCAAGTAGCCCCACAAAAGAAGTCTGGTGCCATCAAATCAGGTGAACGTGGAGGCCAAACAAATTCAGCATTTTTTGAAATTATTCGTTCACCGAAAATTTCTCGCAAGAATACCATCCTGGCAATGTGCCCAGTAGCTCCATCCTGTTGGAACCATACCTCCTGATTATCTTCAACCGCTTGGCGTAAACAATTTTCAAGCATTGTCCTATACAGGGCCCCGTTGATTCTTCTTGGCTGACCTTCCTCATTTTCAAAGAAATAGGGGCCGATAACTCCTTCAGCCATAACACTGCACCAAACAGTGCATTTTTGGGGATGCAATTGATGCTAATTTAATTCCCTGGGATTCTCAGTACCCCAGAATCTGCAGTTTTGTTTGTTGATGTAACCGGGCGATTAGGTTCCGAATCATGTTATCGCTAGGAGATACTCTGACATTAAAATGTTGGCGATATTTTCTCTGAGTTTGAATAATTGATCTTTCACTGGAATAGAAAAAGTCAATGAGTGTTACTCGTTGCTGGACATCATACGTAGCCATTTTAATCTCCAAGGGATGCTCTATAACCAAAAAAAAAAAAAAAAATAAAAAAGATTGAAAATGAACAAGTTATGACTTTTCCTAACCCTTCAGTCTTTCAGTGGCCACCCTGTATAAACAAAATACATTTTTAAAAGTGGGGGGGGGGAGGAGGAGGAGGAGAATGGGCGGGGTGTTAAAGCATGAGGCTTTTTGGTTTATTGTGTAATTGACTTTTATTTGTCATAATTAATTTTTTACAAGAACCCACCACTCATGAACTGACTCATGGACTGATGAAATAATAAATATCTAACTTACTAATGGACTGATTCCTTTATTGACTGATGGACCGACCGAGTGACTGACTGATGTACTCCTTATGATTGACTGATGGACTGAGTGATGGACAACATATAGACTGCTAATTTGACAGACTGACTTTCATACATCATTTCTTAAGTCGGTCCGTTAAATTAGCAGTCTATACCATTAAAAAATATTATTTTGTTTATAATTGTCTCTGCGTTTTGCACCTCAAATAGTGTGACAGTTTCTAATTACGATCGATGGTTGCACACTACGATACATGTCCATGAAACACTGCTAAAGCACGAAACTGCTGAAGGGAAAAAAGTCCAAATGAATATTCTGTGTGGAACAATCTGCAACGTTCTGTTGGAGATTACCAAAACATATCCACTTATGGATATAATTTTTTTTTTTAAATTGTTGTGCTTTGTTTATTTTAAATCTTGAAGGTCATTAAAGCGACATTATGTTTGGGTGAAATGAATAACAGTGAGATGTATTCTTCAATACCATCCAAATATGTCGCCCATGGCATTATGGTTAGGATTAAGCTAAGGTTTAGGATTCCTTACCTGTCATTACTGTATCCCTGAAATCTATTTTGAGGACATTTCAAACGCATGGCCCACTGTTCGTCATTTAAACTTATATTTTAGTCCTTTTCTTTTTAGCCATAATTTTCAATTTAGACCCATTTAAGATGTAAAATCTGGAAGATTGACAAAACAACAATTAGGCTTGCGTCCGATCTCGCCCAAATGTTTATCAGGCACCTAATTATGTCACCCATGTCATTAGGGTTAGGATTCCTAAACTTAAACTTAACTCTTAACACTGGCATCTCTGAATTCTTATTTAATGCCGTAACTATGTAGGCAACTTAATTTAGCTTCTTTTTAACATTAATTCACCTTTGCTTGCTGAGGCACCAATCTCTTTCAATACTGTTATGCTTCTCAAACATTGATATAGGGGTGATGAAGTCCCAATATTGTCAACAAAATCACTGGATGACAAAAGCAAGATGTAACCATAAATTACAGCACTCATAACAGTAGCATCTGTTTACATCTATGCAGCCATATGTTGGCACATTGGTGAAACTTTGGCACAGTTTTGAAGTAAAGATCATTGTTTACAGAATGTGTGCTCTGAAATGTGAATGAGTGGTGTGCTGTGTAAAAAGCAAAAGCATGTTCACATCTCTGAAAGTTACAAGTTGAACGTTTATAAGTAGGGAATATAGTCTTCATTACTGAATGATGTTGGAACATGGACAATGAACAAGCAGGAGAAAGAACTGAGATGTGGAGAATGGAGCTAACTCATGGAAAGAGAAGAAAACCGATAAAGAGGTCAAAGAAAAGCTAGGAATGGAAAGAGAAATAATTAATGAGATCAGAATCGGATAAAATATATTGGTCATATCAAAAGAGAAGATGTTGCTGAAAATGTAATGGAAGGAAGAGTTGAATGGGAAAAAACAGGAAGTCAGCACTGTAAGTGAAAAGATAACATCAAGAGATGGAAGGAAAGAGTCTATCAGAATGCATCATCGAAACAAGAGACAGAAGACTTTTGAGATCCACTGCAGCTGACCTGCGATGTGAAGATAGCATTTGATCAGATCAGAAGTAAGGTTAAAAAGGACAAAAAGTCACCACTAACTGAAGATAGCATTTTGTCTCTTAAAATTAAGTCAGCCAGCCCATCAACAGTTTTATCAATTTTCGACAAATCAACCCATCTAGAAAAGCAAAGCTTAATTGATGAAATAAATTCAGCAAAATCCTTCGCTGAATCAGGCAACAATGATTTCAGTTTCAATCTGTAACCATTTTCCTCCAGTTGATACTTTTTTTAGCAGTAAAGCCTTCACAGCATCATAATCATTTCTAGTATGATCATCCATGGTGCAGACTGAAGTAAGAGCCTCACCCCCTAATAAACTCATCACTAGGCCATGTAGCGCTATTTAACGAGTTTAAGATTTTAAACTCTTGGCAACATGTTTCATATCTATTTAAAAAGCATGAAATATCATCTATATTAGGATTAAATTTGGGCAGATTTATTTTAAAAGTAGAGGCATGGTCTTTCTTTCCAGCCTCCTCACCTGCTGGATTAAACTGTTTATGTTGAACTTTTAATTTTTCCAACTCAAGTTCTGCCATTCTTTGAGCATAGGCTAATTTTTTCTCCTCAGGTTCTTGTTGTGCCTTTATTTCTGCTTGAGCATGTGCCAATTTTTTTCCCTCAAGTGCATATTCTTCCTGTCTTCTCTTCTCAGCTAATTCATTCTCTCTCTTCTTATCCTCCCTATCTAAGAGCATCTGTTCTCTTGCCACGTCTTCTAACCTCTTTATTTCCTTTGCATGCTCAGTGAATGCAAAGGTTTTTAAAGCCTCACCCTTCATACCACATTCTTTACCAATCTTCATAAAATACTCCACCGTAGCCATAATTCACTATTATTGTGACTCCAAATTGTCCAATAATAATTTAAATGATATATATATTTAATAAGTGAGCAATATTATCAACAATTATTTCATCACTCAACTGCATGAAACTATAGATGTTATTTTAGGAGCAAAAAAATAGAGATACAAACAAGATTACAGGATAACAGTAGAAAGAGCCAACCCAAGAAAATACTAATGAATAAACCAAGGCAAAAATTTATGAAAAAAAATTGGCTCTACCACACATATGACACTTCAAGCACAATTTCACAACATATAATACATCTAAAAATGAATGATAGCAAGATAAGATGAACAAATCTCATAAACATTAATGAATAATAAACCAAATAAAACACAATGAACCTGTCAACAAATACAAATTTACAAACAAACAGGGCAAAACAGCTAACAGAAATGGTAATGATAAGCTCAGTAGTAGCAGTGAACACACAGCTTTGTAATGCCGGCCCACTTTCTGAGAAAATCATGAACCAAACCCTAAAGAACAACCAGTAATTCACGACCATGGGATTGGTATTGTGAATTAATGGTTCCCTCACCAACCAACCTGCCTATCACACAAACATGTAGATACAGATATACTTATAACATGTAATAGAAAGAACCCTGTCAAATAAATTCTTCAAACTCAGACTGCATGGATCAATAAATTTACTTATTTGCTTTTGAAAAACAAATTCCTCCTGGGTCCAACGTCTGATCCACGGGGAAAAACAATCCAATAATGCAGCGAGCAGGGTTTAGGTTTAGCTTTCAAACTCGCTCGAACATGGACGCCATTTTGTTCATTGTTCTCTTGAAAATCTTCATAAAAATTTCTTGAATTATGTCAAACAGTTTTGTAGTTACGTATTAATGTTGAAAAAACTTTCTTCCTCCAGGGACTTCACCTTCAACAACGGTTATTTTAAGAATTTTGATAATAATTACAGTTCATTCATCCTCACACGGTCTGACAGGTCAGCAGACGATACACTTGTATGTTAGGCATGGTACCGTAATTGTACTAATAAACAGTCCTTAGACTTGAAAATTCATATGGCATACTTGAAGCACAATTCAACAAGGATGATTCAGATCCCGGCTTGGCAACCATTTACACCTGTTATGTGTCTTTTATATGTTAATGTTAATATGTAGTGACAGGATGGTTCCTGTGGCCAAGTTCACTTCTAGGGTAGTAGACGTATCAGACACGTAAACAAGCCAACATCAATCATACTTATTTGAGCCACAACGGACGAAGTGGACGGTATACATTTTTATTAAGACTTCAACGCAGCACCAAATTCAATACAGTTCAGGCCAATATACAATGGCATATAATATGCAGTCATCAATATAACTATAGGCAGTCCGTTCATGTCTGGAATGCTGTCCTTTTCATTCTCAACATTTTTAATATATATTCACACTCGACACTGAGAAGCTATACTCCCTATAAATGCAGATAACTAGATACACCTCACAGAAGATCTTGATGTGTTAGTGATGGAATAACACAGGGATTTACACTGAAATTCAGGAGCTCAAACACAGAGTCCACTCATGACACACAATGCTAGAAGACCCCAGCAGACAATCCCCTCACTTCTGCTTTTTTAGTTTCACGTCGGCCAATAAACCATATCGGCATGACGTCACTTCCTGTATTAATAAGTGACTTCGTATAAAATAAACAAATAAGGAGCCCTGTTGAGCTACCTATTATACCGACGCAATTGTTATGAATTTTAATCATAACAACCATCTTCATTGCATACGGGCAACTCCATCAGTTCTTCAATCTCCTTCCTTAGATCACACAAGGAGGATCTCAGCCCAGTATACAAACTCCGTAGCATAGGTGAGGATCGCAATGTGTGTATACAGGAGTCACACATTCTATAAATATTTTTGTGGTGGGTAGGTTTCCAAATTTTTACATTTTGCCAAGGCAGTGACCGTATGGCCTACTCTTTACTTATTAACTTACCTCACCATAACAAAATCCAAAACTTGTCTATCCACAGTCACTAAGTGAGCAAAACAGACAGTAAAGCATGGCTGAAGAAGATGATAAGGGATACAGATGGGAGACTGAATATGAGAAAACATGGTTTGTATAAACCTTTTTGTTATTTTTTTTAGCTTATAAATCAAACGTAAATTCAGTTTCATTTGATGATTGTGCAAGATCACATTTTAGACAGTTGAATGTTATGAGTCAATCATTTTATGTTTGCAATTGTGTGCAAGCCCCGGGCGTACCTCCCGAGGTCTGTGAGGAGTTGAAGAATGGGACTACTGCTCATCAAGTGATATTATGAAATTTTGCTTGGGGCTGGCAACCTTAACATACAAAATTAATTGCTGCGGAAATCACCACTGCAAGATCCACAGGAAGGCTTTGGTGCAGGCTTCCTGCCAGAGGACAAGCTGCAGTGCTGGCTGCATGCTCTATAGCAAGGGAAAAGGGGCAAGAAGTGTTGGCATGAATATAAGCATCCCCTGCTGTTCGATGATCCGCTCTTTCAACGCTTTTCAATTAAAACCAGAACCCATACATTCGATGCGTGGTCCGCTCTTTCGACTATTTCGTCATGTTTCCACGCTTTTGTTCATTTTACTGTACAGTACTTTTGTATATTTAAAGGTAAGCTTTTGTTCATTTTACTGCGTTTTTGTATACATATAGTGTGTTATTTAGCTTTCGCAAGTGATATATAGTGTGTTATTTACATTTTTTGGCAGCCAAAATGCATTTGCAAGCTAAAAAACAGACTGGGTTCTGCTTTTTGACGATTTCTGCTTTTCGACAGTGCTCTGGTCCCTAACCTGTCGAATAAGCGGAGGACGTCTGTATGTGCTTACATGAAGCACAATTAATCTATTCTTGTCTGTTGGTAATCCACCTTTCCACTTCTCCAGTTCCATGTTTCTCATTTCTTTATTGCTATTATCCTTTATAGTTACATCTACACATCTAATTTTTCCATATTATTAAACATTAACCTTGGATAGCCAAATGAAATGTAATGTGTAATTATTTTTACTTACATGGAATAGTAGTTTCTAGAGAAGTGCACTGTAAGCTACTGTGCCAACTTTTAAGAGTGGTAGAATAGTTAGAACACTTTTTCCTGAAGGCAAAGTTGCACGGTTCAAAAGCAGGTAGTGTTTTTCTCTAGTTCACTCAGCTGTAAATGGGTATCTGACTCTGCTCTTGACTTAGGGAAGGGAGATGCAGCGAGGAATGGAACTTTTTACGCCATGTCATAAATCTGGGAGCTAGTGTAGTGAAGTCTCTAACACTTCACGCCCTTACAACAGTATCTGCTATGGGACTGCCTTTACTCTTTATTAGCTGTTAATATGTCGGTTTCATTGGCAAAACTGCAGCCACCTTTGCCTGTTTCACAACACGTTTTTGGGGAAACTCCAAACTTACAACAAAGACCAAAGCAGCAAATACAATGCCTGCATTACCAGCACATTTCTATATGGCAGTGAGACATGGACAACCTATGCTAAGCAAGAAAGAAGGCTCAAAACCTTACATCTATGGTGTCTACACCACATCCTTGGTATCTCATGGAAGGAGAAAGTGACAAATATCAAGGTTTTGTCACAGGCTGGCCTTCAGAGCATGTATACACTGATTAGACAATGCAGATTATGCTGGCTTGGCCATGTCTGCCACATGGAAGATGGTTGCATCTCGTAAGATATCTTCTATGGACAACTGGAAGAGGGCAAAAGAACCATTTGGTGACTGCAGCTGAGGTTCAAAGATGTGTGCAAAACCGAGCAACCTGGGAGGATGAAACTGCCGACTGCACCCCATATTGGGTGAAAAGAAGCTCTCACGGCAAGCAGAAGAGAGGAGAAAATGTTGAAAGGAATCCCAGGAAAAAAAAGCAACTGAGGGTTGTCACCTCAGGGGATGCATTCCCATTGTCAGTTATGACTGAAGGGGCTATTATTATTAATATTTTTGCACAACAGCATGTTTAGTGTCTAATTCATCATTTCCAGGGAAGAGCTGCATGAAGATGAATCTGGTTCCTTGCAAGCCACGGTGGGTGATCTTCTTCACCGTGCTAAGCGTAAACAGCTTTTGGAAAGGGTCACCAATGTTAGGCTTGGAATGGTAAGAGGAAAGTTATTTTGTAATTATTGTTTACTTGGAGGATTGTGACAGCGCTCTGTCAAGTGTGATTCCAATTAAAATAGGCATTGTATACTTTTTTCTGTCCCCTTAAAGCTTCCAGTCTTCTTCATAGTTTATTTATTGTTTTTGTTAGCTTCTTCTAGGTTTGTTGCGAGACTTTCCAGTAATGTCTCTATTAGCTATCCTAAAGCTGTTTCCATTTACCATGTATTTCTGTTAGCAGTAATTTCCAGCTTTCTCCTTTTTTTTTGAAATATGCCAAGTGACGATGAACTTTTTTGTTAAATCTTTGCAATGGTTTTCTTTCTTTGTGTACCTATTCATAGGACTTAATTTAGTTCTCCATTAGAGCCATTTTCTTTTACATATGCTCAGAGTACAGTTCTGTCCCACCCAACTTTAATTTTGTTAAACTCTTGAGTTCTTTCTCCACTCCCATAACATCCTCGTGTCTGATCAAGTGACCACAGCAGTTATAATGTTAATATGTGATGCATCCCTACAGGCTGAGATGTGTGTTGGTATATTGAAATATTAAGATCTTATTATTTAAGATATTTTTAGATTTTAAGATTTAATTGTCATAATGCTTTTTTTAAATATTAAGATCTAGTTATTGTAATGGTATTTTGAGATATTAAGATTTTGTTATTTAAAGAATATTTTGAGATGTTAAGAGTTGAGATTAATTAACAAATTATGTTTTTAATTTGCTTTTTTTTTCCTCCATTTTTTTTTTTCTTTATTAACTCTGAGAATTAATAAATACCTGGGAGCCGCGCTAGCGTAGTGGTTACAACACCGCTCTGGCGACCGGGTGATACAGGATCAAACCCGGGCGACGGCATTTGAGGATTTTTCGTCGACCGGGATTTGGACTGGATTAACTCGAGACCTGGCGAGTACATTTGAAGGAGTGTCATCGACCAGGGACTGGCGGCTCCTGAGCCGACCCAGCTGCAATGGGTACCTCCGAAATCGGCGAGTATTTGCCTGAATGGCGAGGGACATTTGTCTCTGTACAATAAATAAAGGGATACTCACGTAAAATCAATGTCAGGTTAGACATAAATAATAACCTGAGATTTCGCCTCGAGTATTAGCGGGGCGAACGAAAAAAAAAAAAAATACCTTTGCTAGCAAACTAACAAAATCCAGCATTAACTCTCTTCAGACCTGATATTTTGTATCATTTTCTCATACTCTGACGTATCTGACTTCTAATGTTCCTTGATACATTTTAATTTGAAGTCTACCCAAGAGTGTTATACATCAAATTGTTTCTAATTGAACAGACTACCATATTTAAATGTAAAATTAATATTTTTTAAACTTATGTTGATGTGAGTTTTAACAAATTGAAGGAAAGTCAACAGGAAAAATACACAAAAATTATAAACATGATATTTCACAAAGACAAAAAAAGTATTATCAGAACAATTAACAACAGTCATATTTTATTGTAGTCTGACCATGTCTGCATCATATGTTACATTTCCAAAACAATTCAACATTAAATAATAAAATTATGCAAATTTTTGAAATGTTACATAACTAGGCTTTTTGTTTTTAAAATATAAAAAAAGATCTTCCACTGAATGCCTGACAGTTATTATAAGTAGCAGCAACATCAGCTAAATTAATGAAATATGACTTCAGTAGACAAATTTCTAGTGTAACACTGTATGATCACTAACACATAAGTAAAATCAGTTATGAGGGTGACATAATAAAGACTCAACACATCTTTATATATTTCCTACTAAGGCTTGTGGTATTCTGACAGACAATTCCTTCCTGCATGAAAACATAACTACAGTATAAGCTAAACCAAATGGTCCATTTGCAGTGTTCCTACCTAAATAAATATCAAAGTCACAAGTATATCCACTGTTTTTGTTGTCAGCAAGAACCCATAACTTCATCCCCCATTTTGTTGGCTTGTCTCTAATATACTGTTGAAAAGAATAATGTCCTTTATTTCTAACCATTCTTTCATCAACAAAAACATTTTGATCAGGTTGGTATAGCTTTTTGCACTTCAGTCAAATATATGTTAACAACATTCTCACTTTACATAGCTTATCTTGAGGGTCTTCAGTCTTTGGGTCTGAAACTTTTAAAAAACTCATTATTGCTTTGAATCTGTTTCTAAACATAAATGCCCTGGCCCACAGTCCATTGTAAATACTTTTTCTTGACTAAAGGCAGTCAATACTTGGGGCTGGTACAAGATGAGCATACATTAGCAAAGCACAAACGCAATAAAACTCCTCTGGAGAAACATCATACCATCCAGTAAAGACAGTAGGCTTGTAAGGTCCATGCTGCTGTGCATATTCATTTGTAAACTGACACAGGTAACCAACAATGTCAGCAGGGAAATACTGTTTGAAGAAGTCAGTGGGCCTCAAAAACTGCTTCGTATTTTCTCTGGTCCTCACCTCTGACAGTTGCAGACCTGGAAACCTCTCAGGCAAAAAGGGTGGAGGCTTGGAAGGTGGGCCTTCATCAAGTCCATCATAACCAAAACATCTGCAAGAAGAACAATTTAAAATTAATTTTTGCAGATCAACAATAGAATTCAAAGTTACAGTTTAGTGTACACAGGAAAATTGACACACATTACATTTTTCGTACAAAGGAATACTGTCAATCATAAAGTCATATGATGTAAATAATACTTACTTACTTAGTCGTTCCCCTTCTACTGTGAGGTGTAGAGGTTTGGAAGAGAGAGCGCCAGACTATCCTATCGGCTGTCTTCCTCCTGGCCTGGTTCCATTCTAGTCCTCGGTCCTTCAAAGATTGTCTAATGTTGTCCTCCCAGCAGAGACTATGTCGTCCTGGGGGTCTGGATCCTTGGCTCTTTGTTTCCCATGCTTGTAGTGGTAGCCGATCTTCTCCCATTCTGCAAACATGGCCAAACCATCTTAGTTGGGACTGTTCTACTTGGGTCTGCAGGGGGTGGCATTTTAGGCTGTGACGTATCGTCTGGTTGTGGACCATGTCTCTTCTTGTTACTTCAACCACCTTCCTCAGATACCTCATTTCTGAGGTTTGGATCTGGCTTTTGTGGGTTGTGGTCATTGCCCATGACTCGCATCCATATGTCAAGACTGGGACATAGGTGGAGCGGTATACAGCCATCTTCGTCCCTTTCGGTCTATAATGGCTCCGAGGTATTTAAAGTGGTCGACCTGGGAGCAAGACCTGTTCTCCCAGCTTAATCTGATGTACTCTTTCTTGTGATATCACCATGGATTTTGTTTTAGAGTTGCTTATGACCATCCCTCTCTTCTCCAGCTCTTCCTTCCAGACTTGCAGGTTGGATTGGAGATGTGCCTCTGATTTAGCAATCAGGACAACATTATCAACAAATGCTAACTCTGAAATACAGACCTGTCTCATCTTCCAGTACCCCACTGAATACTTTCTTGTTCTCTCCTTACATGCCTTCATGGCATCGTCCATGAGGAGTATGAAAAGATAAGGTGACAGGATATCACCTTACACCAGTGGTGGTCCTGAACTCTTCTGACTTATAGTTTGCTGTCCTCACATAATTTCTGCAAGACTTGTAGAAGCTCTGTATAGCATGAATCAGAGGTGCTGGAATGTTCTTCCTTGCCAAACAGTCCCATAGTTTGCTCCAGGGGACCCTGTCAAACACCTTTTCCAGATCTATGAAACAAAGATGGATCTCACTCTTATACTCAAGGGCCTTTTCACTCAGCTGCCTGAGTGTGAAGATTAGGTCTTGATGTAAATAATAATTTTTAAAAGCAGAGACACAGGGCAAATGAGGTCTGAAAAATCAGCTGATTCACAGGTTGCGTCCGACCCCCTTTATATTTATTTCCTGGTGCCATGAGTTCTTTGTTAACTGTTTGAATGGTGAAATATTTTCAAAAAACAAACAGAAAGCAGCTATACTGATTACAATAGCCCACTAAAACGACTGTTTTACTGCTTTTCAAAATCAGCTGTTATCATTTCGGTAATGAAGTAACATTACCTTTGCATGTACGGCTGGTGATTTGAGTTGTTCTGAGCTGTATTTTCACTATCCGGCTCATCAGATGTTTCCAAGTCCTCTGAATAATCATCAGAACAGGAATCTACATCACTAGATGCATTGTGGTCACTATCAAACTGCATTTTGTTTACGATGCAAAATATCCAAAATGGTGGACGGACAAATGCGGTGTTTACGTGTTTCCGCATGTTATTTCAAAGTCAAAATAAATTAAAGCTGCATATTTTTTAGCACAGATAAAATTGTTAACATGTATTCTTAATATAAAAACATTGATTTGAAGTCAAAATTAAAAAAATAAATGTGCTTTTTTTACTTCAAATGTCATTGGAACGATTTTTTTTATTTCCGATTCGAAGAGTGTTACGGTCTTGTTAGTATAAGAAATGTCATTCTAAGATCTTTGTTAATCCAGGTATTGATGTCCTGGCTTGCTCCTCCATTTCTTCAGTGTTACTTCCCAAGAAAATAAATTTATGTTCATCTATAGTCACTTGACCATTTAACTGTGCCATTATATGTTGTCAATTATTTATTCTTCTTTCCTATGTTTTATTCACTTTGATGTGTAAGCTTGTTTGTTTGCCAGATCAGCTAACTGTAGTAATATACAATTAAACCTTCTTATATTGCAGATGCGTCATCTATTTATTGTTATAGATGTGTCGTCAGCCATGTCAGATCAGGATCTCAAGCCAACTAGGTTGTTGGCTACTCTTAAGGTAATGTCAGATTGCAAGGAATTTTATCGCAAGATTATAGTACTGGTCTCCCAACTCATTTCCAAAACCACATCGTGTAAAATAAATTGCTACAGATACCACCACCACAAGAGCACATGAATGCTTGGTGCAAGCTTCTCAAAAGGCAGGGTTTCTTAACCTGTAGTCCATAGACCCCTTTGGGGTCCATGAATGGAACTAGGGTCTGTGTACATAACCTACAATTTTTAATGTAATATTGTTAATTATGCTTTCATGCACATTTTTTTTCCAAGGAGTCCGTAGCCTTCCTTAGACTATCAAAGGGGTCCATAGCCTTTATCGGATATTCAGAGGGGTCCATGGCCTTCATCAGACAATCAAAGGGGTCCCTAGCCTTCATCAGACAATCAAAGGGGTCCCTAGCCTACATCGAACAATCAAAGGGATCCATAGCCTTCATCGTACAATCAGAGGGGTCTTTAGCCTTTATCGGACAATCAGAGGGGTCCATGGCCTTCATTAGACTATCAAAGGGGTCCATTGCCTCCATCAGACAATCAGAAGGGTCCATAGCACAAACAAGTTTAAGAAACCTTGCTGTAAGGTGACCCGCATGCAGTTATGACTCATCACACCATATGGAGTAAAAATGGAAATAATGATAGTGATAAGAATAACATCTCATAAATATAAAATGCTCTCAGTTTTGAATTCACTTTTCTCACGGTACCATTGTTCTTGATTTCAGTTAGTACCCTTTAGCTCCCCAAGGAGCATAGGCCTTCAGCTAATACATGCCAAGTCCACCTGTCCTGTGCCATCGGCTCAAGTTCTTTCCATGTTTTCCTCATCATTTTCACCTCAGTATCCAGTTCTCTTCTCCATGTGTTTTTTGGTCTACCTCTGCCTCTCTTTCCCTGTGGATTCCAGAACAAGGACTGCCTTGTAATGCTATCAACAGGTTTCCTCAATGTTTGTCCCATCCATCGCCAGCATCTTCTTCTCAGCTCTTGTTCCACTGGCACTTGTCTGGTTCTTGTCACCAATTCCACATTTGTAACTTTGTCATACCATTTCAGTCCTTCTATTCTTCGCAAGCACCCGTTTATAAAAGTCTGTAGCTTTTTGGTTGTTGTTTTTGTTTCTCTCCATGTCTCAGAGCCATACAATAGGACTGACTTGACATTTCAGTTGAAGATTCTTATTTTCGTGTTGGACTTGATTTCTCTTGTTCTCAATATATCTTATTTTGATATCATTGTCTGTCTCTCCAACTTTGTCTATTTTACTACCAAGATTTGTGTACAATTCTACATCTTTTAGTGGTGTTTCTTCAAGTTCAACCTTGTTATCATTTCCTGCATTTATTCTCATAATCTGTGACTTTTCCCTGTGTATTTTCAGGCCCACTTGTGACCTCTCATTGAGAATTTTCATTTTCTCTTGCATCTGATTATGGTTATGTGACAGAAGAGCCAAGTCATCTGCAAAATTCAGATCAAGCTGTTTAGTCAGATTCCACTGGATTCCATTTCTATTGTGTGATGTCGATGTTTTTATAACCCAATCTATTGCTAGTAAGAAAAGAGATGGAGACAAAAGGCATCCATGTCTCACTCTCATTCTAATCCTAAACAGTTCTGTAAGCTGTCCTTCATGAAGAACTCTGCATGTCATGTCTTCATAGGTCTTCTTTATTAAGTTAATGATCTTCATAGAAACTCCATAATGCCTCATCAATTTCCAAAGTGATTCTCTGTCTACACTGTAAAATGCCTTTTCATAGTCTACGAATCCGATGTATAGTGGTGAATTCCATTCCAGACTTTGTTCAACTATTATTCTCAGTGTGGCTATCTGGTCTGTACTGGATCTTTTTTGTTGAAAACCGCTTGTTTTTCTCTCAGTTGCTTTGTCTATGGACTCTTTTAATCTCTCAAGGATGATTCTGTTTAATACTTTTCCTGGCACTGATAGTAACATTATTCCTCTATAATTTGTGCATGGTAAATTTCCCTTCTTAGGCAACTTGACCAGATAACCTTCCTTCCATTTTGCTGGTATTTCCTCTCTCTCCCAGATTTTGCCAAGAAGTTTGTATAATATCTCTGTAGAGGTATCGATATCTGTTTTGATGGCCTCTGCTGGAACACAATCTGGACCAGCTGCTTTTCCATCTTTCAGAAGCTTTATGGCTTTCTTTATTTCTTCTCTACTTGGTTGTTCACAGCTGATTTGTAGCTCCTCTTCTGTTGGCTGGGATTAGTTGGAGCTGGTCTATTGAGAAGTTCCTCAAAATGTTCTGTCCATCTCTTCATTTTTTCTTGTATATTACTAAGCAATTTTTCATTATCTTTTATGAGGCCATTTGCTTTCTTATATTTCCCTGTTAGCTTCTGTTTTTGTCATATTTCTTTTGGTTGCATCTTCCTCTGCTTCCCTTGCCAACTCTTCAATATACTTCTCTTGTATCTTTTGATGTTTCTTCTTACTTCTTTGTTTGGTTCTATGTACACTTCATGAGCCTTGGCTTTGGAGCTTCTGGTTTTGCTTCTGTTTAAATCTGCTTTCTTGTTTTTCCTGTCTTCTATCTTACTAATGGTTTCTGTTGTTATCCATGCTTAGTGCCGATGTTCTCTTTTTCTCAGTACTTCTTCACATGTCTCGTTCCATATATATTTTACTTGTTGTCATTGGTCTTCCGTATCTGCTTCATCTACCAGCTGTTGGAGTACTTTGTATTTGTTGGATACAATGACAGAAAAACGTTTCTCTTTTTTCCTGATTTCTTAGATATTCCACATTGTACTGTTGTCTATAGCTATATACTGTTGTAAATTTCTTGAGTTTTATTTTTGTTTTAGCCCAACAGAAGATGGTGGTCTGATACCACATGGATGATGTTTATATTTGCTTTCTTTTTGGCTGATTTAAACCTTGCTGTTATAATTCGGGGTCCCATTGCTTCCCATTCTATGTGCCTTCTGTGCTTCACTAGACAGCATTAGAGCCACCCCTTCATGGTGGTGGGCTCCCTCCTCCTCATGTCCTGAGGACAATACTATTTCTCCTGTGATCAATCTCCTCCTCTCTATGCCCTTCCACCATGTCTCGCAGAGACCCAGGATATCAATCCTATAATTTTCATTTCTGCTGCTACCTGTGTAGTATTTCCTTGTTCACACAGAGTGTAAACATTCCAGGTGCCAATCCTGAACATTTTCCTAGACGGAAAAAAAGTTTAGTTGGCAACCCAGACTCCTTTCGGCTTTCTCTGGGTTGCTTCATGCGCCTCCTATCCAGAAGTTTTCTATCTTGGGCGGCTGAGTTGATTTATATTCTGTATTAGACTTTTCCATGTTTGTTGAAGTTTTTTGGTATTATATGACCAAGATATGAGAAGCTCTTGACTTGTTCCAGGATTTTCCCATTTATCCTTACCTTTATCGTGTTCTTATCATCTGATTTGCTAATTATCATCGATTTTGTTTTCTCAGTATTAATATCCAGTCCATATTCATGACTTGTGAAGTTCACTTGCCTCACTAGTTCTTGTAAATCTTTTCCACTTTCAGCTAACAAAACGGTATCATCTGCATATCTAAGCTTATTTATTGACCTTCAACTGATTTTCATTTTCTCTTGCATCTGATTATGGTTATGTGACAGAAGAGCCAAGTCATCTGCAAAATTCAGATCAAGCTGTTTAGTCAGATTCCACTGGATTCCATTTCTATTGTGTGATGTCGATGTTTTTATAACCCAATCTATTGCTAGTAAGAAAAGAGATGGAGACAAAAGGCATCCATGTCTCACTCTCATTCTAATCCTAAACAGTTCTGTAAGCTGTCCTTCATGAAGAACTCTGCATGTCATGTCTTCATAGGTCTTCTTTATTAAGTTAATGATCTTCATAGAAACTCCATAATGCCTCATCAATTTCCAAAGTGATTCTCTGTCTACACTGTAAAATGCCTTTTCATAGTCTACGAATCCGATGTATAGTGGTGAATTCCATTCCAGACTTTGTTCAACTATTATTCTCAGTGTGGCTATCTGGTCTGTACTGGATCTTTTTTGTTGAAAACCGCTTGTTTTTCTCTCAGTTGCTTTGTCTATGGACTCTTTTAATCTCTCAAGGATGATTCTGTTTAATACTTTTCCTGGCACTGATAGTAACATTATTCCTCTATAATTTGTGCATGGTAAATTTCCCTTCTTAGGCAACTTGACCAGATAACCTTCCTTCCTTCTTCTTCTTCTTCCGTCCTTAGCCAAAGACCGTCCAAGCAGTCAGAGGCCATCACGCCTTGTGGCGTCTTAAGGGCAACAGCAGATTGATTTTCTCTGTTGTAGTTTCCCATCATGCCCAGCGGCGTCTTTAGGGCAACAACAAATAGATCCATCTGCCGTTGTTTCCGTAATCGGTGTGACAAGCCAACGGGTGATCAGCCCATTGGGCAACCTTCCTTCCATTTTGCTGGTATTTCCTCTCTCTCCCAGATTTTGCCAAGAAGTTTGTATAATATCTCTGTAGAGGTATCGATATCTGTTTTGATGGCCTCTGCTGGAACACAATCTGGACCAGCTGCTTTTCCATCTTTCAGAAGCTTTATGGCTTTCTTTATTTCTTCTCTACTTGGTTGTTCACAGCTGATTTGTAGCTCCTCTTCTGTTGGCTGGATGTCTGGGGGATTAGTTGGAGCTGGTCTATTGAGAAGTTCCTCAAAATGTTCTGTCCATCTCTTCATTTTTTCTTGTATATTACTAAGCAATTTTTCATTATCTTTTATGAGGCCATTTGCTTTCTTATATTTCCCTGTTAGCTTCTTGGTATTGTTGTACAGATCCCTCATATTTCCTTTGGCTGCAGCTTCCTCTGCTTCCCGTGCCATCTCTTCAATATACTTCCTCTTGTCTCTTGATGTTTCTTCTTACTTCTTTGTTTGCTTCTATGTACATTTCATGAGCCTTGGCTTTGGAACTTCTGGTTTTGCTTCTGTTTAAATCTGCTTTCTTGATTTTCCTGTCTTCAATCTTGCTAATGATTTTTGTTGTTATCCATGCTTTGTGCTGACGTTCTCTTTTTCTCAGTACTTCTTCACATGTCTCGTTCCATATATTTTTTACTTGTTGCCAGTGGTCTTCCGTATCTGTTTCATCTTCCAGCTGGTACTTGGTATTTGTTGGATACTGTGATTGAAAATTGTTCTCTTATTTCCTGATTTCTTAGATATCCCACATTATACTGTTGTCTATATAATGTTGTAAATTTCTTGAGTTTTATTTTTGTTTTAGCCAACAGAAGATGGTGGTCTGATACCACATCTGCTCCTCTACATACTTTTACATCATGCAGTGATGACCTAAACTTCTTACTTATGCATATGTGATCAATCTGATTCTCAGTTCTGTGGTCCGGTGATATGCACGTTGCTTTATGTATTCTTTTATGTGGAAATGTGCTTCCTCCTATATAGCTAGTTGATTTGAAGCACAGAAGTTAGCTTATAGTTCTGTATTCTCGTTCATCATACCTAATCCATGCTTTCCCATGATTTCTTCAAAGCCAGTGTTGTCTGTTCCTATTTTCGCCTTTAGACCCTCATAAAATTTTGATGTCTTTTCTTTTCTTTTTGTCCAATACATTTTGTAGTCTGGTATAAAAGTCTTCTTTCTCAGATTCTTCTTTATCATTTGTTGGTGCATAACACTGGATGATGTTTATATTTGCTTTCTTTTTGGCTGATTTAAACCTTGCTGTTATAATTCGGGGTCCCATTGCTTCCCATTCTATGTGCCTTCTGTGCTTCACTAGACAGCATTAGAGCCACCCCTTCATGGTGGTGGGCTCTTGCCTCCTCATGTCCTGAGGACAATACTATTTCTCCTGTGATCAATCTCCTCCTCTCTATGCCCTTCCACCATGTCTCGCAGAGACCCAGGATATCAATCCTATAATTTTCATTTCTGCTGCTACCTGTGTAGTATTTCCTTGTTCACACAGAGTGTAAACATTCCAGGTGCCAATCCTGAACATTTTCCTAGACGGAAAAAAAGTTTAGTTGGCAACCCAGACTCCTTTCGGCTTTCTCTGGGTTGCTTCATGCGCCTCCTATCCAGAAGTTTTCTATCTTGGGCGGCTGAGTTGATTTATATTCTGTATTAGACTTTTCCATGTTTGTTGAAGTTTTTTGGTATTATATGACCAAGATATGAGAAGCTCTTGACTTGTTCCAGGATTTTCCCATTTATCCTTACCTTTATCGTGGGCTTATCATCTGATTTGCTAATTATCATCGATTTTGTTTTCTCAGTATTAATATCCAGTCCATATTCATGACTTGTGAAGTTCACCTCACTAGTTCTTGTAAATCTTTTCCACTTTTATTTTCTCATGATGGACTCTATTAAAAGCCTTCTTATAGTCATGAAGCACATGCATATACTTTTTTGGACCTCTGTACAAGTGTATATTATTCTGCTAATATTCGTATGGCAAAATATTGCCTCTCTTGTTCCGTCTAAAACCAAACCGCTCTTCTCGGACTTTGCTGTCTACCTTACTTTTTATTCTTTACTGTATGATTGTGAGCAGTATTTTCATTTCATCACTCATCAGGCTGATTGTTCTGAAGGGGTATGCCTCATCTACTAATAAAAACTAGACATCAAAACTATTGGTTATTTGTGAATTAATATTTGTTGTGTTGGCTTGTAAAGCCGAACCAAAAAATGAACTACCATTTAAAAATAAATTGAAATGGCATTATATCTGGTGTCAGAATTCTTGCTTATTAAAACTGTAAGCGGAATCTTCTTCTTCTGCGTTCATCCTGAAAAGGACGTTGGTTGCGTTGTGTCGCCATTTACAGCAAAGCTGCGATATCGGCGCCTTTCGGCCTGACACATCCGACTTCGGCACGGCATTTTTTAGGACCAGGTTTGCCTTCCCACTTCGATCCCTACTCTCTCAGCCAGACTGCAGTGATGCAGCCTGTTTCCAGGACCACCACTTGGAGGTAGAGTAGGGTCTTGGTCAGCTCTGGTTCGCTGACCCTGATGCAAGCAGTCAGCTATGGGTCGCTTACTGCATTCCACTTTTGATGCGTCTTCGTAAGCGGAATGACTAGTTCTAATACTAAAATTAAAGACTGGCTGAAAAAATTAACTAGCTAAATTATTTCTTTTTTTATTTAAAAAAAAAAATTACTAAATTTTTACCCTGATGTAATACATAATGTTTACTTCTTATTTAAAAGTGTTTAATCATTACAAGAGCAATGAAAATTTTGTTACAACCTTTACAATATAAAAATAACATCTTTTTTTATTTTTATTTCCCTTGGTTAATTAACAAATTTATTTTTTTACTTCCCTTGACAATACTAACGTCTTTTTGTTATCTCCCATAATGGCGCATTTTTTAACACTGTCAGAGGCACCACTTGTCTATTATCATCATCATCACCAGCTGCCATCTGCACACGAAGGTCAACAGCAATTGATCTTCGGGGCCTTCTGTCTGTTGCCTTGATAATTCTTTCCTGTCCATCTCTTGATGTTATCCTCCCATTTATACCACTGCCTTCATCTTGCACGTTTGCCTTCAGCTCTGCATTCCATTATGGTCGTTAGCAAGGTGTTATGTATTTTCATTTGACCAAAATATGTTAGCTGTCTGATTTTAACCTCTTTCGTTATTTCTCTTTGCATTCTTAGGTTTTCTAGGACTTCTTTATTTGATTTATTCTCATTCCCAATCGTCTAGACATCCACATCTCAAGGGCCTCTATTCTTTCTTCCAATTATTTGTTAATTGTCCATTTTTTTTTTAACACTATATGATCATGAAGAATATATATGACATTTGGTGATTCTCAGTTTTCATTTGTAAGCTAATTGTTTAGATTGTTAGTATTTCTCTCATACTGTTGAATATAGCTTTTGCCATTCCTATTCTCTTCCTGATTTCTGTTTCATGTCAGCTGTTTTTTTGCTATTATATGACCAAGATATGAGAACCACTTAAGTTGGTCCAGAAATTTTCCATTTATTTTTATCTTTAATGTTGGCTTATTTTCTGTTTTGCTAATTATCATAGTTTTTGTTTTCTCAATGTCAGTGTCCAGTACATATTCACGACTTACGCTGTTTACTTGCTTCACCAGGTCTTATAATTCCTGATCACTTTCAAGTAACAAAACTGTATCATCTGCACATCTATTACCTAAGGTTGTTTATTGATCTATTTCAAATAAACAACCCTTCCCAAATGATAATAGACGCATAAGTGAATGATACGAATCAAAACACCATACAGTGGTGATTGGTTTGCAAAATAAACTAAGCCTGAAATTACATTTCTCATGGGTGAACTTTTCGACTGTAAAGACTCGCATGTCAATTAAAGGCTCGGGATTTATTCCTTTTTTTAATCACAGAGAACTCCGCCAATGCCGGTCCCAAGCCCGGATGAAAAAGGAGGAGGGCGGCCTGTATGGAGGCCGTAAGGAGGCAGCCCCTCCACCATGCAAAGGCACAACAGGCCAATCACCTGTTTGCTTTAAATCATGATTACGCGAACTACAAGAGAGAAAACCGGACTGATTCTAAAGGCGACGAACTGGAACGGACTACGGACTACGACTTATGGAACTTGGAACACAAGAAGTATAAATGGGAAGGAAGAGGAGCTGGTGGAAGAGATGAGGAAAGCAAAACTAGAAATCCTGGCTATAACGGAAACGAAGAAAAAAGGACAAGGAGTCATGGATCTCGATGGCAACACGTTGCTCTACAGTGGTGTACCCATATCTGAAAGAGCTAAAGGGGGCGTGGGTTGCATTGTGGCCCAAAATCAAAGAGATCTGGAATAAATTCAAGGATATCATAAAGACAGCTGCTGCAGAAGCATGCGGTGAAGTCCGACTTGGGAACCAGAGAAAGAGGACACCTTGGTGAACAGAGGAAGTCAAAGAGAAAATAAGAGAGAAGAAAATGGCATGGAAACAATACTTAGGAGCTAAAAACACAACAGGACAAATGGAAAAATATAGAGAATATGTGACACTCAGAACAGAAGCAAAGAACAAAGTGCTAGCAGCAAAACAGAAGTCCTGGGAAGAATTTGGAGAAAAGCTAGAAAAAGATGTACAAGAAAACCAGAAATTGTTCTATAAGACCCTAAAGAACATGAGGAAAGAAAAACAATGCCCTCTCAAATTTATAAAGGACAAGCAAGGCAAATTGCTTACTGCCCCGAAGGAAGTAATGGAAAGATGGAAAGAATATTTCTCAGAACTCCTGGATGGTGAGCATGATGAAGCATCAGAAATGATAACCACTGACACAGAAGAGGAAATCAATGATGGTGAAGATGACATAAAGATGGAAGAACTGAGGGCAGCACTAGAGAAAATCAAGATGGGCAAAGCAGCAGGGCATGATGGTATAACACCAGAAATGGTTAAGTACATGGGAGCATCAGGCGACCTATTACTCTTAAAGGTCCTACAGGCAGCATGGTGCAACAAGACCATACCAAAGGATTGGGAGATTGCCATCATAACACCAATTTTCAAAAAGGGTGACAATCGACAATGTGGAAACCATAGAGGCATATCCCTTCTCAGTGTCCCTGGTAAAATCTACTCTAGAATCCTAGAGCAGAGACTCCGACGCCTAGCTGAGCCACAATTGGATGAGGTCCAGTGCGGATTCCGAGCAAACCGAAGTACTCAAGACCTAATCTTCACACTCAGACAGCTGAGTGAAAAGGCCCTTGAGTATAAGAGTGAGATCCATCTTTGTTTCATAGATCTGGAAAAGGCGTTTGACAGGGTCCCCTGGAGCAAACTTTGGGACTGTTTGGCAAGGAAGAATATTCCAGCACCTCTGATTCATGCTATACAGAGCTTCTACAAGTCTTGCAGAAATTATGTGAGGACAGCAAACCATAAGTCAGAAGAGTTCAGGACCACCCACTGGTGTAAGACAAGGTGATATCCTATCACCTTACCTCTTCATACTCCTTATGGACGATGTCATCAAGGCATGTAAGGAGAGAACAAGAAAGTATTCAGTGGGGTACTGGAAGATGAGACAGGTCTATATTTCGGAGCTGGCATTTGCTGATGATGTTGCCCTGATTGCTAAATCAGAGGCACATCTCCAATCCAACCTGCAAGTCTGGAAGGAAGAGCTGGAGAAGAGAGGGATGGTCATAAGCAGCTCTAAAACAAAATCCATGGTGATATCACGAGAAGAAAGAAAACATCAGATTAAGTTGGGAGAACAGGTCCTGGAGCAGGTCGACCACTTTAAATATCTCGGAGCTATCACAGACCGAAAGGGAGGCATCAAAGAAGAGTTGGCCACTCGAAAAGCAGCGGCTGGGAGACTTTTTCAGGCCATAAATCGTGGATTCCTCAGCAAGAAAGAGGTTGGTAAGAAAACGAAGATGGCTGTATACCGCTCCACCTATGTTCCAGTCTTGACATATGGATGCGAGTCGTGGGCAATGACTACAACCCACAAAAGCCAGATCCAAACCTCAGAAATGAGGTATCTGAGGAAAGTGGTTGAAGTAACAAGAAGAGACATGGTCCGCAACCAGACGATCCGTCAAGGCCTAAAATCCCATCCGCTGCAGACCCAAATAGAACAGTCCCAACTAAGATGGTTTGGCCATGTCTGCAGAATGGGAGAAGATCGGCTACCACGACAAGCATGGGAAACAAAGAGCCAGGGATCCAGACCTCCAGGACGACCCAGAGTCCGCTGGGAGGACAACATTAGACAATCTTTGAAGGACCGAGGACTAGAATGGAACCAGGCCAGGAAGAAGACAGCTGATAGAATGGTCTGGCGCTCTCTCTTCCAAACCTCTACACCTCACGGTAGAAGGGGAACGACTAAGTAAGTAAGTAAGTTAATCACAGAGACCACACGCCAGAGAGTAGATAGAAAGATTTTGCTAGGACGTGATTAAATCTTTAAGGACGGGGCAGTGTTCCCATATTTGGAATTATCTGACATTTTGAGTTTTCATACAGTTTTAAAGTTTAAGGGTCACTTCTTTTCAAGTGTTTGTTTTTTAAAGTATGGTAAAGTTATACGCAGCTGTAAGGGAAACTGAATGTAAAATAATAACATACAAAAGAGGGATGAATCCATACAAAAACGTAGTTCAAACGTACGTGCCCCGAAAAATGGGACCCCGTCTCAAAAGCCAATGAAATTAGGTCCCGAATACTGACCTGTCATCCTTTGAAAGTTAATATAAGGAGTAACTTTGGCAAATTACTGCTGTTCAGTCCTAGCATTTTCTCTACTTGTCCAAATAGTATTTATAAAATGCTTCCATCAGATCCTGCTCTGTCTCACGATGATGGAAGCCATCAGTACAAGAATTGGCTCATGAGAGATGCAAGAGAACGTGAAAGACGTGCTCATTATCATCATCATTTTCATTTATGTTCCTCATGTATCATAGGTCTACCACTACAGCCTGCACCAAGCAGTCACGTGTTCTTGTGACGTTGTTTATGTGGCAATGTGTATTACATAATGAGGTTACCAACCCTATGCACAACCTGCTAATAAAGCGTTGTACGACATGCCTGAAGGTGTAGTAGGCCCATTTTTTCTTTATCTATTCAGAGACCCCGGGAACCACACGAGGAATACAATTAATTAGAGCAAATAAAAGATATGCGCAAAAAGTATGGATGCCGACAACAAAGAAATCTTGCTAAAAATAATTTTTTACAAATTGAAAACGTTTTTTTTTAAGTGCCAAAGCTTGATTTGGAGGTGAATTATTCTTTTGATTAATTATGTCAGACTATCACAAAGGGATACTTATTGAAATAAATCTTTTGTTTATTAGCTCCTGGAGTTTTTTGTTGAGGAGTACTTTGACCAGAACCCCATAAGTCAGCTTGGCTTTCTGATGTCTCGAAACAAAAGGGCAGAGAGAATAACAGAGCTTGGAGGTTAGAATTGCATAAGTGTTGACTTCTGCTTCAAGTGCTGCTTGTTTAAGTTATGTAGTATATTTTTGGTATTTAAGTTTTGGAAAACAGACATTAACAATGGTATTCAGTGCAGTGAATATCATTTTTTCATGATTTTTGTATGTTTTGACAGTAAAAGTGATGCTGATTTAATTATGGTCAACAAATCCAATGTAAAATTATGAATTCAATCCAAGTGTTCTAGTATTATTTGCAGAGTAGGTGTCTCTTAACTCTTTGACTCCATAATTATTTTCCACCCTGTGCCATAATTATTTTTTGAAGAATTCTAAACGGTACTGACTTTTAGTGTAAATTTTATGTTACTCTTTTTCTGTGAACATATATTTATTATAAATCAAACTGTACGGAAATGGATAGAGAATTTTAATATATAACGTCTTTGATAGTATTAACACAAGTGTATTTGTTATACTTAAAACATTTTGCATGTATAATTGAAAAACACTAAAAAGTTAACTGTAGAATATGATCTTACCAAAGACAAATTTTGTTGTAGACAATAAAACTTTCTTTTTAATCTTCAAACGTCAAGTTAATCCATATACAAAGTAAAAAAAAACATGCTTATGGCCACAATTAGTACATTTAGTGTTATTCACACCAGTTTTTCTGTGGTCCCTTGTAAGAAAAAAATAAATTATGCAATCGTGCATTACGTAATTTTCAAACAAATAAAGAATAATAACGTCATATAAAAACTTTTTTACTCTTGTTTAATGTTTTAATTGTATCCCTAGCTTCATCTTCTACCAAGAACTAAGTGATTAGATGTTACGGTAGGTCTAGTTTTGTTGCTTTTTGATCTGCCAGAATATGACTTTGCCCACTCATCAGCTAAATCTAGTGTGTATAGCTTTTCTGCACAGATTCCGTATTTTGACAACAAACTGTGACTACCAAACAATCATCATCAATGTCAGCAATGTTTCAAAGTAGTTTGACACAATTATTTGCTTAGGAGACTTAGAAAATATAAATATAAAGCGTGACATATTTCTCTAGCAATAACAACGAAAAACACAAACATGTGAATCGTCACAAAAATTGTGATAATAACGCCAAAACACGCACATGTGCTGCTTAACTACAGTCAAATTAGTTGTTTAAATAATAGCGGAAGTCATTCTATGAGTTTTAAAATATGAACTACATTAAACGGACAGTATTTAGGGTTTATTCGTGATAAACTAAAAACCACGCTCCGTGAGCGTTGCTCTGGCACGGTGCATTGAATTTTGCAACGCTCAGAGCGTTGATCTGGAGTCAAAGAGTTTTAAAAAATAATTTTTTTTTTTCATTGTTGAAAATTAGTTGATTCACTAAGAATCATTTTAAGATCATTTCTAACACATATTTGCTATGAAAGAAACCTAATTTATGTATGCCACATTCTCAGAATCAGTATTTTCAATCTAAATATTATTTGTTGCCATTTTCTGAGATAATATAAAGATGGCCAAAGTCTGATTCCATTGTGGTGTATCACATTTCAGATACTTATTTGTGAGCATTTGGAATGAACAAACTTTATGTGATTGTTGAAGGCCTATGCTTCTCGCGGAGCTAAAGGGTATTGATTGATTGATTGAAACTTTATGTTCAAAGGGTTGAGAATTGGCCACGCAGGCCTCTCTAACATTCTGCACTTTCTCTCTCTCTCTCATCTTGCATACTGTATCCTTTCATTCCCAAATGTACTTTAAGCATTATTTTAGGCGTGGAACATGTATAAAGGTAATATAACAACATACATTTATAGTATCCAATCATAATCAAATTTAACACATTAACTACCGTGAGCCGGTGGAACCGGCTTATGAAATCCCATCATTTGGACAGCGAGCTGCTCAGAGCATCGATCTATGTTTAGTAATAAAATGAATGAAAAATGTACTGAAACACTTTCTGATCTGGTTCGAGATTTTAAGTTGCCACCGGAAAACAAATTCCCAAAGCATGGTTGTTGTAGAACACTGGAAAATTGATATTATGTTCATATTTTTCAACGTTTTGGATTAGTTACCAAATCGTGTAAAACTGTTTACCGTGGCAACTAGTGATATGACCACAAAAAATGCTTGTATATCTCCAATAACGGCTGAACAAGCTAGAAATTTGTTTCAACATTTGACTGATAGATCTAGTGACAAGGGCAAGAGTGAAAACGGTGTGCACATTGATTGAAATAGTGATCTTAGTAGTTAAAAAAAAAAAAAGGTAAAGGATCCCGTTACACGCCCTATTGAGGCATATTGGGAATATGGTGTTAGGCCTATATTTTCTCGACCGTCGGCACACTAGGGGTGATCTGGTCAGCATCACGCCAGCCGCCTTAACCTTCTCAGAGTTGCTCTGGTACCCAATTGGGTCTGGGTCGACCCAGGAGCCGTTTGCAGCCTAAAAAAATCCCACCTCAGCTTGGGAGCGACCATAGACCACTGAGCTAGGAAGCCAGTACACTAACCACTATGCTATCGCGGCAGTGATGATAGTGAAAATATTGCAAGTCCTCAGCCATCGGAGGGCCATAAAATAGCAAATACCTTGATTAGAGTTACAAATGGTGCAGGAAATAATGTAACTAAAGAACAAAAACAATGGCAGCAAGTTAGTGAGGGTGAAACATCAAATAGTTTTCATTTCGTCCCAACTCGTGAACCAGGTCTGCATGCAAATTTTGAGATTTTATGGAAGTGGTGTAGGTGTGATTACATAAGCTCCAATAGTGTAAATATTAGTCAGTATGTCTGTCCTTGGGCTTGTTATTCTTATAATTGGATATACTACGCGATAATCACCTACAGAAAGGCATTAACTGCCTGAGAAATAAGCAACGTGTTGGTAAGTTGATAATTTAAAAAACAAATTGAAACTTTGTTTGTCTTTCAATCAATTAATATTATTATTATTTACCGTACCTGTAAACATAATTTTTTCAGCTTGTTGTAAAAGTACATTCATATATCTTTAAAATGACGTATAATTAATAAAAATCTGTAAGCATTTATGAAAACTACAGCTTAATTTGTGCATACGCCTACAGGGTGAAAATAGGAACAAAATTTACTTACGCCACAGCGTGTTTTCCAATTCGGTAGTTAATGTGTTAAGTATGTTTAAAAACATTTTAAAACGTAGTTAAAAAAAAACACAAAACAGGAACAAAGAAATAAAAAAGTTAATAAAAGGAGAGCTAATCAGGCACATATGTCATCTATTTATAATTGTCCAGGTAATCCAAGACGACATATCAAGGCTCTACAAGATATGGCTTCTCAAGCATGCCAGGGGGAATTTTCATTACAGAATTCTCTAGAACTGGCCCTGTCAACTCTCCGGTAATTTGTTCTTCTTTGTTGTTCACTTTCATATCACCATATCTATTTCTGTCATAAAGTTGGCGACCTGAGAAGGCTTCTCTTATTATACAATTTCTCTTTCAGAAAGATTGGTGAAGACCATGCTGTCAATCTAGGGAGCCGTGGTAGCATAGTGGTTAGTGCACTGGCTTCCTAGCGCAGTGGTCTATGGTTCGATCCCCAGATGAGGCAGGAATTTTTTAGGCCACAAACGGCTCCTGGGTCGACCCAGCCCCAAATGGGTATCAGAGAAACTCTGGGAAGGTTAAGGCGGCCGGCGTGATGCCGACCACATCACCCCTCGTGTGCCGATGGTCAAGATAATATGGGCCTAACACCATATTCCCATTATGCCTCAATGGGCGTGTAACGAGTTCCTTTACCTTTTTTTTTTATGCTGTCAATCTGCCTCTCTCTAGGAACCAGCATTCATGGAGAACATGTTCTGCTGTTTGCTTATCTTCCCTGCATGGACTCACATCCCTTTGTCTGATTTGTTTGTCTCCAGTAAGTGGTGACACTTGATAACACTGAAAATTGTCAGCTAAAAGATCCTGAACATTCAGCGTCTTCTTCTTCTTGGATCCTTAATCCATGACTGACATAGCAGTCAGTGGCCATCGTGCATAGTGGCGTCTTGTAGGGCGGCAACAAATTGTCCCCAATTTTGCTCATTCAAAACCATCCTTCATGCCGTGCCCCAACTCCGGTTTATGCTTTGCATCTCAGCCTCCACGGTTCTCAGCCATGTTGTCTTTGGTCAGCCTCTCTTTCGCTGACCTTCTGGAGTCCATAAAATAGCAGTTCTGGTGATGGTGTCAGGGTCTCTTCTGAGGACATGGCCAACCCAGTTCCAGCATCTGCCTGCAGTGATGGCTTGCGTGCCTTTTTTGACTGCACCATGTAAGCAGTTCCTGGTTGAGATGGTATTCGGCCAAAAAAATTGAATAATTTTTCTTGAGCAGGTTGTGTGGAATGAGGACAATTTGGACATTTTCTTTTCTGTTACTCTCCATCACTCCGCCATACAAAAGTACAGAAAGTACGTGCTTTCATATAATCTTATGCTTAATACGTTCTTTAATCTTTCAGCTGTCTTCAGTTTCCTACATAAATTTACCTCCTTCCCTTGTTCAGTCTTGCTTTTTATCATGTAATTTTCGTGAACTTTACTGTGGACAACTCCCTACCTGATCTCAAATATGCATGTGCTGCCGCCTTGTTCTTTCAAATCCATTTCCTTGTTTTCCATTCATTTCTACTGTTGATATTATTCTCGTGATGTTTTGCTTTTTTTAAAATGTTATTATTATTTTTTTATTATTGGGAACATCACGGACAATAGGCAGGGTATAGCTTTGAGCCAGGCATTACTTAACATGAACCTTACCATCTTGAATGATGGGCACCCAACTAGACTGGCAACTAAACCTGGGGATACAAATGATGTCATAGATCTGGCATTCATCTCTAGTGCTGCCACCATCATGGCACGTTGGGATGTATTAGGTGCACAGGAAACTGATCACCTACCTTCCGTCATGCTCATTTCAAAGGGTAGGACCACTAGACACAGGAAATCTAAACAGACCTTCATGTATCCTACAGGCCTATTTGACTTTAACAACCCTTTACACACACTGCATCAAAATGCCAAACAAAAGACAGCGAGAACACCTTTCACCCAACCTCCCTGGTGGAATAAGACAGTGGAGGAAGCATGGATAGAAAAGGAAAGAGCTACAAAAGAACGGCGTAAAGCATGAAACAGAAGAATGATGAATGAAGGAGAGGTTGAAGAGATGAAGGAGAAAAAGCAAGAGCCATTTATAGATTCAATCAAGAGCTTGGCAAGGGCGGCCAAGGATAAAGTGTGGGAGGACTTTGTGACACAGGTGAGCACTGAAAAAGCCCTACAGAAATTCTGGACCTTACATTGAAGAATGAATAGGAAAAGTGCAAGCCAACCCATCCCTAATATCAAAAGCTCTACAGGACTAAGCCTGAAGACAGATGAAGAGAAGGGAAGAGCATTATTCAATCGATATGTGGAGCAAACAGATAAAGGTGACAAATGTACCCGCTTGAAAATAAAGGACAGTGTTCTGGAAAATGGCATAAGGGGCCAGATATACCTAAATCTCACTTCTGAAGAGGACTTGATGTACACATTGAAAACGAGCAGAAACACTGCTCCGGGTCCTGATGGTGTACAGTACCACCATATAAAACAGCTCGACAACACAGCCATTATAAATATGGTGAGCGATTTCAGTACCAGCATACAGAATGCTGAGGGGCTGGAAGACTGGCTATGTGACAGTGGGTGAAAGAGTGGCAATACCTCATTAGTGTATATGGTACTGAATGACTGGGTTGGTTGTGTGGTAGTCTTCATTGTTTCATCCCCTGATGTTGTCAAAGGAAAATAATCACTGAACAAATTGTGGTAGTGTTCTTCTGTTGCGAAACTGGCTACCGCCAGAGATGGTGGTTACAGAAGTGACAAGGAAACCCAGGTTGGTTTTGGAGGCTCATATATGTTGGTGTTTACAACTGCATGATCGTAGTAAATTAAATTCAGCAATTCCAATAACTTGGCGTCAAAAAAAACTTACAATTGGAGATCAAAGGATAAGTCCAATATTTCTTACAAAAGGTTCCTTAATTTAGTTGTTACTATTTCTGGCATTCCATGCTGGATCATAGATTACACATCTCCAGACGTATACAAAAAAAAACCCAGCAATATACATCAAGATGAATGGCGTTGAGAGAGAGGGTGGGACTGTTACTATAAGCCTCGAGGTAAAAAAAAAGGCTGCTGTTTACTTTAGCCATGAATTTGGCATGTCTTGTGTGCTGTGGACTCCTGACTGAAATGAAAATGTTCAATCGAGACTTTAACCCGATACTTACGGTAGTATCTCTCTAAGAGCAGAGGGACTACTAAACAAATCATAGCAGGGTGCAGCGCTGGCTCGCTGAACTCCCTGGTTGGTTGGGGATCTCTTGAAGACTAGGAATAACACAATTCTTGTTCCAAAACGTTGAAACCGTAGGCTTTTGTTGTCACCCAAGGGGATGCGTCACGGTTGCTCCGCACCTATAAAGGTGGATAACGCCTAACGTGCAATGGTTCATGTCACACTGTGTGAGGGTCTCACTCACTGACTGACTGAATGGTCCCAAGATGCCTCTCCCTACCTTCATCCGGTGCTCAGCTACCCGGATGTTATTTCGTATTGGAGGCTAGACCGGAAACTGTCAATTATAAAGGGCTTCCGTTCTAACTTGTATGGATTCCACGCAAGGTTTGATGATGGTTTTGTGACTAGTGTTTATTTTACTAACTAGTCATGCTTCAAATACTTAGCATTTTAATCTTGCTTAAGTACTCTTACTCTCTCTAATAAGTGGCAGCACCATAGTGCTAAAACGACGTAGTAGGCCATGCGGTCACAGCTACACAGTTACCTTCTGCCACTTCCTAAACCTGGAAAAGACACCACACTGCTCAGCAGCTATTGAATTATCACACTACAGAATGTCTATGGTAAATTACTTGAAAAGATAGTTGCAAGACAAGTAATGAGCCACCTCAAAAATGCACACATCCTTCCTGATACCCTGGATGGGTGTGAAAAAAAGATTGAAAAAAGGTGATTCGTCTTACGAGGACAAAAGACAAAGAAAATAGCCAACTTTACGTCCACAAGGCCTTCGTCAGGGAAAGGAAAGAAAGTGAAGGCTAGATAGGACACATAAGAACCTAAATAAATATAAAAATTAAACCTAGGTACTTCCCTGAAGGCATCGAAGTCCTACCACTTTTGCTTCCCGCGAACAGATGAGCGTGCCCGGAAAAGGAAATGACTGCCACCACCGGATGTACACAATACATACTAAGAAACTAAAAAACGAAACTGAACAATATACTACCCAAACGTAATATTAGTTGGGACTGGAAATAGAAGAGGACAGAATGAGTTGGAGATAAATAAATATGAAATAAAAAATCAAGACATATTAAAAACAGTGTATTATATATTCATACATATTATTAGAAGGTGGCAGAAAACTAGAAAAATAGGATAAGAGTGGAGAGAGTCAAAATAGAACAAAAGAGGAAAGGGTGACCTCAGACAAAGGTGTGCAAAGTGTTGAGACCAGCTGGTTTTAGACACCCCATGCAGTGGATAAGACGGTTCTCAAGCTGTTCTCGGCTGGCAGTGTCAGAAGAGCAGGATCTGATCGCCGTGACCTGGATGTCGATGGGACCATGGTGGTCAGGACCATTAAAGTGTATGGCAACTGGTGTGGATTTTTCTGAGAGATGTCATTCAAGTGCTGGCTGAATCTGTCCCCAAGTCGTTTTCCTGTTTGGCCAATATAGGTTTTGCAGCAACGTTTACATATGATCGTATAAATGACATTGCGTGACTCACACATGAAGCTACTGGTGATGGTGTACGTAGCCTCAGGAAAAGACACCTTGTGGGTTGAGATGACATACTTGCACGTGTTGCATCGTGTCTGACCACAGGGTAGTGTGCCAAAGTGAGTGGCTTTCTCCTTTGGAAGACGGCTGCGAACAAGAAGATCCTTCAAGTTTTTGTCACGTCTATATGCCACCAAAGGTGCTTCATCGAAAACTTCTTGGGTCACAGACTCTGCTTGGAGGATAAGGAGATGGCGGAAAAGGATCTGTTCGACTGCAGTACTGTGAGGGTGATAGGTCAAGATTAATTTGACTCTATCCAAAGGGGGTTTATAGTGAGGTTTGAGGGCCTCCTGATGAGAGATGGGGAGCACACATTGGAGGGCAGAGGTGAGAACATGTTCCGGATAAAGTCTGCTACGGAAGAAATCCAGCATCTCTTTGGCTCGGAAGTGGAAGTCATCATCGTCTAGGCACAAACGGCGGAGGCGTAGAAGTTGTGAGAATGGAAGGGAGTCACGACAGGCCCGAGGATGAGAAAAGGTGTACAGAAGGTAGCTATGGGCATCTGTCGGCTTGTAGTATACTGAGGTATTAAGGCCGGAAGGCGTGATGGTAATAGTAATGTCAAAAAAGTTGACAGATACTGTGGAGATGAGGGAGGTGAACTTGATGGTGGGGTGGAAGTGGTTGACAAAGTCGATGAAGCGGGATACCCTGGGTAACTATAGACCTATGAAAACAACATGGGGTAACGCTGGAATGTTTGCATACGATGTGTACGAGGGATTCCAGGGTAAAAGAGAAACAGGACTGTTGCAGTTGACTTAGAGGATGCTTATAACAGTGTGGATTTTGCAACACTAATAGACTATATAATGGCATGTGGTGTAAACCCTTGGCTAACTAGGTGGATAGCTGCTGCTTTAATGGAGAGATCAGTTTCATTTCACTTGGGAACATGGTCATCAGAACCAATGTGCATTTGCCAGGGTCTACCCCAGGGTTCTCCACTATCACCAGTGCTGTTTAACATCTACACAGCAAAGTAGCAACCTTTCAACCAACTGGACTGGGACGAACATTAACTTTCACAGATGACATACTCATGTAGAGAACTGGCTCAGTTAAAGTTAGTTGCTTATCCTTTACAGGACGTGGCAATCAACCCCAGCTTTTATTGGCTGTTTGTGATTTTTCTAGGCAATTTTTTTCATTCAGTAGTTTGCCATTGCTTTCTGAACGGTACGGCGCTTATACCATTGTTAAAAATCCACACAAAGCGATCTGCTACCAAACCACCTGCAGCAGGTTTTGAACCTGGTATATCTGGATTATGAAACTGCGTTCATATCCATTAGGCCACAGGCTCAGACAGACAGGAAATTGTCCAAGGCATACAAGAGACACACACTACAGACGGTTTCTAAACAGTGAGGAGAGCGGATCAAAGGTCAATCCCAACAAGGTCTGTGTGATGTGGTGCTCTTTGAACAACTCCATAGTGAAAGCAGACCTTCCAGACATCACTTTCTGTGGGCAGAACATTGAAAGGCAAGACAAGCTGAAGTATCTGGGAGTAACGTGTGATCGTGGGCTATCGATCAAGTATCATGTCAAACTGAACATACAGAAGTGCAAGAGAAGACTGGCAGCCTTAAAAGTAATGGCTGCTGCATGCTTGGAACAGAGACTACTGTTTCTCCTGTACCATCAGCTCATGATTTCAGTAATCTAGTATTGGCTAGGAATACTCACGCCGTTAGTGTCACAATGTGAACGACTGGAACGCATTCAAAATGAAGGGATGTGACTAGTTTTGGGCTTTCGCATGATACCCCCATTGTGACAATAAGATAAATGCTCAGATTGCTGTCAATTAGATCCAGATATGCGATGGCCCAAGCAAAAGCCTCAATGTGGGTAACCACCAACATAAGACACCCCCTACATGAGAACGTAGCTGAAGTCAAAGGAGCAAGAATAAAGAGGGGGATGGCACAGACAGAGGCAACGATTGGTCAGGTGACCAGGGTTGAAAATATATCCAAAGGGGAAGAGTGGAGTAAGTCAGGGGAGAACAGGATAAACTACCAGCAGGTTATCATTAGCCTTGGCAGAGAGTGCAGAGCTTGAGGCAGTGGAAAAGCAGAGCTGGAGATTAATCAGCTGATAAGTGATCATAGTCTGGAAGGAAGAGCTGGAGAAGAGAGGGATGGTTATAAGCAGCTCTAAAACAAAATCCATGGTGATATCACGAGAAGAAAGAAGACATCAGATTAAGCTGGGAGAACAGGTCCTGGAGCAGGTTGACCACTTTAAATACCTCGGAGCTATTATAGACCGAAAGGGAGGCATCAAAGAAGAGTTGGCCACTCGAAAAGCAGCAGCTGGGAGACTTTTTCAGGCCATAAATCGAGGATTCCTCAGCAAGAGAGAGGTTGGTAAGAAAACGAAGATGGATGTATACCGCTCCACCTATGTCCCAGTCTTGACATATGGATGCGAGTCATGGGCAATGACTATAACCCATAAAAGCCAGATCCAAACCTCAGAAATGAGGTATCTGAGGAAGGTGGTTGAAGTAACAAGAAGAGACATGGTCCGCAACCAGACGATACGTCAAGGCCTTAAATCCTACCCCCTGCAGACCCAAGTAGAACAGTCCCAATTAAGATGGTTTGGCCATGTCTGCAGAATGGGAGAAGATCGGATACCACGACAAGCATGGGAAACAAAGAGCCAAGGATCCAGACCCCGAGGACGACCCAGAATCCGCTGGGAGGACAACATTAGACAAACTCTGAAGGACCGAGGACTAGAATGGAACCAGGCCAGGAGGAAGACAGCCAATATGATAGTCTGGCGCTCTCTCTTCCAAACCTCTACACCTCACGGTAGAAGGGGAACGACTAAGTAAGTAAGTAATAAGTGATCATGCTGGGGATGATGACACCATTGTGTACACTGATGGGTCTGTAGTGCGTGGTGAGAAATCAGGATGGGGCTTCTCTGCTAGAATAAAGGACAGGGTCGTTGCTGAACGGAGTGGAGCCTACATGACAACAACCTCCAGCATGACAATGGAGGTAAAGGCAGTTACTGCAGCACTGAGGTGGCTGTCTGAAGCTCCATTAACTGGGGCAGTTATATTGTCAGACTCTCAGGCCATGCTTCAGAAAGTTCAGAACGGATGGCTGCAGCAGAAATGGAAAATATCAATAGAATCCTCAAGTCTTCAAGAACTGGTGTGGATCTATTGTCTTGGTCATGCAGGGGTACGTGGCAAAGAGATAGCTGACAGGCTGGTCTAGAGAGCATCCATAGTGGGGACACTGGACATGCATAAGGGAGAGATATTAAGGGCAATTAATGATCTGCTGGATAATGACACTGCAATGGATGAATCAACAAGACTGAGACTGTTGAAGTTTGTTATCAAAACTTGTGACTAGCAGAGATGGACGTGAGAGAGGATGCATATGTCGTAAATACAACCAGTGTGCTACAGGTACAATTAGCATTCATACTCTTCGACATTTGCTGAGGGAGACTGAACACCTATTGGTTTGCTCTGAGTGCAGTGAGGTCGATTCTGATTAACAATAACAAAATTATTGTTTTATTTAGATACATTTAGCAGATACTGTTGTAGGTGAGTGAAGTATTAAAAAATGTCACTTGTACTAGGTCTTAGCCTTTATGAGGTGGGGTGAGCAGTTCCCTTTCTCAATGCTTTTGCCTTCACTAACTCAAGAGGAGAGTCAGGTTTTTACAGTTGGGTAGTCTGGGCCTGACACAGCCTGGTTTTGAACCTGGTCTCTTTGCCTTGAGAAGCAAACTTTCTAGCCAGTCTACCACTCAGATATTAAGATACATAGCTTCTTCTTGGATCCTTATCCCCTGACTGACAAAGCAGTCAGTGGCCATCAAGCCTAGTGGCGTCTTGTATGACAGCAACCAACTGTCCCCATTTTGCTCGGTTGGTGGAAATCCTTTGTGCTGTGCACAGATTACTTACTCAGTCGTTCCTCATCTACCGTGAGGTGTAGAGGTTTGGAAGAGAGAGCGCCATACTATCCTGTCGGCTGTCTTCCTCCTGGCCTGGTTCTATTCTAGTCCTCGATGCTTCAGAGATTGTCTAATGTTGTCCTCCCAGCGGACTCTGTATCGTCCTGGAGGTCTGGATCCCTGGCTCTCAGCCTCCCATACCTGCTTGGTAGCCGATCTTCTCCCATTCTGCCGATTCTGCAGACATGGCCAAACCATCTTAGTTGGGACTGTTCTACTTGGGTCTGCAGGGGTTGGGTTTTTAGGCCTTGACGTATCGTCTGGTTGTGGACCATGTCTCTTTTTGTTACTTCAGCCACCTTTCTCAGAAACCTCATTTCTGACGTTTCCGTGCACAGATACATATATAACTCTTACTCTGCACCTATGCACTAAAATAAAGTGACTTTGCACTTGATTTCACTAGTTAGTCTATTTTAAAATTTCCCAGAATAATATTTTTGCTAATTCCTGTTACATTTCTTTTGTGAAGTCTAATGGACTAAACCTACTCTGCTATGTTTTTGTAGACACATGCCAAGCCATGCCAGTCGAGAGCTGCTGATTATTATGGGAAGTTTAACCACCTGTGACCCAGGAGATGTACGGGAGACAATAAAAGTAGGCATGTTCTTCACCGCTTGTTCTTTATTGTAAAGTCCAAAGTTGCAAATGTTTACAATTGTTAAATAGCACATAACGTTGAGCTTCAGTCAGCTGTTCTTCTCAGTTATTAAAATGATTCACATTCAATACTTTTTTGGCAGTCGTGAGGAGATTAAGAGTCACTGCTCACTTACACTTTTTTACAGAGGTAAAAACAGTATTCTATAAAATGAAGAGTATTTTATTCAATGGTTCTTTGTCAATGGAAGTAAGAAAGAGGGTTTTTCAGTGTTATATAGAACCAATCCTGACTTATGGGAGTGAGTCATGAACAGTTAGTAAGCAAGTAGGGAAAGCACTAGAGGCCACAGAGATGTGGTTTTACAGAAGAATGTTAAAAGTACCATGGACAGCCAAAAAGAATAAAGAGGATGTCCTGAAAGAGGCCAGTACGCAAAGGAAACGTTTTTCACAAGTTAGAAAGAAGCAGTACACTTGTTTTGGGCATTTTATGAGAAGAGAACAGCTGGAATATATTATAACAACAGGTAAGATTGAAGGAAAAAGAGAGAAAGGAAGACAAAGAGAGCAAATACTGGACAGTTTGACATCGTGGCATGGAAGGAGGTCAACAACAGAATTGATAAATTGTACTGGAGACAGGAAGTTGTGGAGAGATATGATCTCCTATGCCACTAGGCATGGTACTTAAAGAAGAAGAAGAAGAATTAATGTTAAATTTTTCAAGTGGCTCGCAACCTTATATAAAACAAAATGCTGCAGTAAAATCCTTGCAAGGCTTCCTCCAAATGGACTGTGACGCTACACTGTAATTCTGACTTTTAACAGGCCCGATTCTGTGGTTCTATTTTGAATTTTCACCAGTTTTATTTTCTTCTGATCACGCGATTTTCCGTTGTTTACGGAAAACGCTATTTTCGGGCACGCTTTTTCACCATTTTATTTCTTCTCATTTGAATATATATCGTGTTTGGTAATTTTTTTGAGTAGATAAATTAAATGGGTTCGTTTATGATGGTAGGTTTATTTTATTCTAGCATCAGTTTTACTTTCTTCTGATTTTTCGCGATTCCCGTAAATTTCGTTGTTTACGAAAATAATCGCCATTTCCGGCACGCGATATGACGAGGCCGGAAGCACGCGGCCGGAAGCACGCGGGGTTTGCGTGGGTTGATAGTATTGATTTTTCTAGCGCTCCCATTGGTCCGGGATTTGCGTAGGAAGGGAAATCCGCGTGGGCGGTTTCTCTTGTATATATTGAGACAGAAAACGGGGATTCGGTCTCTATGAAAAATTATTGCCTGGCCGTAGGACGTCGTAATTATCGTTCTCCACCGTGGGAAAAACAAACGATAATCGCGAGTCACGGCGGAAACAGTGGGGAGCATAATTTTGTCAAATAAAATTATCCACGGCAAAAGACATATCTCAGGGTCAGTGTACTCGAGTATCGTCAGGAGCAAAAGAAAATTACCCTATGGTCTCTGGCAGTGAAGTCCCTATGCTTCAGCTGGACCGAGGTTGATTTATCATACAGCCGAGAGCATCGCTATTATAGTCTCTAGCAACGGCAGGTGGCCGGGAGACTAGTTTCATTTTGTACAGCCTGAAATCAAGGCTGTGTTTTTTTTTCCTCTAACTCCGGAGCGGGTTAAAAGAGGGAAGCTATTCAGCAGCAGAGAAGTTTTGTCTACAGTTAATCAAGTCCCTCATGCTTGATATCCAAACATCGTCATCACCAAAATCAGGAACAGGTGACAGGGTTACCATACCTAGGTCCTGATAGAAATCGAGAAGAGAGTAACGGAGACGCCGCATCACCAGCCCTCGAGTGTTAGAGAGACACTGAGATCAAGAGAGAAAGGTAGAGAAGGAGGGAGAAAAATAGACAGGACCAGTAGGGTCTGTTCAGTATCCATTTGACGGATAGACACTGAGTCTGCGTTCGAAAAACCAAGTCTATTATTTTTAGCATTTCTTGTGGTGTAGTTATAGGCGCCTATCACCTAACAAGTAGAAAGCTGTGTAGCCGTTCGTTGAGGAAGAGTCACCAGGACTAAGACAGTAGAAATTTATTAGTGTTAGAGAGTGGAGGCTAAAAGTTGACAGCCCCACCAAATTAGATTTGGTTTAAATCACTAACCATTTTTATTGTTCCTCAGCAGGGTGACAGAAAGAGCGAATGTGATTTGGGGTTTGTTTTTTGGTCTCTCAAGTCTCTCAATTTAATTGTTACTTGTTTTCCAGGCCGTGCAACAGTGCACGCTATCGACTGACTTGATGACGTAATATGCCATTTTTATGTTTTCCTTGTATGTAAATAAATATATACATATATTATTTACTGGATCAGCTTCTATTCTTTACTATACTTACTCCATGTTGTCTGTATAGTGGTGTTTGTGGTCGTAATTATACACCTTATCTCCTTGTGTTTCAAGGCAGTCAGAGGTGGGGGAGACTATAGCCATTTTTTTTAGTCACGAAGCGGCAGGGGGAGATTCAAATCCTGGGTCTATCTCTTGAGCCAATAGTCTCACCTGTCCACAGGCATGTCATTTTCCATCTAAATTCTATCTTCTCAGACTTTCTCATACTAGGGTCTTGCTTTCATTCAGGCACACTCTATAAAATTAAAACCACTTCGTGACAAGTGGGCGGCAATCGTCCGGTGGATCATTCTGTTGAGATCAATTCTGTGATCTATATTCATAGATTGTCTTTAGAAAGTTTTCTGAGAATAGAATTTCTTTAAATATCCCCTAGACTTGAGCTATTAGAACTGATCCAGTTATAAGTTTTTCCACAGGTTACAGTCTAGTAGATTTTTGTGGTAATTTCGATTTATCTGACTTAGTGGTAATTGATGGCATACCGACATATTTTTCTTTAACAGGAAGGTAATTTAGTTTTTGGTAGCTTCTTAACTAAATTTTTTTCTCAGGTTATTGTTCAGACTTGACGCTAGTCTGAGGTCGGGTTTTTGGAACAGCGGTTAAAGAGGGAGTATTATATATTACGTAACAGGTAGTTCCTTCCTTTTGTTCTCCTTTCTGTCATTTTCTGTCAGTTGTGAACTTAACAGCAGTTTACAGGTAAGATGGCGGATATGGCCAAGTTACGAGCTGCCTGGCGTGAATCTGCTCAGGATATGGGAATGGATAAGGAGGAGACTAAGGCCTACCTGATAAGGGAAACTGATAGGCATAATCAGCGAGAGAAAGAGAAGGAGGACAGGGCAGCCACCGCAGAAATTGAGGAAAGGCAAAGGGCAGCCGCCGCAGAAATTGAGGAAAGGCAAAGGGCAGCCGCCGCAGAAATTGAGGAAAGGCAAAGGGCAGCCGCCGCAGAAGCAGCAAAAGAGGAAAGGATAGCCGCCGCAGAAGCAGCAAAAGAGGAAAGGATAGCCGCCGCAAAAGCAGCGGAGAGGCAGGCCGAGATGGAACTTCGGAAATTGGAAGCACAGGAGAAGGCAGCAGAAAGGGAAGCAGTGGAGAAGGCAGCAGAGAGACAGCATGAACTTGCCCTGCGTTCTCTGGAACTGCAGTATCGATCTTCGGAAGGCAGTTCAGCTAATGGAGATTCTCCCGGAGCAGGAGCGACAGACACCTCAGGAAACGGAGGGCCCCGGATGGCAGCCATGAGCTTCCCATTTGACTCGTTCCCTAACGGGAATGAGAAGATTGACGTGTTCTTGGAGAAATTTCAACGGATGGCAAAGGCATACGGGTTGGACGAGAGTCTTTGGTGTCTGAAATTATCGCAATCGCTCAAAGGTCATGCTTATGAAGTTTACAACAAGCTGCTCATAGATGATCAGAACAACTTTGAGGCACTGCGAAACGCTTTGTTGCAAAGATTTCAGTGGACTCCATGCAAATGCCAAACCATGTTCAGGGAGAGCAGGCCGGAGAAGGGAGAGAGTTTTGCTCAGTTTGCCGAGCGGGTGAGAAATTACCTTACTCGCTGGAGGGAACTGTCAGGACTGGCGAAAACTTTTGAAGGGTTGGAAGAGTTGGTTATGTGTGAACAGGTAAAAGCAAACATGTCCCCCGACTTGAGGCGGTATCTGGCAGAGCAGGGGGCCCAACAACTCGATCAGATTATTCTGTTCGCGGAAAGGTACCAGACAGCACAGGCCGAAGTACTGGGACAGAAACGGAAAAACCCAGACCTGCCAGCCGCAGACAAAGAAGCTTCATCATCGCAGTCGGCTACTTCACCAGCTCATCAGCAACCAGGACCTTCTCGCAAGGAGCCTCATTCTGGTTATAACTTGCGCCTCCAGCCGCATAACAGAGCACCGACAACAACCTCTCAGGAACCCGCTAGGAACAGGGGAGATAATGAGAGGTATTGTCTGAATTGTAGAACCACTTCCCACTGGACATCCCGGTGCATGAACAAACCCCCAGCTCACCATGCAGCTTGTTTAAGACCGGTGAGATGGACTAAAGGGAATAAATGGGAACCAGTCCAGGCAGAGAAGTTGTTCTCTAACAGTGGACCAGCCGTAGTGAATGGGACGGCCACTACGTGTTTGTTTGACAGCGGGCTTACTTACCCCAGTATCGTCGCTCGTCATTTGGTGAAACCAGGTCAGTGGACAGGAGAAATAGTTGAGATTGGTGGCATTTTGAGAAGAGGGATCTCACAGCGTCTGCCTGTAGCCAATATTGAGGTGAAATGCAAGTTTGTGTCTGGCACCATCAAGGCAGCTGTAATGGCACAGCCAGCACATGATTTCATCCTGGGAAGCCCATACTTAGTTTTGGGAAACCCAACCACACCGATCCTTGCTAATGCAAGGGGGCCTACTGCAGGCCAGAGAAGTGAAAGGGGAAAGCCCCACATTCACGGAGCCCCACGGGAGCTCAAACATCCTTGTCGTGCTATGAGGAGGAGAGACGCCTCTAAAGACAGTGGAATGTTATTTACAGAGGCGTATTCGCCTGTCAGCCCTGTTCAACCTAAAGGTCAAACAGTGGTGACGCCTCTTACTTCAGAAGTATCTTCTTTGTCGTCGGGAATTAGGCCCCCGATGGTATTACATCTCTCAAGGGAGGGAAATACTGACAAGAAGGAACAGGCGCACGGTTCTTCAGTCAACCGCAAACAGTTACGCCCTGTTACGGCGATGTCTGGCCAAGCCAGTCAGACTGTTTCCAAACACTGGGAGGTCGCACCATCTGGTAATCAGTATTTACCACGCGCCGCCAGGAAAATTCGTGGGCGAAGGAAACACATGAGAGGGAGGAGGAAGGGCGATCAGTCATGTTGCAGTCGACAGGAGAAAATCCCCTGGCGGGACCCTCACGATCCAGGGCTTGCCAAGATTCTCAAGGATATGGAGATGGGCCTGTATGATAATGCTAATTATGATAGTGATTAGATCGGGAGGTAGATCTAGATACGGGCCAGTATGAAACCCAGAGATTTCAGTGATTTAGCACGGTTCCCGTACTTGAAAGGGGGGACTTATGTGACGCTACACTGTAATTCTGACTTTTAACAGGCCCGATTCTGTGGTTCTATTTTGAATTTTCACCAGTTTTATTTTCTTCTGATCACGCGATTTTCCGTTGTTTACGGAAATCGCTATTTTCGGGCACGCTTTTTCACCATTTTATTTCTTCTCATTTGAATATATATCGTGTTTGGTAATTTTTTTGAGTAGATAAATTAAATGGGTTCGTTTATGATGGTAGGTTTATTTTATTCTAGCATCAGTTTTACTTTCTTCTGATTTTTCGCGATTCCCGTAAATTTCGTTGTTTACGAAAATAATCGCCATTTCCGGCACGCGATATGACGAGGCCGGAAGCACGCGGCCGGAAGCACGCGGGGTTTGCGTGGGTTGATAGTATTGATTTTTCTAGCGCTCCCATTGGTCCGGGATTTGCGTAGGAAGGGAAATCCGCGTGGGCGGTTTCTCTTGTATATATTGAGACAGAAAACGGGGATTCGGTCTCTATGAAAAATTATTGCCTGGCCGTAGGACGTCGTAATTATCGTTCTCCACCGTGGGAAAAAACAAACGATAATCGCGAGTCACGGCGGAAACAGTGGGGAGCATAATTTTGTCAAATAAAATTATCCACAGCAAAAGACATATCTCAGGGTCAGTGTACTCGAGTATCGTCAGGAGCAAAAGAAAATTACCCTATGGTCTCTGGCAGTGAAGTCCCTATGCTTCAGCTGGACCGAGGTTGATTTATCATACAGCCGAGAGCATCGCTATTATAGTCTCTAGCAACGGCAGGTGGCCGGGAGACTAGTTTCATTTTGTACAGCCTGAAATCAAGGCTGTGTTTTTTTCCTCTAACTCCGGAGCGGGTTAAAAGAGGGAAGCTATTCAGCAGCAGAGAAGTTTTGTCTACAGTTAATCAAGTCCCTCATGCTTGATATCCGAACATCGTCATCACCAAAATCAGGAACAGGTGACAGGGTTACCATACCCAGGTCCTGATAGAATCGAGAAGAGAGTAACGGAGACGCCGCATCACCAGCCCTCGAGTGTTAGAGAGACACTGAGATCAAGAGAGAAAGGTAGAGAAGGAGGGAGAAAAATAGACAGGACCAGTAGGGTCTGTTCAGTATCCATTTGACGGATAGACACTGAGTCTGCGTTCGAAAAACCAAGTCTATTATTTTTAGCATTTCTTGTGGTGTAGTTATAGGCGCCTATCGCCTAACAAGTAGAAAGCTGTGTAGCCGTTCGTTGAGGAAGAGTCACCAGGACTAAGACAGTAGAAATTTATTAGTGTTAGAGAGTGGAGGCTAAAAGTTGACAGCCCCACCAAATTAGATTTGGTTTAAATCACTAACCATTTTTATTGTTCCTCAGCAGGGTGACAGAAAGAGCGAATGTGATTTGGGGTTTTTTTTTGGTCTCTCAAGTCTCTCAATTTAATTGTTACTTGTTTTCCAGGCCGTGCAACAGTGCACGCTATCGACTGACTTGATGACGTAATATGCCATTTTATGTTTTCCTTGTATGTAAATAAATATATACATATATTATTTACTGGATCAGCTTCTATTCTTTACTATACTTACTCCATGTTGTCTGTATAGTGGTGTTTGTGGTCGTAATTATACACCTTATCTTCTTGTGTTTCAAGGCAGTCAGAGGTGGGGAGACTATAGCCATTTTTTTTAGTCACGAAGCGGCAGGGGGAGATTCAAATCCTGGGTCTATCTCTTGAGCCAATAGTCTCGCCTGTCCACAGGCATGTCATTTTCCATCTAAATTCTATCTTCTCAGACTTTCTCATACTAGGGTCTTGCTTTCATTCAGGCACACACTATAAAATTAAAACCACTTCGTGACATGGACCAACTAAAATGGTGGCCCTATGACATAAAGAAGTTAAAAAATATTCTTTCTCTGACTCTGTCTGTAAGTGATAGGTGAAAGAGTCACCTTCTTAGATCCATGACCACTGAATGAGAAAGCAGCCAGTAGCCATCATAGCTGTGGTGTCTTGTAGGGCAGCAACAAACTCTTTTCACTTTGCTCGGTCTATAGCTATCCTTTTGTAGTGAACTCTGGTTCATGCTTTTCATCTCAACTTCCACAGTTCTCAGCCATGTTGTTTTTGGTCTGTCTCTTCCTTCTGGTGTTGATAGCATGGCAGCTCTGCTGATGGTGTCAGGGTCTCATCTGAGGACATGATGAACCCACTTCCAGTGTCTGCATGTTATGATAGCTCACATATCTTCTTGGTTCCTCTCGGTTTATGTAGTGACTTGTTTTACATGATAAGTTTCATAGCCCTTATGTGCAAGCTTGCCTTAGTTGCCTTATACAAAATGACCTGTGGTCTTTGAGGAAATAGATATAGAATAAGACTACTCCCCCACCAGGCATGTTGTAAACGGTGACTGACTTGGGTTTGTGCTTGGTACTGGCAACCTCACCATGTACAACAAGTTGCTGCAGAAACAACTTGTGCTTTGATGCAGGCTTCCTGCAAGTAGGCTAACTGCAAATGTGGCTGGATGCTTCATGTGGAGATGAATGATGGATAGGATAAATGAGAAAACAACACTATTTGTTAGTTTTTCAGCTGTACAGAAACACAGATCATCATCTTGTTTATCTACAGAACTGACACAAGTACCATATTGTCTTTTATTTGTACCTCTGTGTGAACTAGAGGTGGGCAAATCGACACACTCCACTGTTTCGAGATAGTCGGCTCAGTGATTTAAACTGTGTCGAAACAGTGTGTCGACACAACGGCACTATTGCCCGTATCGGGGAGAAAGAAGTCTCTAATAGACAGTATACATTACTATACATGAACTGTTTTTACTTGCGCGCTACTGTCGTGTGTGAAAATCTATGGCATTTCATGTGACCACAATTCAATATTTTTACACAAGTCTTCATTATGATGAAATAAAACGGAGATATGATGATAGCTCCAGTATATGTGAAAATAATAAAAAATAACACTAATAATAACAGTAATAATAACACATGATATCAAACTAGAGTAAGCTAGTTTTGGTAGGCAATGATTCAAATCCACACCGAGTACACAGATATCAGCAGAGCTAATAAAGTGTCCATTACATTTATACGAACACACGGACACTTTCAACTTTAACATAGTGCCTAAAACATTGACAACTGCAGCACTGACACAATTTCCAGTGTCTATAACTTCTCAGCAAAAATAATATCACTTGTAAAATCAAGTCATCATACCACATCCCTGAAAAATATGACATGTTTGATATTCCATACTAATGTTTCGAACGGTTGATTCAAATTTTACAAAGGCCCACGGAAGGTGAGACAGTGAGACAGTGTGTCTCTGCAAAACAGCGAGGCAGACAGGAACTGAAACTGTGTCGAAACAACAAGCAGGCTGTGTGTCGAATCTTTCGGACTCGATGCTGTTTCGAAGCATTGTTTCGACACATACACACAGTAGCCATCTCTAGTGCGAACTGTATTTGCGAATGGCTCAGTAATTTACTTGTATTTGTTAATGACTCATTAACTGACTTGTATTTGTGTATGGCTCATTCTTCTTCTTCTTCTTCTTCTTCTTCTTTGATCCACTGTCACTGAGCGTCAGCTCTTGGTGACCTTGATGCCATTATATGGTACTGCGCAGTTCGTATAAGCTGTTCTGAGCTGCCATACAGTGTATTGTCTATGGATGGGTTGTGTGGTAGCAGTTGTTGTCTCAGTCCCTGAAGTGCAGGGCACTGTAGTAGGTGGTGTTCTACTGTCTCCAACGGGTTAGGGCAGTGTCTACATTTTGCTATATTTTGTGAGCTTAGTCTGTTTCTGTGGCCATTTAGTGTAGAGTGGCCTGTTCTCAATCTGAAGATTTTGGTTTGGTACCTTCGTTCGATATCGTTCATAGCATCTTTCTTATTTGGGGCTGTTTGGTGAATGAAGAGTCTTCTTCCTGTTTTAGCCTGTGCCCACGTGTTCAGCCAAACTTCTTTACAGTTGTTTTTGACTTTGTTTAACTGTTAACATACTCAGTGGGTGATCAATCTGTGGCATTTTTGCTCCCTTCTTTGCCAGTCTATCAGCAACTTCATTTAATGTGATGTTTATGTGGCCAGGTATCCATTGCATGTATATTTCTGTTCCGTACAAGTTCATAATTTTGTGGCATGTTTCTTGAACCTTCTGGATAGTACTGATTGAGTTGGTTTTCCAGTTTCCTATTGCCAAGAGGGCAGCCTGCGAGTCTGAGAACACTACAACATCATTTGGTTCCATTTCGTCTGATTCAAAGAGTTCAAAAATTCTAGTTAGGGTTTTCTGGATGGCGACTACTTCGGCTTCGTAGTTTGTGCACCAGATACCACAGGGACCTGCAATTTTGACGGGTTCTTCAGTACTGGGTGGGATGATTATGGCCCCGTATCCAGCATTTATTACTGCTTTGAAAGCTGACCCATCTGTATAGGCATGGATAATGTCTTCATCGTACTGACAGATGGTTTCCATAGCAAGTGTTTTCAGCAGCGTAGGTATGAGGCTTTTATTTGCGGGTTGTAGAAGGTTTGTACGTATTATTGGTCTTTTTAGTTCTACGTGAGGTGGTAGGTCAGGCACAACTTGAGTAGGTAGTCTAGTCTCTGGTATGTAGTGCTTCCCTGAAAGCTCTTGGTACCTTCTAGTGAAAGATGTCTTTTTAATTCGGTACCTGGAGTTGAGGTCACCGATAACGTTTTTGCAGGGGTCATCTTTGTCAGCTCGCAAGAATCTTTCTGCCGTGATAATGACTGATTTCTCTCTCCTTAGTTCTAAGGGTTCCACATTGGCGGAAATCTCACATGCGCTGGTCGGAGTAGTTCGCAAGCCTCCACAGATGAATCTGAGTGCCTGGTTTTGTATGCGATCTAGTTTCAGTCTGAGTGTTGGGCTAGCAGTGGCTTGCAGGGGTAGAGAGTAATCCATAACTGAGCGCACGTATCCCAAGTACAGTTGTCGTAGGGTGCTCTGATTGGATCCCCAATCAGTGCTTGCCAAACGCTTTATGAGGTTTAGCCTTCTAGAGGCCTTAGCAGTTAGGGACTCAACATGTGTTTTGTATGTGAGTCTGGTATCTAGCTGTATCCCTAGATAAGTCTGATTGTTCTCTTTAGCTAGCTTTGCATCATCAAGTTTTAAATCCAGTTCTTTCTTTACTGTTTTGTTGCTGAGTGTGAATATAGTGTAGACTGTCTTACTCGTGTTGATCACCATTTTCCAGAAGCTGCAGTAGGTTGTTAGAGCAGCCAGTGCACGGTTTAGTTTCTTTTGCAGTTGCAAGTGGGACTTCCCTTCTGCCCAAAAGACCAGGTCATCAGCAAACAAGGCGCTGGGTAATTCAAGGTAGTCTGCCAGATCGTTTATGTATATGAGGAAGAGGGTGCAGCTTAGGGCTGAGCCTTGTGGGAGGCCTTCTTGGATGGTTCTTTTCCCTGATGTTGCTCCGTTGACCGTTGTGGAGATGGTTCTATTTGTGAGGAAATCTTTTATCCAATGAAACATTCTTCCTTCTATGCCCATCTTCTGCATCTTGAAAAATAGGCCGTCTCTCCATACTCTGTCATATGCCTGCTTGAGGTCTACGAAAACTGCGGCCACATGATTTTTATCCTGGAAAGCATCGGCAATATGTTGTACCAATCGGATTACCTGGTCAACAGTCTGTCTTCCTCTTCTAAATCCTGCTTGGTTAGGATGGAGGGCTTTTCCTTTCTCTAACCACCAGTAGAGGCGTGCATTTATCATACGTTCTGCCATTTTCCCAACGCACGAAGTCAGGGAAATGGGCCGGTAGCTACTGACTTCGCTTAGTGGTTTATCTTTTTTGAGTATTGGGATAATGTTAGCCGTTTTCCATCCTGTAGGTACAGTACTGCTTCTCCACGTCTTGTTTATGAATTCCAGGATCGTCAGCAAGCCTTTTCCCCCAAGTTTGACTATCATGTCGTTGGTAACCTGGTCTGGCCCTGGTGCTTTTTTGGGTTTGGTCTTTAGGAGACTGGATTGCAATTCAGCTAGCGTAAATTCCTGATCAAAGATGCTGTCCACAGCCTTGTGTGCTTTTAGCATGCGTTTTGTAAGTGTCTTGATGGCTTTATCTAGATTGGCTCTTTTGTATGTTTTATTGACTTCAGCAAAGAATCGATTTAGGACTCGTGCTTTCCCTCTGTTGGAGGTAGCTGTGTTACTGTTTGGAAGTTTTATAGGGATTGGGTTTCTCTTCTGGGATGTCCCTGCCATGCTGTCAATGAGTTTCCATGCTTTCTTCCCTTCTTTATTTAGGTCTAGGTTTCCGCATTTTTCTTTCCAGGTTTCCATTTTGGCTTTTCTGCTCACTAGCTTAACCTGTGCAGTGAGTCTGTTGTATGTGGTTTTGTTTCACGGCTAGGATTTTTCTGAGCGATTTTCCGTGCCTTACGTCTTAGTTGTACTAGGTGTTCTAATTCCTCATTCCAGAAGATGCTGTATTTGACACGAATGCCTTTGGGGATTGCCTGTTTGGCTGCCTGCAGTATGGCTGTAGAGATCTGATCGTTCAAGGTATTAACGTCTTGGTTCATGTCTATTTCAGTGAGGAGCTGGTCTGATATGAGTTTGTAGTGTTCCCAGTTTGCTCGAGCATAGTTAGTTCCATTTCGGCTGTCTTTTGGTTTCCGTTTTTGTTTTACCCTGCGAGATGGTGGTGAGGATGGGTAGATGGTCGCTTCCTATGTCCTCCAATACCCTCCATTTATACCGGTTGGTGAGGTCTGCAGACACAAGTGTTAGGTCTGGTCGGCTACTGGTTCCGCTAGCTTTATGGTAGAGGGTTGGTGGGGATCTTTCGTTTTGGAGGACTATAAGGTTGGAAGTGTTACATAGCTCTTCTACTGCCTGGCCTGAGGTGTTGGTGTCCTGGTATCCCCAGAGTGGGGAGTGGGCGTTGAAATCCCCTGCTATGATTGTTCTCTTGTATTCGATATCATCAAAGTAGATTCCATTAGTTTCTCTGGGGGGTCTGTAGACATTAAAGATTTGGAAATGTCCGTCACTTCCCCAGACTGTCACTCGTATGTCAGTTTCATCATCGGTTCGAAGACTTTCGACCTCTGCCTGTACATCATTCCTTACCAAGGTTAGGATTCCTCGACAATTATTATGGCAATTACATTTGTACATTGTGTAGCCTGGGAAGTTGATGGATTTGTCCTTAAGAACGGTTTCTTGAATCAGTGCAATGTGAACTTTCTGGTCCTTCAGTAGTTTCTTTAATTCTAACGATTTAGTTCTTATTCCATCTACATTTAACTGTAGAATGTTAATATACTCCTCGGTAGCACACTTTTCGCCAGGAGCAGCCGAGGGGCGACCTGCTTGGCGCGGACCTTTTGCGAGGCGACGTCCGAGCTCGTATATCTTAGGTTGTATTAGTGTCATGGCATCATGAGTAGTGGGGGGTTGTGATGACTTTCTTTCATCCCGGTAGTTATCCTCTTTTTCCATGCGGGGTGTGCAAGGCATGGTGGGCACTGTACCATCATCGGTGGGGAAGTATTATTTTCCCCTGCTGTCCTGTTCGCCTGATGTCTGTCCTACCCCCTGGGGGTAGACAGCCCCAATACCATGTTGCACCACCTCAGTGGGGTTCACCGTTGTGCAGTCCCCGCCACCAAATGACCGCTGTTTTCTGGAAACATCCATAATTTGTCAGCTATTTAGTCAGCACTAGCGCTTCTAGTTGGTCAAAAGGATCGTCACGTCGTGCACCCTGGTGCCTTCACTATGAGATGCTGTGGATGGTTTGTAGCTGTGCCATTCCAAGTTGGAGGACAGTCACAGGCAAAAGCAGGGCTTTGCAGGGGCGCTCAACATAATTTGGTCAGTCGGTCGAGACTGTTACCGGGGGATGGCCGCCACTGTCTTTGTGGCTTCTGGGAGCCATATGTCAAGGTGGACCGGTGAGTTTGAGCCACTGGTTCAGTTCTCCAGTGCGACCGCTCTTGCCCAAAGGTGCTACCACTCTTGGCCTCCCCCAATCTTTCGGACTCGATGCTGTTTCGAAGCATTGTTTCGACACATACACACAGTAGCCATCTCTAGTGCGAACTGTATTTGCGAATGGCTCAGTAATTTACTTGTACTCATTAACTGACTTGTATTTGTGTATGGCTCATTAACTGACTTGTATTTGTGAATGCCTCATTAATAATACTTGTTTTTGTGAGCAGACCATGGCTGATGCAAACATCAGGTGTAGTGTTATAGGACTGTCAGCTGAAGTGCGAGTGTGTAAAAGTCTATGCCAACAGACAGGAGGTAAAATGTCAAATGTTATTTTTCATGCAGTTTTATGCCTTCATTTTCATACCACTCATTATTATTGTTATTTTTTTCTTTTTAACTAAGAGTATCTTTACTTGTGTATAAGTCTGTGTTTGTTAGAGACCCATGTACATTTTATTGTTTATACATCTTTACTTGTGTATGTCTGTGTTTGTTAGAGACCCATGTACATTTTATTGTTTATACATCTTTACTTGTGTATAAGTCTGTGTTTGTTAGAGACCCATGTACATTTTATTGTTTATACATCTTTACTTGTGTATGTCTGTGTTTGTTAGAGACCCATGTACATTTTATTGTTTATACATCTTTACTTGTGTATAAGTCTGTGTTTGTTAGAGACCCATGTACATTTTATTGTTTATACAAGAAGCAGAGGTGTGGAGGAAGAAAAACGTCGAAAGGAGCACCAGGAAATTACCAGCTGAGGGCTGCCACCTGTGTATAAGTCTGTGTTTGTTAGAGACCCATGTACATTTTATTGTTTATACATCTTTACTTGTGTATAAGTCTGTGTTTGTTAGAGACCCATGTACATTTTATTGTTTATAAAATTTTTCTTGTGTATAAGTCTGTGTTTGTTAGAGACCCATGTACATTTTATTGTTTATACATCTTTACTTGTGTATAAGTCTGTGTTTGTTAGAGACCCATGTACATTTTATTATTTATACATCTTTACTTGTGTATAAGTCTGTGTTTGTTAGAGACCCATGTACATATTATTGTTTATACTTATTTTTCAAAGGTCCATAAAGAATATAACACGACGTTTTGCCAGTGACATTTTAGTTTTACCTGAGCCGCGCTTGCGCGGAAGAGGTCACTGGGTCAAATTCGTAAGGGGAAAAAATGTGATGGTACTTTTATTTGATAGTTTATTATTATAAATACCGGCTTTAATTTTGCGTTAAGCTGGACTCCAAATGTTAGAGTAAATTTTAGAAAATGAACGAACATTTTATTACAATTAGAACAGAAGATAGAATAGAGAATTTCATTTATGTCTGAAATAGTGTAAAAAGTACGTTTTTTTAAATATTTTTTATGGTTTGTTTCTTATGCAGTAAACTAAAATGTTGTCATTCGATATGCATAGAAATTACAGAAATTAAAAGTAGAAAACCTGCAGAAGATGGATATCATAATTTTGTTTTGATTTCATGCTTCAAACGAATTATTGAAACGTTAAATTGCAAGTCCACATTTATTACCTTAAAATAACACACTCAACTGTGCCTAAAACATGAGAGTTAACAATTATCTTTCAATCATATATCACCATGGTCATGTAAAAATGAGTATGGTCATGAGTAAAATAAAATGTTCACTTTAATAAATAAAACATACACCTAATAAATTATTTCCACACTCTGTTAATTTAGTCACTGTCGCGCAACAACTGCCATAATTTGTTCTAGCCCCAACATTTCGCTCAATTATCATTCACACTTCCTTTTTTTTGTTGTAGGAGGAATCTGTACATTCACAGATGGAGAAATTTGTAACAAATGAGTTTCCATTATAAATTTTAATTGTGAAGTTATATTTTTAATACTGCCGGCGCGTCTTTCAATTTTGGAAATAGTGGAATATACAAAATCTCCTCCTTGCACTCCATGCATGCCCATTCCAAAGCCATGAGTTCTGATCCAGTCTGTGCAATGTTTTTCTAATATGTGTTGTTTAGGAATTGTCTTACTGGGGAATAGCTTTATGAACAAAGACATATATGTCTCTATTGATGCTGTTATTGATGATATTGATTCTTTACTAATAGGTTTACTGTGTGATATGTTGTTGTGTACTTTCTCAAATGTTTCGTTCAGTGAGTTGAACTGTTCTTGGGCAATTAAAGCTATGTCAGTAATATCTTGTTTGTTTGTAAGTTTCAGCGTTTGTGTAATGATTGCTCTTGTAAGATCTTTATAAACTTTTTGTGTGAGATATCTGTGGCAGTGATTCCCTATGAATGCTCTGTTATGATAAGCCTGTGGTATGATTTTGTGTTTAGCTAGTACCTTCTCCAAGTGTGAGCAGACTGGACCAGATCTAGCACACAGATCTTGAAACTGAAGTTTGGCCAGCACATCTTGTGCATTTTCAAGTTTAACTTTAAAACTATCTGTCTCATCCGTATCCTTACAAAGTTCAATACAGGTCTGAAAAAATTCAATTTTAGCTTCTAATTCTTCTGCCTATTTCCAGTTCCTACTAAATCTCTTCAAGTTCTCAATAGTACTAATGTTTGCGTGTGTCTCTTGCGGATTCTCAAATATCTTGGCGTCTATTGTATCAGCTACCTGTTCTAGAAGTCTGTGGTGTTTCATAACAATGCCTAATAAAATATGAAGGTAAGGAGGAACTACATATTCAATTTCAATCTCTAACATTGGTTTATGTAAACAATTATGGTAACGTGCCACTTGCTTTTTATTCCCTTTCCCATATTTCATATCTATTGTAATCTCTTATCAACATGGCCAAACTTCTTGGTTTCCAAGTTGTGTGCTTTCTGGATGTCTTTACTTCCTTGTTTTGCTGGAGACACCATAGACATGGGTATGTTCCTTGAGCTCCAGACAAACCATACATTTTCATCACAAAGTCTTAATCCCCTGTAGTGAAGTCTGAATCAATGTCTCGGCGATCATTGAATATTATACACCACCAAAAACCTGTGTAAGTAACCAACCAATGAAATGCCAGCTTGTTACACGTAGGGTCAGAGATATGTTAGGCCATTCAACATGGAGACAACAAAAGTGTAGATGTTGGAAATATTTCAGAAGGCAGTGTGAGAATATAGATGGAGTACCTCGTTAAAGAAGGACCAGGTTTGATAATAGGGATCATTAGCTGTAGGCAGGTATCTATATTTTCACTGGATGTGGTGTAGAGCAGAAGTTATTGTGAAAAGAAGACAGTGGAGCATGAACCATGTTGTGTTTTTCCCTGTTTCGGCTGCTCCAGTGAAAAGTTGGATAAACTAGGGAATAGGATAGATATTTCAATTGACAGAGCTCATTCATATGAGAAATATAAGCCTAGGAAGGAGGAAATACGTTAAGAAATAAGGAAGCAAGAATTATTTTTGATTTTTAGTAAGGCACACGTTGCCCAAATCTACACATTTTGCGTGAATGCAAAATACTTTGGCCTAGATTCTTTCCGATACGGTGGCCAGTGACCTATATATAGAAGGAAAGAACAAAAGGCGGACACACTTGCCGCAAAACTCAAAAACTGCAGGCACGGAGAGCAGCATTTGCCACAAGCTTCATTGCCATCTGCATACGTGAGAGCAGACTGTTTTAATTCTTGAAAGCATGTCTGTCTGAGATTGAGGGTAAGCGAGATATTAATTAAAAATATATATATATAAATATATTATCAATTGCGCTTTATGGAAATTGTTGCTTTTGTGTAAAATCTCAGTGTACAATTCCTGGAAGGAATCATGACCTGTGTTAGTTAAATTTATTTGTGTAATCTAATCAGAAGAAAGAATGGAATGAGATATTAGTTTTCAGAAAGCCCTTAAAGATTTTATGCTTGCTGGATTGGACTATCACCATCAGAGTGGAACAAAGGAATAATTGTCAAATTGCCCAAGAAGGGAGATCTTGCAGACTGCAATAATTGGAGAGGAATCACTCTTCTCTCAGTTCCCAGCAAAATACTAGGCAAGATAATTATACAGAGAATCTCAAAAGCAGTAGACCGCAAACTGAGGAAAGAACAAGCAGGATTTAGAAAGAACAGAAGATGTGTAGATCATATATTTACTCTCAGGAACATTATAGAGCAGTGCTCAGAATGGCAAAGACAGTTGTACATTAATTTCGTTGATTTTGAAAAGGCTTTTGACAGCATACATAGGGACAGTTTATGGAAAATACTGAGGGCTTATGGAATTCCAAGCTGCATAGTGTCAATCATAAAAAGCCTCTATGCCAACTTTACGTGTAGTGTTGGGCAGAGCAACCTAACCTTTGAGGTGAAGACAGGAGTACAACAGGGATGCCCCTTATCAATCACTCTATTTTTAACAGTCATAGACTGGGTGATGCGACAGACAACAGAGAGCAGTCCAAGAAGAATAAAATTGACTACATTTTCTACATTAGAAGATCTGGAATATGCAGATGACATTGCACTACTAGCACATTCACATCAACACATCCAGGAAAAAACGGACAGACTTAATAAGTTTAGCCAGCAGGTGGGCTTGAACATCAATTTAAGGAAGTCAGAGGTCATGACGCTCAATGTGAGCAACCCTGAGCCCATATCAGTAAGGAATCAGCAACTGGTACAGACAGACACCTTCACATATCTAGGATGCATAGTAACACCAGACAGTGGGGTAGGCAAAGACATCAACATCAGAATGAATAAGGCAAGAACAGCCTTTTTTAGCCTAAACAACATCTGGAAGTCCTCTCAATACAGCACAAGCACAAAATTAAGATTATATCAGAGCTGTGTACTTTCTGTGCTTCTCTATGGTGCAGAATGCTGGAGAGTTACAGAGAAGGAAATGTCGAAATTGTCCTCTTTTCACACAACATGCCTAAGAAAAATTCACCGAATCTTTTGGCCGAATACCATCACCAACCAAGATCTGCTTACTCGGAGCAAGCAAGAGGACATGCACACCATCATAGCTGGCAGACACTGGAGCTGGGTTGGCCATGTCCTCAGAAGAGACCCCGATGCCATCACAAGAACAGCTATGCTTTGGACCCCTGAAGGAAAACGAAAGAGAGGCCGACCAAAAACAACCTGGCGGAGGACTGTGGAGGCTGAGATGCAAAAAATGAACCAGAGTTGGGGCACTGTACGAAGGATGGCCACCGACTGAGCAAAGTGGAATCAATTTGTTGTTGCCCTACAAGACGCCACTAGGCGTGATGGCCACTGACTGCTTTGATGGTCGGCGGCTAAGGATCAAAGAAGAAGAAGAAGGAATGGACTATACAAACTGAAAGAGGAAATGAATGAAAAGAATTGATTTTCTATATTGTTTGAGATATCACACAACATTTACCATAAGGCCTATGTGTTTGTAATGAAGACAATCATGGACATAGATGTAAAAGTGGTTTTACTGGAATATTGTGCTAGTATTTGGATAAATCGTGTTATTTATGACTTACACTGTCACATATGGTTAACCCCAGCTTGTCTGAACTGTCTCACTATACCTCCTGTCTGGATAGGGAGATAGTAGGACAATACTACCTAGGAAATATTATATTTCAGGTCATATCCTGCCCTGAGTGTCATAACAAATCCTGTAGAGACATAGTCAGCAATTGGATGGTCGTGTTGTACCAGTGCCTTACTTTGAAAAACTGAGGCCACAAACATTGTCATCTCAACTGATTTGGAAACCCGCAGCTGTCGGGTTTTCTCAAGTCATCTTATGCTGCAAGAGTTCTATGTGGGGAATATCAAAAGTTAAGATGCTCAAATTCGGGCTGCCTCATATTACATATATTACCACACCTGGCAGAACCTTATATGATGAAATTTAGTCTGGTGATGTGAACCAAGAGAATAAAGACAGTCATTATCAGTCTATGTGACATTCTAATTAAATAACATTGAAGGAATAATTCAATACTAGTACAAGTGAGAGACAGATTGTAATAACAGTTATTTGTGGAACAGAGTTACTTCAAGGATCAAGATCACAGAGGGACCTTGTTACGGTATATGATATTAACGCCGTCTGCTAAAGGTTATCAGACGTGCAATTGTAAAAGGTTAAGGCATTTAATATATTGCGATAGATATTTCAATTTTTGAACGCTCCATGCACGATCGATTATGACGTGTATAGCGTTGTTTAGGACACAGTCGGTAACTAAGAAACGCTACCCTTTGTTACTTGACCGCCAAGCTGAATAGCTGCGTTTTTCTAACCTTCCAATTCAATGGCATGATATAGCCATTTTATGTGCATTTTTGATGGACCAGGGTCAGTCCTAGAACTCTATATGAGAGGGAAATTTATGGAGGTTAGTATTTAACTAGAATTCTCAGAAGGAGAAGAATAATCGTCAAATTCGTATGAATATATTCAGACTCGCAGTCTCACTGTCGGCAGGTAGCCATGTCTAGCTGCGCGTGCATATAGCTGTGATGTTCTGACGACAATACTGCATTGTATCCTTAAACGGACATTGACACATAACCAGCAGTCTACGTTATTGATTAATTTATGCATGACTTATATGGACTTATGCTCTACTCCTATTGAAATGATCATCTTGTATGTACAACTGTGAATTAAATGTACGGACTCAATGAAATGACTTATCAAATCAATCGTATTCCAAGGTTCAATTATTGTTCGGAATCTTCCACCCCCGCATTCGCTTAATCTTCCATCGAAGGCACGATGCACTATCTCTGAATGAAAAAAACTAACATATCAATGAAAAAACAATGGCCAGAAATTTATAATTGTTTTATTCATATCACATGGAACATTGTTCAGAGCAAACCACCACCCTTGTAACAGTGGTGCCCGGTGTGTGGGGACGAAAAACAACCAAAAACCAAAAATTTTTTCATGACTTTCGAATGAAATATTTACGATCAAGTTTCGATCACATGACCATTACGAAGCTGACGTGACGCACGTGATCATGAATAGCAACATGACGTCACTGTTGCATTGTCGCAGTGAAGAAGACATCTTTTCAACGCCTCTCTAGTTCGTTTCAAATTGATCAAGATGCATAAGATGGACTACCGTTGCCTGCCCATCAGGAGCAGACAGTCAAAGGCACAGGCCTAGCTGTTGACGACCTCTAGCACTGATCTAAGCAACGGAAAAGATAAGTCTAGGTGTTTAACTGTTGTTATTGCAAACAGTGCTACTAAGTCCATGCCCTCTGCCTACATCGGCATGTTTTTACCTATGTTTAATGTACTTTTTGTTGTCTTAATGTGTTGTTAATTCGTGGGAGGTAGGGAGGATGAACCGAAATAAGATTCTGTGGCTCTCACGATGCCTGAATTGATTTCGGTCGTTTCTTAAGGCAGTTAAACGATTGCACTTTTGGAAGCCCCATTGAGGTTTGCCATTGGACTGTCTGTCCAAATCTGCTACCGTTTGACGATTTGTGTTAGCTGTACCGTTCCGTAGATAACTGGCGTATTTTATTCGTACTCAGTTAACAATTTTTTTTTAGTTTTGTATCATGTTTGTTAACTATTTCGTCCAGTCTCCTCTTACTATCATTTATTTGATGATTGTTAAATTTTCGTCCGTTATGAGTCCTGTGATGTCATCATTTTTTGCAGTCATTTTTTTTTTGTGTACTTTAAATATTAAGTTGACCTCGGGTCAGACCTTGACCCTTCATTTGGCTTGTGACATTTCCGCTTGTTTTATTTAGTTCATAAATTCATTTTTAATTGTGAAAATGTCTTGTTTGCGTCTTAACATTGTTTGTACCCTTTAGTTGCATCATTGTTTTGTTTGTCCTCATAATATATATTAATACTACATTAATAATATGATATTATATGCAATAATATACTTGTAATTTAATTTAATTAATTTTTTTCTGATATTTAAGGTTAATATGGGACATTGCATAATTATGCAGTGATAGTCCAAGAAAGTAGCACTACAATTTATAATAGATGCCTAGGGCATAATAATATAATATATATATTGACAAAATAAAATAATCTTATAGCTACCTTTGAGGTAATAGACCCATTGTATATTATTTAATATACTTTTCTGGTACTAAGAGAGTGACTTAGTACATTGAACAATATAATTACTAGGAATCATACCCAACATTATTGGATATTGAGATTAAATTGTGTGAAGAAGTAATTACATAATAGTTAACAGATATCATAACTATTTATGATATAGTATTATTTAGATACAATATTGTTACAAAATATTGTCTATTAGTTGAACTTAGACATTAGAGTTCAGTACTATTGTGATTATTTATATTGAATATTTCTAAGTTGAGGAAGTATAATAATTACTCTGAAGCTACTATTGACTATTTTAATCAGTAATTATCAATAATTACTTACAGATAAAAGTCAAAATGCTTACTATAGACCATTTCGTTAAAATTGGTCGGGAATATGGTTATAAATCTCAAGAACTTCGTCAGTTTGCTTGCTGAGGCAGAACTGGAAAAAATATGAAAGAAAAGAAGCAGAACAAAAGGCTGCATTAAAGAAAGAGGAAGCAGAACGCATTAAAGAAAGATGAAGCAGAACGTGAGATGAAGCAAATTGACAAGGAAAATAGATTGAGAGAGATTGCTCAACGTGAAAGAGAAGAGCAAAGATCAATCGCCAGACAGGAAGAAGAGAATAAATTGAAACGAGAGGAAATTATTTTACAACAAGAAATGGAATTGGCGCGTATTAAATTGGAGACAGCAAGATTACAAGCACAAAGTGCTGATGCAAACCAGAATAATAACGCACAAAATGGATCATCATCCAGCCAAACTAAACATTTCTACAACTTTAAATTACCCACTCTCAACTTGAACGTGGACGACCTTTCATCGTTCCTGTCACGTTTTGAACAGACTTGCAAAACAAACCATTTGCCTGAAGAGTCATGGGTACTCAAGTTAAATGAATTCTTGGTTGGAGAACCATTGACGGCTTCTCAAAATGCTGACCCATCAATAGCAAATAACTACGGTGCTATTAAGTCCTTGCTTTTACGAAGGTTTCACCTGGACGAGGAACACTGTAGGTTGAAATTTAAGGGAATTTTACCTGAATCTCCAAAAGATTTTGCAGGATTCATTGCGAACATACGCAATACATTTAATAGATGGGTTGAACTGGCAGAAGTCAACAAATCATACGACAAATTAGTTGATTTACTACTACGGGATAAGGTATTATCTTCGGTTAGCCAGCCATTTTTTGCATATTTGCAGGAGCGTAAACCAGGTACTATGGACGAGTTAGAAAAAATTTCTTTAAACTACTGTTCGGCACATCCGAATGCAACCATTTCTAACTCCTCATTAAGAGAACCTCTACCTGTGGCGTCTAATATGGCCTACAATCATAATAACAAACAAAGACATCACAGTGTAGACAGAAGCAGGTTCCAAAGAAATCACAATGTTCACTTTCAGAAGGGATATAATAATGATTTCAACAATAAAAATGAGTTCAACAGAGGTAGATCACGAGATAGAAATTATTCACCTCAAACAAACTACCACAATGGTCAACATAACACTCATTATAATCGATCACATACTCCCAATAATAATAATAACTGGAATGGTAATAATCATGGCTCGAGACATCGAGATAATAGTTACTATAGAGGACGACGAGATAATTCTAACAATTATACTCGGAATCGATCTCATTCTCGGGGATCATCTCATTACAACCATAATACAGGGGCGGCAGTTACAAATAATACTACCCCTATAGCTCAGGTCCCACTTGACAATAATACAACACAGTCTTCTGCTGCATGTTTTGCTATTAATTATAATGTGGCAAATAGTTGCCAACAATGCAATCTTATTTTTCAGAAGGCGAAAGAAACAGTGCTTAACTGCGGACATATTACACCAGAGGTAGGTCTTGCAGTCAACGATGGAACAGGCCTACTAATTTTTAACAGGGGATTAGTTAATGGATCCGTCGTCTCAGTGCTGAGGGATTCAGGATCCACAACGATTGGTGTACGACAGTCGCTGGTACATCCTAGCTGTGCAACGGGGGAATATGTCCGTTGCATGACTTTTGGGGGAACTATTGAGTTTTACCCCACAGCTATTATTCATGTTAACACACCTTTTTTCACAGGGAACGTAAAGGTATGCATGCTTCAGAATCCAATTGCAGACCTGATGTTGGGACGCATCCATGGTAGTAAGGATTGTTCCCCACAGGAAATTGATGAATGGGAATTAAAGAATGTGCAATCTCATTGCAACGCTAATGCTGTTGTTGATATGGCTACACTTCGTGCCAACAACATAAATACATGTGGCACAGCAGTTTCCAACTCACTCTCAGTACTATCCTGGAAATTGATGAAGATGATAGATCTATTGGACAACATACTAAGGATATAACTGATCCTAATAAAACTGTTGACGTTGTCAACATTGACAAAAACATTATGAGGAAGAATAATAGGTTAAATAATAATGCTGGACTTAAAAGGAAACATAAAGTTAACACAAATAATTATGATGAAAAAGTTTTTACTTTGCCCAGCAAAGGACATGTCTACGACATGTAGGAAACTTAATACCTTTGGTGATGATAGGTATCATCCTCAGTCCAGTCAGGATGATACGACATCCAACAGAAAGACAATGTCGGTGTTGAAAGGGAAGGTTAATTCTTTGACAAAGAATACATATCATCATTGTCCACTATTTCGTGACAATGATACTACATATATTGGGAAAAGTGCGTATTCTCGGACTGTGTTAGTGCGAAATCTGCCGCAGGATACTACATGGCAGGCACTTAGAATTTTTTTTGATTATACAGCAAACGTTAAGTTTGTTCGTCTTCTGCCATCATGCAATGGGCAGAATAGACAGGCGATGGTTACATTTCGTAACAATCGAGACGCTCGTTGGGTAATCGAGCGTGATAATGGTGTTTATTTTCATCACCGTTATCTAAAGTTACAATTAGTACCTGATTCTGCGCCACGCAGATAATGGTGTACGCTCACCCTTTTGTCTTATTTCTTGATGACTCAGCTCTAGTCAGTCATCATTTCTTTTCCTTATTGGTCATTTATTCTTATACGTCTTAGATATCAAGGGACACAAAAAGATATTTCATATTAACATGCTCAAGCAATTTCATACACGTCCTGAACACTTACAGTCAATTTTTCATGAACTAGATGACAACACAGTATCTACTTGTTATTATTCTAACTTATCTGTCATCCAGGAAGAAGAATCTTCTTTTCCTGAGGTACAGTTACCGTTACCGGTACCAGTAGTTCAACCTACTGAATCTTGGCGGGATGTAACCATCTCTTCAACGGTTACACCGCAACAGCGTCTACAGATTGCTAATCTATTACAATCTTATCCAGATGTATTGACCGACGTCCCGGGTCGCACATCGGCTATCAGTCATGACATTACTCTCAATGATGATACACCTATTCGTGTACATCCCTATTCTGTTCCTTTACATTTCCTTGCTAAAACTACTAAGGAACTTGAACAGATGTTGTCTCTGGGAATCATTGAGACTAGTAATTCGCCATTCTCTTCTCCATTAGTGATTGTCCGGAAGAAGGACAATAACATCAGACTATGTGTTGATTATAGAAAATTAAATGCTAAGACTATAGTTGACAGCGAACCACATCCACTTATCGACGACTTACTGCCACGTCTATCCAACGCAACTATATTTAGTAAAATAGACTTAACTAAAGGTTATTGGCAGATACCACTGACCGAAAAGGCTAAGTACTACACCGCATTTTCCACTCCACAAGGTCTATACCAGTGGAATGTGATGCCTTTTGGGCTTGTTAATGCGCCAGCTACCTTCATTCGCCTGATGCGACAAATTTTATCAGGTAGACCAGACGTTATTACATATATTGACGACATATGCTTGTTTAGTTCGTCGTTTGAGGAACATGTTTCGGGACTTAGATATGTTTTCGACACTCTAAGGAATTATCATCTAACTGCTAAACCTACAAAGGTGCAAATCGCGTGTAATGAGATAACCTTTTTGGGACATATCATTGGATCGGGATATATCCGAACGTTACCTAGTACAGTCTCCAAAATTCTAAACATAGCAGTTCCTCAGACGAAGAAACAGGTCAGGAGTTTGTTAGGACTTGTTCAATATTACAGTAGATTCATACCAAACTTGTCATCCATCACGGCTGTATTGTCTTCATTGTTAAAAAAAGACATGCCGGTGAAGGTGACATGGACTGGTACATGCAATGAAACTTTCAACAAAATTATAAATTTGTTCTCGCATGAACCAATTTTAAGACTTCCCGATGCTTCCAAAAGATTTTTCTTACGAACAGATGCTAGTAACTACGGCATTGGTGCATGCCTGCTCCAGAACCATGATGGCATTCTACATCCTACCTTATACATTTCAAGAAAGCTGAAGCCGGCTGAAACAAAGTATTCCACAGTCGACAAGGAACTTTTATCTGTGATATGGGCAATAACCAAACTCGAAAAGTTCTTGCTCGGTGCTCCCTTCACCATACAGACGGACCAACGTGCTGTAGCATCCTTGCGTCGATCGAATCATAAAAGCCAGAAACTCGCCAGATATTCAATCATCCTACAGCCATTTGAATTCTCCATTGAACATATTCCTGGCACTGAAAACATTGTGGCTGATGCGTTGTCACGTAATCCTATTGACGACGAATAATCAACATTAACATTCCTAAAACATATCAACTATAAAGGAACTAACCTTGCCTTCAATTTAAACTTTATAAACACTATATGCATCACAGAATTGAACTCAAGACAATCAAGGTATACATATTGAAATGAAACTTCGTCTAACGTCCATACACGATATATGAATATTCGTGGAACAATCATGGAACAATATCTGACGACAAGTCGAACTTATTGTCCTATGTGCACTTAATTCTTGGATGCTGGGATAAATGACATTTCTTTCCAACGTAAATGTTTGAACATTTTTGCCTAAAAGAATTCATCAGGATCAAGACTACGGATGGATCATCATATCCTATACTAATTAATTAGTTAACTTAACTTCTTAATTGAATTATTATCAATAAAATGAAATGTGAGAAGAAAATGAAATGAAAGAAAAAAAAAGAGAACGAAATATAAAAAGAAGAAATTATGAAAAGAGAAAATAAATCTCACACAAGTATTAGATTAATATTTTTTTTTAATGTACCTATACGTTATTTAGTTAGTTAAATTAGATAGTTATTATTCACTAACACTTAACACACACAATTAAGTTAAACTTATATTCGAATTTCTTTCTATTTCTTCTCACTTATTTTGTCTTTTCTTCTCTCATAACATCGCGTTACATTAGAACCTTAATAATTTATCTCTTAGTTTAATTCATTAATTTAATTTTAATTAGTCAAATTAATTCCTATATGACATACTAATACGACAGACCTTACTTTAATTTAATTCTATCATTCACTATTAACATTGGACATTTTATTTAGTTGATATAATAATATGTATAATTAATATATCATATGATTAATGTTAGATGACTATGACAAATAGTTAGTTGACATGACCGCAACACGGTTCTACTCAGAACATCGTCGGCCATATGTCACAATTGTGTTAAATTTTTTTTGAAAAATTGTTAAGTCAGATAGATCTTGAAAAAAAATCTATCGATTTTTTTTTCCCGGGTGTACAGGGAATTGTTACGGTATATGATATTAACGCCGTCTGCTAAAGGTTATCAGACGTGCAATTGTAAAAGGTTAAGGCATTTAATATATTGCGATAGATGTTTCAATTTTTGAACGCTCCATGCACGATCGATTATGACGTGTATAGCGTTGTTTGGGTCACAGTCGGTAACTAAGAAACGCTACCCTTTGTTACTTGACCGCCAAGCTGAATAGCTGCGTTTTTCTAACCTTCCAATTCAATGGCATGATATAGCCATTTATATGTGCATTTTTTGATGGACCAGGGTCAGTCCTAGAACTCTATATGAGAGGGAAATTTATGGAGGTTAGTATTTAACTAGAATTCTCAGAAGGAGAAGAATAATCGTCAAATTCGTATGAATATATTCAGACTCGCAGTCTCACTGTCGGCAGGTAGCCATGTCTAGCTGCGCATGCATATAGCTGTGATGTTCTGACGACAATACTGCATTGTATCCTTAAACGGACATTGACACATAACCAGCAGTCTACGTTATTGATTAATTTATGCATGACTTATATGGACTTATGCTCTACTCCTATTGAAATGATCATCTTGTATGTACAACTGTGAATTAAATGTACGGACTCAATGAAATGACTTATCAAATCAATCGTATTCCAAGGTTCAATTATTGTTCGGAATCTTCCACCCCCGCATTCGCTTAATCTTCCATCGAAGGCACGATGCACTATCTCTGAATGAAAAAACTAACATATCAATGAAAAAACAATGGCCAGAAATTTATAATTGTTTTATTCATATCACATGGAACATTGTTCAGAGCAAACCACCACCCTTGTAACAGACCTAAGATGCGTCAACAGTGAGAAATGCATTGAGCGACCCATAGCTAGACTGCTTGCGTCAAGGTCATCGAACCAGAGCTGACCAAGACCCTACTCCACCTCCAAGTGGTGGTCCTGGAAACAGGCGCATCACTGCAGTCTGGCTGAGTGAGTAGGAATCAAAGATGGAAGGCTAAACCAGTCCCAAAAATGATGTGTTGAAGTCGGATGTGTCGGCCGAAAGGCGCAAATATTGCAGCTTTGCTGTAAAGGACACAACGCAACCAACGTCCTTTTCATGACGAACAAAGAAGAAGAAGAAGATCACAGAAGAAAGATTGACTTTGATAATTAAATTCAGTGAACTGTAAAATATTTATTGTAATTGAACCATATTTTTATTTTATTTGGTTGTGAGTTCTATTTGAGTTTTCAAAGAATATCAAAAAAGATCATATATATAAATAAAATTACCAAATGTATCCACAGTTTTGAGTAAATCATTTATGTTGGTTCAAGTTACTTATTTGACAATTAACTACCCCTAGATAAGCTATAGTCTTAGGTTGGTCTGAGAGAGGAGGCATCATGGGTGACTGGGATTGCACATTACCATCTCACCCAGTAATCTATACAGCCTGACTTTAACCTTTGACCTCGATACACCATTACTCTTTTCAGAGAATGGGGTATTTCTTTTAAGACCAGTCTCTTATCTGAGACTATCCTGGTATCATCTGATACACCTAATTGTCCATTATCTTACACACTAAATAACCTCTCGTCACATCCCCGAATAAGAAAACAACAACTTTTTTCCCATCCCACTCTAAATCTTTTAGTGACTATCTGAGCTTTCATGCCATTCATAAATATTTCTAAAGTATCATATGTATCTCTGACTCTAGCCATTCATATTATAAATACAAGATTAACAAGACTTGAAAGATAGATCAAAGTATGTGGAAATAATCTTTAACTTTACATGTTTTATGACGCCTATATATGTAGCTAAATATTATTATAAATGAATGAGAATGCAAAAAGAGATGGTCCTTTGCAAAAAGTTATTTTATACAGCCTTATTTAAGATTTGCGAGTATCCAGAATGCGTTTACAGAGATTTAATTGTTATAAAATTTGGTGACAATATTCTTGTTCTTCTTATGCCAGACTCACAAAACTGACTACCACACATTCTCTAGATGCGAAATCAATATTTAAAAAAATAGGTGGAAATAATCTTTAGGTTCCCCTCAAGAAGTCTATATAATTATGAACTCATAAAAATGGGCCACTTTTCAGATATTACATTAATAAATATATTACCTCTGGTATGAATTTCCTCAAATGATGATGCTGTTTTCAAAAGACTCACTCCGTCAAATATAATTTCAAACAAATAAAAATTCCATCAAAGATAGTACACAGTTCAAAGTTATAGTATACAAAAGTGTTTTAGTGCTGTGTTTATCCAGAATGCATGGGCAATGATTAAATATTACCAGTTTTAACCACAAACATCAGCTGATCTTTCCCGCCAAAACTAGGGAAGGCATAACTGTGCGCTGGCAGATTTATTACCTCGGGATCTGCATTCAGGTCACCGAACTAAGATAGCACTCCGGCGTAAGGAAAAAACACCTGTCATAATGTCTGAGAAAAGCTGCTGTGTCACTATAAGGCAGTATATCTTAACCTTTTAGAAGTTCTGCACCTCTTTACAGCATCTAAAGAAACTTTGCACACCTTTAAAGCATCTTATGAAGCCTCGCGCCCCTTTGCATTATCTTAAGAAGCTTCACACACCATTATCTTCTAGCTCACAAAATATGTCAATAATATACAAGTATGTTTTAGGAAATGCCATCAATGGTACTTATACCTTGTAGCAGTATGGCAGCTTGTGTACCCTGACAATCCCCAGAGCTATGCCAGTGGGAGTTTTACTCCTGGTAGGTTCAACCAAGTGGGACTGGTCTGCATGGGTAGGGGTCAGACAAAAGCTGGTACCCTCGTCCTCCAGGTTGGGGGTTTTAGCACAGGGCCAACACCCCTGTCTATGTAAAAAATCGCACATGTTATGGAAACAGCAACAAATGGAAAAACTTTGATGCGGGATGGACATCCGGAGTCTCGGGCTCATATGACTGCCAATGGTGAAAGCCAAAAGGAAGCCATTGGCATGAAAACGGATGCCCTGACCGCTAAACACGAAACCAGAATTGGATTTTTGAATGTCAGAACTATGAATGAGGCAGGAAAGCTGAGACAAATCACAGCAGAGATGAGGGACTGCAAATTACATATCCCGGGAATAAGCGAGAGCAAATGGACAGGGACGGGGAGAATAAAAACAGCTACAGGGGAAACAGTACTTTATTCTGGTAGAGAGTATGGTCAGCACAACGAAAGTGTAGCCATTATCCTGAAGAAAGGACTGGAAAGGTCTTTACTGGAATGGAAACCCATCAACAACTGATAAGAACAAGACTGAGAGGGAGATTCACCAACACCACAATTATACAATGCTATGCACCAACAAATGACAGCGATGAAGAGATCAAGAACGAGTTCTATCAACAGGTACGAAAGGAAATAGAAACTGCACCCAGGTACAATCTTATTATAGTAATAGGGTGTTGCAGACTTTTCTTTGCTTGAGTGGGCTAATATTGTATTTCGTTTCATGCAATGTTTCTTCATTTGTTCTGTTTGTCACCAAGTATCGTTTTATGCCGCAACACTGGATTCGTTTTATAATTTTCTTAGATGTTTGAATATAAATGTTCATTCAATAAACTTCTCATGTATTTATCTGTTAGTGTTGTATTATTTCATTCCATCTCTTACTGGTTTGACAGAGTATGTATTCTTCTAACTAATACGTTTGAAGGTCAACGGTCAATATTCATACAACTGTCAGAACTGGAACATTCGAACGCCTTCACTGAATAAGTCTCGTTTTGACGACTTAAAATAGTTTAATAATTATCCATCTTTTCATCATGAACCTTCAACAATAATATATTTCACATTAAAGGAAACTTGTTGCATCACAGTTCAGAGTCTACAGTTTATCCGACATTGCACGTCTGTTACTTTACAGTCTTAAATAACGTTCATTATTTTTTAGCCAACTGCTTGGCATAATTATTATAGTTACTCAATATTAATATTTCAGCTACCAGTTCCATTAGGGTCACTGCCTAATATACATATCAAAACTCTGTCTATATTATCAACTCAGTTTTACATTATCTCTGCGTTCGTATTTCACAAATATCGCTTATAAGAATTATTGCGTTCAAATACTACCGCCTTACATAATTCTAGACTCACTGGTCCTTAAACACATTATTATTTCATAAGCTTTGAAAGCACTATATTACATACATAATCCTTAGTGGTTCTACCACGCAATCCGAAAACACTGTTATATGCCCGAAGGCTACACAAAGACTCTGTAGTTACTAGGACTAGCGCGTCATACAACGTTTTACGCGAACCTTATTATTATATTTAGTGGAGGTGTTGCAGGGTGCGACCATCTGAATCAAGTTAAAACCAAAATGCTCGCAAACCATGCAACAATCCTCAACATAGGGGACCTCAATGCGAAAGTTAGAACACACAATAATTATAACGAAAGAGTAATGGGGAAATGCAGCAGTGGAACAGTAAATGAGAATGGGGACAAATGAATAAGCTTCTGCAGTATTAACAACCTGGTCATTCGAAGAACACTTTTTCCACACAAAGAAGTGCTCAAGTTAACGTGAGAATCACCAAACTGATGGTACAGAAACCAGATAGATCACATATTGATCAATGGCAGATGGAGACATGCATTACAAGACGTGAAAGTAAGAAGAGGTGCAGATGGGGGAAGTGATCATCACCTAGTAGTAGCACGACTGAAGGTGAAACTCAGAGCTGCGGGACCAGTTGCAGTCAAACATAAAAGATATAACATCACGAAACTTAAGGACCCTCTCACCAGAAAAGCTTTCGTGGTTGACGTAAAGAGACGATATCAGATTACCAAAAGCCAGGAAAGAACAGAGATAGATGATGTCAACCAGAAATTCAACACCATCTCAACAATATACAAGGAAAGCAGCAAGTCATGCTTGGGATTCCAGGTAAGAAAGAGCCAAGACTGGATAACACCAGAAACGCTAAACACAATTGCAAAGAGAAAGGAAATGAAAAGAAAGAAAACAGAAGCTAAGTCTCCCAGGATAAAGGCAATATATAGTGAACAGTACAGTCAGCTGGACAAGGAAGTAAAACGTCAAACCTGTGCTAACAAAAGGACATTTCTGGATGACCTTGCAAGACAGGCAGAAGAGGCAGCACTGAGAAATGAACAAAGCACAGTTTATAAAATAACTAAAACTATCAGTGGAAAACGAGGTGCAAACAACATAATGTTAGTAAGAGACAAGCAAGGAAATCTCATCACCACAGCACTGGGGCAGGAAACAAGATGGGCAGAGCACTTCAGAAAAACACTGAATAAGGAACCACCAGAGACTCAGCTGAATGTTCCTGAGGCCAAAAGTGACTTTGACGTAAAGAAGAAATCATCACAGCTATCAAACGGTTTAAAAAAATGGAAAAGCGCCTGGTCACGACAATCTAAATGCTGAGTTATTCAAGGCAGACCCTGAACTAACAGCAGAACTATTAGAACCACTATTTGCACAAGTTTGGGAAACTGAGACAACACCAACAGAGTGGAGTAAAGGAATAATTGTCAAATTGCCCAAAAAGGGAGACCTTGCAGACTGCAACAACTGGAGAGGAATTACCCTCCTCTCAGTTCCCAGCAAAATACTGTGCAGGATAATCATCCATAGCATTTCAAAAGCAGTTGACCATAAACTGAGGAAAGAACAAGTGGGTTTTAGAAAGAACAGAAGATGTGCAGAATATATGTTATTCCTCAGGAACATTATAGAGCAGTGCTCAGAATGGCAGAGACAGCTATACATTAACTTTGTTGATTTTGAAAAGGCTTTCGACAGCATACACAGGGACAGCCTATGGAAAATACTGAGGGCTTATGGAATTCCCAGCTGCATTGTTTCCATCATAAAAAGCCTCTATTCGAACTTTACATGCAGTGTTGGATTGAGCAATGTAACTTTCGAAGTGAAAACAGGAGTACGACTGGGAATGCCCATTATCAACAACATTATTTTTGACAGCCATAGACTGGGTGATGCACCAGACAACAGAGGAATTAGATGGACAACATTTTCTACACTGGAAGACCTGGAATATGCAGATGACATTCCATTACTCGTGCATTCACATCAACACATTCAAGAAAAAACCGATAGACTGGATAAGTATGGCCAGCAGGTTGTCCTGAACATCAATCTGAGGAAGACAGAGGTCATGACACTAAATATGGGCAATCCTGAGCCAATAACAGTAAGGAATCAGAAGTTAGAACAGACAGACACATTTACTTACTTAGGATGCATAGCAAAACCTAACGGCAGAACAAGCAAGGACATTAACAACAGAATGAATAAAGCGAGAACAGCCTTTGATAGTCTCAACAACATTTGGAAGTCTTCCCAGTACAGCACAAACACCAAATTAAGACTGTATGAGAGCTGTGTACTTTCTGTGCTTCTCTATCGTGCGGAATGCTGGAGAGTAACAGAGAAGGGAATGTCGAAACTGTCCTCCTTCCACACAATCTGCCTAAGGAAAATTCTCAGAATCTTTTGGCCAAACACCATCAGCAACCAAGAACTACTTATTCAGAGTAACCAGGAGGACATGCACACCATCATAACTGGCAGACGCCGAAGTTGGGTTGGCCACGTCCTCAGAAGGGACCCTAATACCATCACAAGATCAGCTATGCTATGGACCTCCGAGGGAAAGCGAAAGAGAGGCCAACCAAAAACAACTTGGCGGAGAACTGTGGAAGCCGAGATGCAAAGAATGAACCAGAGTTGGGGCACTGTACGAAGGATGGCCGCTGACCAAGCAAAGTGGAATCAATTTGTTGCTGCCCTACAAGACGCCGCCAGGTGTGATGACCACTGACTGCTTTGGTGGTTGGCGGTTATGGATTAAAGAAGAAAGAAGAAGAGATGTTTTAGGAAAATGTTATTTACAGCATGTGACTAAGATTCGGTATAAAATTCACGTCAATGTTCTATTTTGTACAAATACGTTTCAGTTCTGTGTATTTTATAATGTTAATGATGATTCACCTTCTAAAATAACTGGTATGTCTTGCACCCCCTGAAGGTAGATCGCATAACCCAAGGGGGTGCATGCACCCCTGGTTAAGAAACACTGCCATTAGAAGATGAAACATTACATGTTTATGCTAGCTGAAGTAACACATCTTGTAAATTAAAGAAAACTGCCTCATACCATGGTGCTTAATGGCATACATGGGAGAAAGTAAAGAGAAACTAAGTATCATCATTGACCTCTGGTTGAGCAGGCAAAATAAAATGCCAAATCTTGTTTTGATATGATTAAACAGACACATACAGAGTCATTGTTGTTCTGCTATGATTAAATAGAGCCTTATTTATTGGCGACCAGAGAAACTCTGCGAAAGTTAATGTCAGCTGTAATGATGCTGACCACATCACCCCTAGTGTGCCGTATGGTCAAGAAAATATGGGCTTAACACTATATTCCCAATATGCCTCAATGAGCGTGTAACGGGATCCTTTACTTTTTAAAAAAAAAATGATTAAACAGGCATATACAATGTCATTCTTGTTTTGATGTGGTTAAACAGGCACATATAATGTAATTTTTGTATTTATATGATAAGATGGGTACATACAATGTGATTCTTGTTTTAATGATTTTCAACAGGTACATACAATGTCATTCCTATTTTGATATGATTAAATAGCCACATGCAACATATTTAGTGTTTTGATATGATTAAATAGGCATATACAATTTAATTCTTGTTTTGATATGATTAAAAGCCACTGTGATGATGTCACCATGATACAACGATAAAATATCTCCAAATTTAACGATAAAATGTAGGGTTAAAAATAATCCGTAAGATACTAGGAGACATGCTCGCCCATGCCAGCCTTTCCCACCACCATTTAAAACTAACAAGTTGGAAGTGCAGACGAAACGTTTACCCTTTGTAGACGGGAGGGGGGAAACGAAACGGAGATCAAAAAGGAAAAATATGCCTGAACACGTGTTTGAAGATCGCAAGGCTAAAAGACACAATTGGGGGTGAAAGGAAAAAAATTCACGTCCCTAGTTGACATAAAGTAAGGAAATGGACAAGAAAACGACTTTAGCTCGTGTCAGAAACAGTCATTTCTTGGACTTTTACGATACTTGATTGTTATTTGAATGCCGCGGCAAAACACAGTGGAGAAGGTTCTCGAACATATTTCAAAAAACCAACTAACCTTGAAAAAGTAACTTTTTCTTAATAATAATGGTAGGAATATACAGGGTTCGTAGCGACCTTGAAAAACCATGAAAAACCTGGAAAATGAAAAAAAAAATTCCAGGCCTTGAAAAGCCTGGAAAAATGGCTAACAGCCTTGAATTTCCCGCATCGGACCTTGAAAAAATATTAAAAATCGGAAGTTTTCCTTTTTTCGGTTATTGATGGTATTTTTCGTTAAACTTCAGTTACCGCAGAATTTTTACTTCCCTTTGGGCACAAAATCCATTTCCAGACGTTTTCGGCGGTTCGTGTTTTCGGCGATTTGCGTTTTCGGCGAATTGCGTTAACGATGTGAAGCAGATTTATTTTTAGCGCGCATGTCTGTTGTTACTCGAAAGCGGTAATTTCCTATTACTCCTGGGTTTTTGCTCCGCAGTGAATATGTGTAGTTATGTCTTGTATCGTAACAGTTAGGGTTAGATTTAGTATTAAGGTTAGGATTAGGGTTAACGCTAACCCAAATCCAAACCCTAATACTAAACCTAACCCTAACTGCTACGAAAGGACACATAACTACACATATTCACTGCGGAGCAAAAACCCATGACTGGGAAAAAATGTATTTATAACCTCAGACCTAAGGGCCTTTTATATTTGGATATGCGCCCTAATATAACCGACAAGGTTGAACGGAACGCGCCTCGCCAAAACTTAAAAAAAAAAAAAACAACAACACCAAGAACTTGTCTCTACGCATTCATGTTGTATTAAATCGTTCATTTCAACTGAGGTAAGTAGGCCCTAATAAATTCATTTATAAAACATATTTACATAGGCTAAGTGCGGTTTATAGATAGGCCTACTGTACTTGCGGCCATAATTTACAATGTAGGCCTATTTACAGTTATTTTTAACCATGGCCAAAATTAGTGTTTGAATGAAATTTCTTGGTTTACAACTGCTTACGAGAATATGTTTGACACAGTTTGAGATGGTCAAGAATAGAAATTGATGGCGATTCCATATCCTATAGCCTACTCTGTTATCAGACGTGTCCCACTGTTCATTTCACCACATTTTTGGGAAATAAATATATTTTGAATGCTTTTTCATTATATTTATAATGAAGAGACATATCCCGTTCTACTCTGCAGGGTTATAATTAGGATATGCCTAGGCCTACATGTTTTCAATTCCAGATAACATGAATAACCGCCGATACATGAAAGTGGTGTCACATCTGTCAAATCACTGTAATTAGGATAAATGAAAATTACCAATTTTGTGCATAGACCTATGTTATTTAAAATTTTTAAAATAATTAAAATTTTTTTTTTTAAAATCGAAACAAACAGAAACGATAAAACAAAACAAACCCCAACAAAAAAAATCAAACAAAAATAGTAAAGATGGGGAGGGGGTGTGTGTGTGTAAAGGCCTGATGTTTCCAGTTAGATATTTAATAGATTTTCACTTATCTTAAGTGTTATAAGGATATCATCATACCTTCACCCTCCCAATTACTATATATTAACTTTTGTTCTAGTTAAATATTGTTTGACTATATTATTCTTCTATATTTTCTTTGTCTTTTGTCCTCGTAAGACGAATCACCTTTTTTCGATTTTTTTTCAAACCCATCCATTGTATTCCACGTCTTACCGCAGTTCCCCTCAACTTCTCTGAAAATAGGAAGCATTTTCCTGTAGCATTGAAGAAAAAACAACTCAAATTGAAAAAGACAAATCATCCTGTGTTTTGTGCGACAGAAGATAAGGCATGCCGACAGTCACCTGGCATGATATGAAAAGATTTAACCTTATATCTACTGTTCACTCCAATGATAATATAAACAAGACAGAAAGACAAATTCTTTAGGGCAGAACAATTCAGAAGCCTTTGCTTGCAGAAAAATACAGCAAAAGTATGGGAGGTGTCGACTACTTCAGCCAACTAGGTGCAAGCTACCCCTACCCACACATATCCTATTTTTATATCATTTCTTAGTTGAAACTGCCCTGTCAATGGGCACATAACCTACAACACTGCCAACTCTACAAAAAAAGATCAAAGCAAAGATCAGGATGTCAGTATGACTCTTATTGAACCTGCTATTCTTCACGTAATGTGACACCTTCAAAACCACAGGTCACAACAACACGACTTACTGAGCACCACTTCATTGATAAATATGAAAGGACAAGGTACAAACCAGACTGTAAAGTGTGTAAGGCTGCAGGGAACAGAAGCCAGACTTGCATGTACTGCCCAGATTGCAATGTACCTCTATGCCTGATATTCTGCTTCAAGTTATACCACACAGTCAAGGATTATCAACGATCCAGACAAAGATTCTTGCAGAGGCCTACAGCTACAACTTCAATCCCAGTTAATAAAGGAAGCAGCTCAGACTCCAACTAGAGGTACGTAGCTACTCAAACATTTACAAACGCTCATTGTCATGCCACAGACGCAGAATACATTCAAAAAAGACAACCGCGAAAAATAGTTTTTTTTGCATTTTATTCACAATTTTATTAGCCTTTTATGTTGATATACGTTAATCATTAAATCAATATGTCAATCAAGCTTATTTTATTCATTGACATCCATGTCACTAACATTTTATTGTGCTGACGTTGAACAAATTCGCTAAAAACTGGGAAAAGATGTCTGTTTTTCAATCTTTTATGAATTAAAAAAAAAAAAAATGTTCTTTTTAAAGAAATCTGCAAACACCCTTGGTAATGGGAGACGGTAATGCTCCGGATTGCTGTTCAGCAAAGTGATAATTATATCTGAGAAAATTAGATGAGGAAAATATTAGAGTTTCCCATCCTTGAAAATCACGTGCTGGACCTGGAAAAAGCCTGGAAAATGCTTGAAGAAATTTGCTATGAACCCTGAATATAAAACCTAGCTAGTTTGATAGCCCATCTTGAGCAGAGAAATAATATACTTTAAATTATACAGACGGATAGATAATAATGAAGATATTGACAAAAGACTGTATTGTTCATATCAGACAAGCGACTGCACTGTTAAAAAATGTCACTAAATTTTCAAAAATTGCGGCCTTGAGACGCAGATGCAAAATCGAGCTGTAATTAAAGAGAGGGGAAATGGGGGAGTATTGTGGCTAAAAATAACTTCGGAGGCAAAAGTGTGTAGGATACTGCATGGAGGGGTCCAAGAACCAAGCGTGTTTTTTGTATGAAAAACAAGTAGAGACAGACGGACCAACAGACAGTAATACATACTTGACTGAGAGCTGACTGAATTGACTTTGGTTGAATATTTGAAAGCAAGGGGGGAAGTCGGCGATTGGTCAACGCATTTTATAGTAGCGGGACAGAGATGTGAAAGTTTGCCATTTTACATAAGTCTGTTCAGAGACGCAGTTTAAATTAATAAGTGGTGGGGATTTCAGAAGAATACAAATATATAGTGGGACGCCATCATACAGCCAGCAGCTCAGCTGAGTTTTGCTAGCAAATTTAACTGTGTTCTCAATTCTGAATTCTGGTAAGAATGAAAGAAATTCTTTTATACATTTTAATATTTCGAGTGATTGATACTGCCATATTATATAAAATGATTACGACAAGTAAGTGCTCGCTCTAGATCCCCAGCCCCAGTTCAGGGTCTAGAGACAAACAAAATATATGGACGCCTACTAAAACTATGAAGGCGGATCTATTGTTGAGATCAGTGGAACATATCACCTATCCTATTGAATAGAAGGAAACTATTGAACATATCTCAGATGCAAGATAGTCTTGGGGGACTGGTACAATATGAAAACAACTAGGTAAGATGTACTGTGTGGTCAGAGAGATCTGACCCAGTCTGTGTGGTGTTGTTGTGTAGTGTTGTGTGCAGAAGTGGCTCAGGAGGTAGAGTTCTGACACATGACCCAATACTTTTGTTTCAGAATTGTGAGTTTCTGTTTGGCACCAAAGCGGTGCCGAATGCTGTTGTAAAATACACAAGCGTGGACCAGTGCAGTCTAACATTGTGTCAGAGCAGCCGTATATTGCCCCCAGCACGGAGAGGTGGGGCCACCAGACTCCTGTACAAGATCGACGCAGTCGAGATACGTGAGATCTGGCCTGCTGGAAGTTCACCAACTGATTTATCAACTGATTTCCCAACGAATTTATCACTAATTTAACACCAAAGAAAGACATACCATTGTGGGAAAATAAACCTTGTATTCATCCCATAAGTCAATGGACAATGTTTGGCAGTCATAGGCTGGGCGTGATGATACCACCCCAACAGTACATACAGTATTAGTCTCCTGGGACAATCTAATATAAATTATATTAACTGGACTTATAACATACCTTTGTAATCACATTCCATTTTATTATGTCATATAATTATGCATTCCATTCATAACTCCATAATCTTTCATATGTTCTGACCAACAAACGTTTGGATCAGAACAAATAAATTTACCAGAAAATTAATATTTAAAACTAAAACAGCCTGAGTTAGTTCAGTGTGTTATACATTATATTATTATTATTATTATTAGACTTATTAAATATCTGTGTATGTGTGGGTAATCTACTACAACACATTACAATTCAGTACCCTAGACTTTTTAACGTAGCTACATTCATTAGAAAAAAAGATATGTTTGAGGTCGTAAGTGGTAGCAAGAAGGGCCTTCTGTAATTCACATCAACATTTATCTCAGGAGCCTTCACAGCTGACCTCATTCATTACACTAGGTAACATCTCAACCATACAATACCATCAAAACCACTACAATATTGGGGTCTTGTCCAGGGATAATTAGATAATCATAAATATTAGAATCTCCTGGTGGGGGAACTAAACTAGTGGGGACAAATTGTAAAAATTTAAAAGGGTCCCTTAAAATATAAAAATGGAAAATCAAAGTTGGTGAATCTTCACAGCCAGTTAGTTAATTAATTAATTAGAATTACATTGGCCTATTTATTGATTATAATTACCTGTCATAAAGTAATTAAATTTACCCTGGTCAGTGTTATTTTGTGTGATGGCTGAGCTGGCAAAGTTCAGATCAGCTGCTGTGCTAACGGCGAAGGAAATGGGAATGGATGGTCAGGTTTTAATTCAGTATGTAACTGCTGAATGTGACAAGTATATGGAAAGGGAAGATAGGAGGTTAGCTGAAGAGAAGAGGCTGCAGATTGAGGCAGAAGAGAAACGACAGCAAAGGGAAGCAGAAGATAAAAGATTGACTGCCGAAAGGGAGGCAGAAGATAGAAGGTTGCAAAGGGAGCACGAATTACGACTAAGGGAGCTGGAATTACAAGGCCATGCTCCTGAAAATGGTGCCAGCCCTTTTGCCTCAGATGCTACGCCCAATCTGGGAGCCTCAAACTCAGCTATGGGGTTTCATTTAGACCATTTTGTTGAAAAAGACGATGACATAGAGGGGTACCTAGGACGTTTTGAGTTATTAGCTACTACATATGGGTTAGAGAGAGAGAGGTGGAGTTTAAAGCTATCACAGGGATTGAGAGGTACTTCTTATGAAGTATTTGCCAAAATGAACAGGGAAGACCAAGACAATTATGACATGTTAAAGCAGGCTTTGTTATTAAGGTACGAGAAGAATGGTGAATTTTATCGTAAGAAATTTAGAAATGCCAAACTGTTGTCTGGGGAGACATACCACCAATTCTCTGCTAGACTAGAAACCTATTTGGAGAAATGGACGGCTCTGGGGAAGACCCAAGATCTTAAAGAAATGATCATGATTGAGCAATTGAGAGAGTCCATGGCTCCAGACATGAGAAAATTTCTCATGGAACAAGGTGCAGAGAAGTTGGGGGAAATTTTAAATGTTGCTGAGAGGTATCAGGCAGCTCAGGCAGAGGTAAGTGGTGCTAAAAAGAAGCACATAGACAATTTTAAAGCTCCACAGCAATTTAATAAATTTGATAATAGAGAGCAGGGAAATAAAGGTAGGACAAACTTTGAGCGGCCAAGAACTGACTACCGCGACAGAAACTCACAGTTCAATGACCAAAAGTTCAATGAAAGAAAACCGTTGAACCAAGGAAAAAGATGGTGTAAATGGTGCAAGAAGGATAACCATAACACCGAATTTTGTAGAAGGAAACCTTCAAACATTGCTGCAATGAAGTTGGGGACGCAAAGATTAAAGGTTAATCCTAAGGTACAGCAGGAACCTTATCACCCCCCAGTTTGTGAGGATGTTATTTGCAATGGGGTCACCATAAGGTGCCTTTATGATACAGGTTTGGATTATGATTCAGTTGTGAAGTCTAGCCTAGTGGACCCAAGTCAGTATACCACAGAAACAGTGGAAATACAAGGGGCGACTAAGGAATTACCACTCATGACACTTCCCATCGCAAGGATAACGGTGAAAACTCACTATGTGGAAGGAGAAATCAGAGCAGCAGTGATAGATGAACCAATCTACCCTCTGATATTGGGGTGTAGGTACGTCTTCTTGGGGAATCCCGAGAGACCTGTGATCATGGCGACAGTACAGACCAGGTCACAGAAAAAGGAGGAAGAAGGTAAACCTATAAATGCTCATCCAGAGGAGATGAGGAAGGCGCAGGCTGAGGATAGGACACTCAAGCCATGTTTTAAAAAATTGCCCAAATGCCACACACCTCCAAGCAAGGGGGAATACTTTATGAAGAACAAACTATTATACAGGAAGGCCGGAACTGGAACAAATGGTCACAACCAGCTGGTTCTTCCCACTTCATATAGGGATAAAGTGATGGAACTCGGGCATGCGATTCCCTTCAGTGGTCACATGGGGATCAGCGCCACAGGACAGCGTATAGCTTGTCATTACTTCTGGCCAGGGATAACGGAGGATATAAAAAGATATGTCAAATCCTGTCCAGAATGTCAAAGGGTAGCTCCAAAGCACTGGACTGCTCCTGCAACTCTAGGGGAAATGCCCATAGTGGGAACACCTTTTGAGAGGGTTGCAGTAGATATTGTGGGACCTCTCACTCGGACCAAGAGGAGGAACAGTTACATCCTTACTCTGGTGGACACTTGTTCTATGTGGGGAGAGGCGGTAGCCCTGGTTCAGTAACGGAAGAAGTTTTTAAGCTATTTCAAGCCAGACACTTTCATTGTAGTCCGTACCATCCACAAGGGAACGGCCAGGTAGAGAGGTTTAATGGGACTCTCATTTCTATCCTGAGGAAGCTGGCACACGAAAAACCGGATCTGTGGGATCAATTCCTGCCCGCCGCGTTGTTTGCGTATCGGGAGGTACCACATAGTTCAACCGGGATGGCTCCCGCAACTCTGCTATTTGGGAGGCCAATAAAAGGTCCATTGGAAGCACTATTAAGGACCTGGACAGATGAGAAGGCAGAAGAGACTGTTACCTCATCTTATTAATACGTGAACGAACTGACCACTCGTCTGAAAGTTGGATGGAAACTGGCAAATGATAATTTGAGACAAGCCAGGAAGAAACATGCAGCATATTTTAATAGGAAGGCAAAGGACCGAGAATTAGCTGTGGGAGAGAAGGTGCTTCTTCTACTACCCGGCAGCCAGAATAAATTACAAATTGGATGGCAAGGTCCATATACGGTTCTAGAGATGGTGTCTAGAACAAACTATAAAATTGACAAAAAGGGGAAGGAGAAAGTTTATCATGTAAACCTTTTAAAGAAGTATCTGGACAGACCACTCCAGGAAAGCACCCCCTTACTGACCTTGGCTATCGCAACTCAAATGCAAAAGGAACCACTCACCTCGCATGAATACCCATTACATCCTTGTGAAACAGCCGCACAGGTAAAAGTCAGTAAGCACCTGACTAAAAATCAGAGGGAGAGAGTTCAACAGGTTCTGGAGGAACATACAGATGTATTAACAGATAAACCAGGACATACAAATTTGCTACAGTATGACATGAAACTGGTAGATTCAAACCCAATCTGTATGAGAGCCTATTCTATTCTGTTCGCGAAGGAGAAGGCATTGAAGGAAGAAATAGATTATTTGTTGAAGGAGGGGATTATTTCACACAGTGAATCATCTTTTAGTTCTAGTGTCGTTTTGTTGAGAAAACCGTCTGGGGAACACAGACTGTGCATAGATTACAGGAAACTGAATGCTGTCACAGAAGGACAAGTGGATCCATCACCAGACACAAAACAGTTATTTGCCAGACTGAACAAGGCAAAATACTTTTCAAAGGTGGATCTTAGTAAAGGCTATTACCAGATCCCAGTGAAGCCTGAAGTGAGACCTTATTTGGCTTTTAGCACTTCGGAAGGACATTATGAATTCAATATGCTACCATTCGGATTGAAAAATGCTCCGAGTGTATTTTCAAGGATGATGCGCAAATTGTTGGATCCCCTGAATAACCCATGTATCACGAATTTCATGGATGATATTCTCGTCGCCACAGAGACATTTGAAGAACACATTGATGCTCTAAAAATGTTATTTGATAGGCTTAGGGAGGCGAACTTAACTGCTAGGCCAACAAAATGTTGTATTGGATGCAAAGAGTTGGAATTCTTGGGACACACTGTATATCAGGGTAACATGACCCCTGATCCCAAGAACTTGGAAAAACTGCAGAGAGCACCTAGACCACAAACAAAAAAGGACGTGCGATCATTCGTGTCGTTATGCGGATTCTATCAAAAATATATCAAAAATTTTAACTCGATTTGTGCTCCTCTGACTGATCTGACTCGCAAGGGACTTCCAGATAAAATTATTTGGACTGCGCAATGTGAATTAGCTTTTCAAGAGTTAAAGGATAAACTCACTAGCAAGCCTATTCTCAAATTGCCTGATTTGACACAGGACTTCGTGGTGAGAACAGATGCAAGTAATGTAGGCCTTGGGGCGGCTTTGTTGCAAAGGTCATCTTCACCCGATGGGGAACTGAACCCAGTCGCTTATGCAAGCCGCAAATTGAATAAAGCGGAGCAAGGATATTCCACAAGCGAAAAAGAATGTTTAGCGTTAATCTGGGCGATAAAAAAGTTTCAAATCTATCTGTATGGTAGGACTTTTGTGGTCCAGACGGATCATCAGCCCCTCATATTCTTATCTCAGGCTAAGCATGAAAACGCAAGATTGTTGTGGTGGTCTTTATTACTACAACCTTATCAGTTTATTATCGAATACATCCCAGGGTCATTGAATGTCGGTGCAGATTTCCTCAGTTGGCACCCCTGTGATCAAAATTAGAGTAGTGGCAGGCGTGAGGAGTAATTTTATCTATGTGTATCACTGGTTTTGGAACTTGCCGTAGTGCATGTTCTCAGGTGGGGAGATGTGTGATGATGTCACCATGATACAATGATAAAATATCTCCAAATTTAACGATAAAATGTAGGGTTAAAAATAATCCGTAAAATACTAGGAGACATGCTCGCCCATGCCAGCCTTTCCCACTGCCCTTTAAAACTAACAAGTTGGAAGTGCAGACGAAACGTTTACCCTTTGTAGACGGGAGGGGGGAAACGAAACGGAGATCAAAAAGGAAAAATATGACTGAACACATGTTTGAAGATCGCAAGGCTAAAAGACGCAATTGGGGGTGAAAAGAAAAAAATTCATGTCCCTAGTTGACATAAAGTAAGGAAATGGACAAGAAAACGACTTTAGCTCGTGTCAGAAACAGTCATTTCTTGGACTTTTACGATACTTGATTGTTATTTGAATGCCGCGGCAAAACACAGTGGAGAAGGTTCTCGAACATATTTCAAAAAACCAACTAACCTTGAAAAAGTAACTTTTTCTTAATAATAATGGTAGGAATATAAAACCTAGCTAGTTTGATATTCTGAATTCTGGTAAGAATGAAAGAAATTCTTTTATACATTTTAATATTTCGAGTGATTGATACTGCCATATTATATAAAATGATTACGACAAGTAAGTGCTCGCTCTAGATCCCCAGCCCCAGTTCAGGGTCTAGAGACAAACAAAATATATGGACGCCTACTAAAACTATGAAGGCGGATCTATTGTTGAGATCAGTGGAACATATCACCTATCCTATTGAATAGAAGGAAACTATTGAACATATCTCAGATGCAAGATAGTCTTGGGGGACTGGTACAATATGAAAACAACTAGGTAAGATGTACTGTGTGGTCAGAGAGATCTGACCCAGTCTGTGTGGTGTTGTTGTGTAGTGTTGTGTGCAGAAGTGGCTCAGGAGGTAGAGTTCTGACACATGACCCAATACTTTTGTTTCAGAATTGTGAGTTTCTGTTTGGCACCAAAGCGGTGCCGAATGCTGTTGTAAAATACACAAGCGTGGACCAGTGCAGTCTAACATTGTGTCAGAGCAGCCGTATATTGCCCCCAGCACGGAGAGGTGGGGCCACCAGACTCCTGTACAAGATCGACGCAGTCGAGATACATGAGATCTGGCCTGCTGGAAGTTCACCAACTGATTTATCAACTGATTTCCCAACGAATTTATCACTAATTTAACACCAAAGAAAGACATACCATTGTGGGAAAATAAACCTTGTATTCATCCCATAAGTCAATGGACAATGTGTGGCAGTCATAGGCTGGGCGTGATGATACCACCCCAACAGTACATACAGTATTAGTCTCCTGGGACAATCTAATATAAATTATATTAACTAGACTTATAACATACCTTTGTAATCACATTCCATTTTATTATGTCATATAATTATGCATTCCATTCATAACTCCATAATCTTTCATATGTTCTGACCAACAAACGTTTGGATCAGAACAAATAAATTTACCAGAAAATTAATATTTAAAACTAAAACAGCCTGAGTTAGTTCAGTGTGTTATACATTATATTATTATTATTATTATTAGACTTATTAAATATCTGTGTATGTGTGGGTAATCTACTACAACACATTACAATTCAGTACCCTAGACTTTTTAACGTAGCTACATTCATTAGAAAAAAAGATATGTTTGAGGTCGTAAGTGGTAGCAAGAAGGGCCTTCTGTAATTCACATCAACATTTATCTCAGGAGCCTTCACAGCTGACCTCATTCATTACACTAGGTAACATCTCAACCATACAATACCATCAAAACCACTACAGCCACATACATCATATTTTGTGTTTAGATATGATTAAGCAGGTAAATACAACATATTTAGTGCTTTGATATAGCATATTTAGTGTTTTTACATGATTAAACAGGCACATACAACATATGTATAAATTAAAAAATAATATGGTAATTGGTATGAAATCAGTTTTACAAGTAAACGGTACACATGAGACAAGGGACGTTTCGGGTTTTACCCTTCGTCCGCCACAGTTACAAACAGGTGACAAGGACAAGAACTACATATAGGTACTACAAAGGTCTATGATGATGAGGAAAACGTCAAATGAGCGATACAAGCAGATGAAACCACGGTGATGAGCGAAACGATAACAGTAATAATGCAAGAAAATCGTGAAACCAGAAAGACATGTCGAAACAAGAAAGTAAATAATCAACGAAACGAAGACAGAAATGAACAACAATATTAAAATGCGTAAAAAAATCACTTAGCTGGATCGAGGAAAAGAACATTCAAAATGGCTGAAAAAATAAGGCGTCATGCGGAAGTGACGTAGGAGCTAGTGACTTCTAAGAACAGATAATTGAGGAAATGAAACGAACCAAAGCAAAAACAAGGATAGATAGGAAAATAACGACAGAAGCCACCAGAATTATGCAAAATGATGCTGGACATTCATCCCAGCAGGAGCTAAAACGCCCATTTGAAAAATAAGACAATTCTCCAACGAAAAGCGAGTTCGGTCGTCGCCAATACATGAACGGAGGGCAGGGACATGAATGTCAGAGTTACCTGAATGGTCAGGGCTGTTGAAGTGAAGGGCCACCGGTAAATGTTTGCCATGATGGATGTCACTCAAGTGCTCCCGAAACCTGTCTGCCAAACGTCTGCCAGTTTCACCAATATAGGTCATGCCACACCTCTTGCAGATGATAGCATAAATCAGGTTTCTGGATTCGCATGTGAAAGACTCCCCAATGGCAAATTTACTGTTCGGAAAGGAAACTGACTGCGTTTGGAGTACAAAAGGACAGGTCTTACATATGCAGCGTTGGCACGGTTTAGTACCAAAGTGAGAAGGACTAGTTTGTCTCAAGCGACTATGCACAAGAATATCCCTAAAATTCTTATCCTTACGATATGCCAACAAAGGGGTATCATGAAATAACTCTCTGGTATCAGGATCGGAGTGGAGAATAGGCAGATGACGGAACATAATTTTTTTCAGCGCCAAACAGTGAGAGTGGAAAGTTAAGACAAGTTTGAGTCTGTCAGATGTAGTAGTAGCTTTAGCAGTAAGTGCAACCTGACGAGTGACGGGACTAATGCGATTAAGGGCATCAGATAGGACTCTTTCAGGATAGTGACGGCGAAAAAACTCGAGTATTTCTTGAGCTCGTTCATGGAAATCATCTTCATCGTGACATATCCGACGTAAGCGTAGAAGTTGAGAGTAGGGAATGGAATTTTTACAGCTGGGAGGGTGAGAAGAGGTGTAAAGAAGGAAACCATGAGCATCAGTAGGTTTAGAAAAGACAGAGGTAGTAAGGCCAGTAGGAGTAATATTGACAGTGAAGTCAAGGAAGTTAACTGAAGTGTTTTGATGTGATTAAACAGGTACATACAACATATTTTGTGTTTTGATATGATTAAACAGGCACATACAACAAATTTAGTGTATTGATATGATTAAACTGACACATACAACATATTTAGTGTTTTGATATGATTAAACAGGTACATACAGTGTCATTCTTGATGAGCCTCACTACAAAGACCTTCTTGGTCAGCATGTAACACCACCCCCAGCTTCGGTGAGTTGAATGTTGGTTGATTTGTTTGTATTGGAGCATTTACAGAAATTGGCAGAAATTCTTTTCTTATCCTTGTTTTGTTAATGTGTTTTCCTTTCTTGTCTTTTCTTATACTAACCGTTCTTGGTTTTTGTTACTTTGTGCTTTTTTTCTTGTATGATTTTTATTAATGTCACTTTTCTTGTCTGTCTTTTGAAATCTTGTATCTTTGTTTTTTGTTTGTGTCTTTTCGTATGTCTTGTTAGAATATGCCTCTTATTACACCTATCTTTGATTACTTTTTGTATATTTTCTTAAATGTGAATTAAAAAAGATGAGAGGAAAATGACGAAAGTGTGTCCTATCGCCCATTTGAAAAATAAGTTTGTCCACTTGTTGTTAAGTTTATTAAATTATGTTTTTTAATGCTTTTTCCCTTATTTCTTTTTGTTTTTTTGTTTTTTTTGTAATTTTAATTTAGTTCCTGTCCCTTTTCTTGTCAGCCTTTATTTTTGTTTTTTCTTGTGATGATTTGTTTGTATAGTAACTAGTAAACTCTCATGATGGTGTCACTTACATGCATAAGCAAGAATGGCACATATGAAAGATATAATGAAATGGAAAGCAATTATTTTTAACTGCAATATTAATGTGTAAATCATGGTTTCTTAACCTGTGGTCCATGGACCTCTTGGGGGGTCCAGGAGTTTATTCTAGAAGGTTGTCGTAGATTTTTGATAGGGGAATTAAGACTTGGGTTGGTCCCTTCTGAATAGATTAGAATAAGTGATAGCCACGGTGAGAGATAATAATAGAAATAGATTTCACGAGTGAGATAAAGGAAATATATTAGAGTCTGTCTTGGTTCCAATGGTTGTTATTGCCGGGAGTTGTAGTGAGGATGAGCTCTCACTGCAGATAAAATACTTCTATGGCACGCGCCTCAAACAGCCTCTGACAACCAAGTCCAGCTCCCGGCCTTCACGTGTGGCTCAATTTGAGCCCGGTGGAACTGTTTCCACTGACGGGAGAAGGGGCAAAGGCGAGCGACTGGCGCCTTAAAACCAGCAGCTTCGGGCAGATAGGGCTCGTGATCCTTGGTTGGTAGCTTATCTAAGAGAAGGAACTCTGAATTCAAACCACCGCTGCCTTGCGGGAATATCCATTTATGGAATTGGCTTCGGGAGTAAACCCTGAGGATAAATCCGGAGTCGGAGTCCCTAAGGCAGTCTAATGTCGATTCGACATTATTCTGGCAACTCCTGCGACATGGCTGGTACCAAACTGTATCGGCTACTGCCGTTCCTTTGGATCTACCGGCTGTGTGGAGAGGGGGAACATGCTGCATGGGCAACAGCTTGATCTCCATATAACTGTGCCCAAGCTCGCGCCCTGGAGAGGACACTCCAGCTTCACCCTATAGGTGTCGGCAAAACACGGGAAGTAGCAGTTACCGGTTATAAGCATTTTGCCCAATTGGCGTAGGGCATGGCGCCAGGGGCTACTTCTGACAGTGGGAGAGGTTCTAGGATCTCACTGGACAGCTACCGCCCGCTTTAAGCTGGGCAGCCCCCAGTCAATAAGGTGTTGTCCCGCCACTGTCTGCTTTCCCCATTGGGTGCATGGGGATTAGGGTCAAACCCGAACTGTGGACAGAAAATTTTGCACCAAGCAATTATCGAAAAAATAGAAATAAGCAAACTCTCAGATTAGGATGTTGGAACATCCGGACTATGTTGACTGGACTATCAGAAAACCTACAGGATGTAAACGATGTAAGGAAGACAGCCATAATTAATGATGAGCTTAAACGACTTCAGGTGGATATAGCTGCACTTCAGGAAACGTGCCTGGCGGGCTCTGGAACGGTGAGCGAGAAGGACTACACATTTTATTGGCAAGGGAAAGATCTTAATAAAGCTAGAGAACACGGAGTAGGTTTTGCGGTCAAAAAATCACTAACTAAAATGGTTGAACCAGGCGAGAATGGATCAGAACGCCTGTTAACGCTCCGCCTGCAAACTAGCACAGGTCCCATCACCCTTGTCAGTGTGTATGCTCCTACTCTGTACTCTGCCTCAGAAGCTAAAGATGAGTTCTACGAGAATCTAACAGCAATTATCAAAAGCATACCTAGGCAAGAACAGCTTGTTCTCCTTGGTGACTTTAACGCTAGAGTGGGTGCCGATAATGTTTCATGGCCTTCATGTCTGGGCAGGTTTGGTATTGGCAAGATGAATGAAAATGGACAACGGCTCTTAGAGTTGTGCGTCCATCATGACCTCTGCGTGACCAACACCTACTTTCAGACAAAACCCCAGCATAAGGTGTCATGGAGACACCCACGATCCAAGCACTGGCACCAACTTGACCTGATTCTCGTCAGAAGGCCACTCCTCAGGTCTGTGCTCTCCACGCGCTCGTACCATAGTGCAGACTGTGATACAGATCACTCCTTGGTTTGCTGCAAAATCAGAGCACAACCAAGAAAACTCTATCGTGTCAGACATGAAGGGAAACCACGCATTGATACCAGCAAGATGTCAGACCCTTTCATGATCGCTCAATTCACTGCGACCTTCGAGAAAGTGCTCAGTAGCCCTCAGCATGGTGATACTATTACAGAGAACTGGGAGCATCTACGGAACACCATTCAAAGTACTGCACTTGCCACCTTTGATAAGAAAACAGCAAAGTCAAATGACTGGTTTGATGCTTCATCAGATGTGATGGCACCTGTCATTGAAGCTAAGCGCAGTGCTATGAATGAATACAAACGTTCACCGAGTGCCAGAACCCTACAGATCCTGAGGGCTATGAGAAGCAAAGTTCAACAAACTGCTCGACGCTGTGCAAATGACTACTGGCTCCAGCTCAGTGAGAGCATCCAGATCGCAGCGCAAACAGGCAACATTAGACAAATGTATGACGGTATAAAGAAAGCACTTGGCCCCCATAAAAGTAAGACGGCACCGCTAAAAACCATCAGCGGAGAGAAGCTAACCGATAAGGGTAAGCAGATGGAGAGGTGGGTCGAGCACTACTCTGAGCTTTACGCTACAGACAATACCGTTACGCCTGCAGCCCTTGATGGTGTCAACAGTCTGCCAACTGTGGAGGAGCTGGATGCTGAACCAACATTAGAGGAACTCAGCAAGGCCATTGATAGCTTGGCCTCTGGCAAAGCACCAGGCAGTGATGGGATTCCTCCTGATTTAATCAAATGCTGTAAGAGCATAGGATGCTGTGCCAGTGCTGGGAAGAGACAACTATTCCTTAAGACATGCGAGATGCCAAGATTGTAACACTGTATAAAAATAAAGGAGACAGAAGTGATTGCAATAACTACAGAGGCATCTCTCTTCTTAGTATTGTTGGTAAGGTTTTTGCCAAAGTCATCTTAATGCGACTACACAAGTTAGCTGAGCGCATATATCCAGAGTCACAGTGTGGATTCCGAGCTGGCAGATCAACAACAGACATGATCTTCTCTCTCCGCCAGCTTCAGGAAAAATCAAGAGAGCAGAAAAGACCATTATATATCGCCTTTATAGACCTCACAAAAGCATTCGACCTGGTTAGTAGGGATGGACTCTTTAAAATCCTCCTGAAAATAGGCTGCCCTTCTAAAATGCTGGAAATGATGAAGTCATTCCATGACGGCATGAAGGGAACAGTCCAATATGCTGGAAGCACGTCACAGCCCTTTGATATACGAAGTGGCGTTAAACAAGGCTGTGTTCTGGCTCCGACCCTCTTCGGAATCTTCTTTGCCTTACTCTTGAAGCATGCATTCAGAGATGCAACTGAAGGAATATGCCTTCACACTAGGTCAGATGGCCGTCTGTTTAATCTTTCAAGGCTGAAGGCAAAAACAAAAATCAGAAGGGTCACTATAAGAGACTTGTTGTTCGCTGATGATGCTGCAGTCGTCACTCAAAGCCAACAGGAGCTTCAGAGCTTGATGAATCGCTTCACTAAAGCATGCAAGGACTTTGGCCTCACAATAAGTCTAAAGAAAACAAATGTGCTGAGTCAGGATGTGGGTGCTGCACCAGTTATCACTATCGATAACTATGAATTGGCAGTGGTGCACCACTTCACATACCTAGGGTCTACCATCAATGACAAACTCTCACTGGATACAGAAATCGACAGCCGCATTGGCAAAGCTGCAGCTACCTTTGCCCGCCTCACATCGCGTGTTTGGGGAAACTCTAAACTCACAATGAAGACCAAAGCTGCGGTATATAATGCCTGCATCACCAGCACACTCCTATATGGCAGCGAGACCTGGAAGACCTATGCTAAGCAAGAAAGAAGGCTCAATACCTTCCATTTGCGGTGTCTACGCCGCATCCTCGGCATCTCATGGAAAGATAAAGTGACAAATGTCGAGGTGTTGTCACGTGCTGGCCTTCAAAGTATGTATACGCTTCTTAGACAGCGCAGACTTCGCTGGCTTGGCCATGTTCGCCGCATGGAAGATGGTCGCATCCCAAAAGATATCTTCTACGGACAATTAGCAGATGGCAAGAGAACAGTTGGGCGACCACAGCTGAGGTTCAGAGATGTGTGCAAGAGAGATATGAGGGCACTGGACATGGATCCAGCAACATGGGAGGATGAAGCTGCCGATCGCACTAAGTGGCGATGCTATTTACGGCGCCACCTCAGATTGGGCGAAGAGAGGCTCACACAAGAAGCAGAGGTGAGAAGAAAACGTCGAAAGGAGCACCAGGAAAGTAAGCAGCTGAGGGCTGTCACCTCAGGGGCGCATTCCCATAGTCAGTTATGACTGAAGGGGCTATTATTATTATTATGTCTCTGACCCTCGAGATGATTTCTCTCAGTCAGCCTATCATCTACAACAGATTAAGATTTGTCAGACCGTCTAGTATAATATATAGTAATATATATATCCCTCACATACACACACACCTAAGTGACTACAATAGACCCACAGACGTGAAACTATGACAATGAATATAGATAATTTGGAAGAGCTGACCGACACACTGATTAAGTTTAAGTGAATTTTAATTATCATCAGAAAATTCCATCACAACACATAAAATTTACATCAAGCATATACAAATAGTCCTAAAGTCAATGACTTGCTACAAGAATGATAGACCCAGAGGTATGATCTTTTCCCTCTATGTATAGCCCACAGTCCTGTTAGAAGAAAAGTGATAGCCCCAAAGAGTCACGGATACATATGCTATAGTCTAAGATTTCCCTTTAAAGGTATGAACAGACTTTGATACTCTGATCTATCCTAAGGAAAATATTGCTAGCAACAAAAACTTGCATAAAGAAATTTAAGACAGCAAAATGGGTGCCAAAATACAATAATAAAGGAATCGCTCAGTCCTGCATTCACTCTATTCAGTCAGCCGTGATCACTAGCTTGCATTCGTACTTACAGCTTTGGTAGCAACTTCTGGAAAAACAATTTTTCGGACATGCACATACAGAATCTCCAAGGTAGTCTTGGCCAAGAGAACCCCAGTCCCGAAAAGATAGGTTGAATCCACTACTTCAGGGAACGTTTCCTTGGTTATTCTTATTTGAGGATATCTGTTTCTGTCACATTAAAATTGTCCAGGCACGAACGTTAACAGTGAGCAAAGTGTCAATAGCTTAGATTTCTAGTAACTAGGAATGTCAGGTCGGTGCCTTCTCTCAGTATAGGACTTTATTTGGTCACACCACAACTAGTCAATGGAGCCGCGGTAGCATAGTGGTTAGTGCACTGGCTTCCTAGCGCAGTGGTCTATGGTTTGATCCCCAGATGAAGCGGGAATTTTTTAGGCCACAAACGGCTCCTGGGTCGACCCAGCCCCAAATGGGTACCAGAGCAACTCTGGGAAGGTTAAGGCGGCCGGCGTGATGCCGACCACATCACCCCTCGTGTGCCGACGGTCAAGATAATATGGGCCTAACACCATATTCCCAATATGCCTCAATGGGCGTGTAACGGGTTCCTTTACCTTTACAACTAGTCAGAACTCCGTCGGAATGTTACTGATAGTAATATTTTACTTGCCACAAGGGCTGAAAATGTACAAGGGGATTGACATAAGTCTTGGGCCTGACCATGAAGGAGTCACAGGAGGAAGATGAAACTTGGCACATTTAAAGTTCATCATATTTGCACTGAATGTGTGAAGTACGCGTTTGTTTCTTCAATGGGTTTTCTCGCTACGGTGCACGGCGCAATGTACCCTATTGACCGGATCTGCTGCTCCAAAGATTTGACAAAACAATGGAAAAGAAGGAGGCCAGAGCTGTGATATAATTTCTGATGTTTCAGTGAAAAACACCTACAGAAATACACAGGGAGATGGAACCAGTGTTTCGTGATTCTTGTACTTCATATACTTCGGTAAAAAACTGGTGTCAACAGTTTAAGTGCGGCCGCTCAAATGTTGTTGATCTGCCAAGATCTGGTAGACCAGCCTCAGAGTGCAATGATGAAAATGCAACAAGAGTGAAGAAAATCATTGTCCAGGATCGAAAAATGACAATTGTGGAGATAGCTAGTAGAGTAAAACTAAATGAAAGAACAGTTTAAAGAATTTTACACAACAGACTGAACATGAGAAAAGTGTGTGCATGCTGGGTTCCGTGACTGTTGACACGTGAACAGAAGCAAACGAGGGTAAATTGCTGTCAACAGTTGCTCAAAAAGTGTCAGTCAAAAAATTTTTTGGAGACCATGGTAACAGTAGATGAGACTTGGGTACACCATTATGACCCTGAATCCAAAATTGCTAGCATGCAATGGAAAACCCCGGACTCCCCAACACCTGTCAAGCCGAGAGCGCAGAAATCTGCAGGAAAAGTGATGCTGACTGTTTTTTGGGACGGCAAAGGTGTCCTTTTGAAATATTATCTGCCTCGTGGCAACACAGTTAATGGACAGTACTATGCAGATCTTCTCACCAAACTAAGAAAGGTTGTGACCAGGAAATGAGGGATAACGCTCACTCAGAATCTTCCTTTGCTTCAAGACAACGCGCCCTTTCACAAAGCACGGCTTGTGCAGCTAGCAGCCAATGATTTGAATATTGAAATTCTTCCACACCCACCATATTCTCCAGATTTGGCTCCATCAGACTTTTTTCTATTCCCAAATCTTAAAAAACAGCTAAAAGGAAATCATTTTGACAGCGATGAAGAGGTTATACTGGCATGTAATGACTGGTTTAGTTTGAAAAATAGGGTATTCTACTCCCAAGGTCTTTTCAAGGTCAAGCAGAGATGGCAGAAGTGTGTCAATTCAGACGGTGGCTATATTGAAAAGGAAAAAACACTATACAAAATTTTAGCTCTCTGTGACATGTCCTTCATGGTCAGGCCCAAGACTTATGTCAATCCCCTTGTACTTGAGGTTTTTCCCTGGAAGAATTAAATCTGGCGCAATAGGCCCATTACTCCATTTAATCTTAAAGTTCATGTAATGGGTACTCTGTCATTCTGGATGCCAACACAATGCCAGACAGGTTTTACTTTATACACCCAAGTCTTTAAGAAAAAAAATGTTTTTGTTCTTCACAGATGTTCCTCAGTACTAAAACCGTTGGTAAAGTTGGGCTACCCCAGTTTCACTGAATAAAGAGAAAACAACATATAAAATACTTATACATACTATTCCTCGGTTGTAACTTACATTATAAACTGCAAGCGCCGAGAGCTTGACTTATCGTTTAACACTCCTCGTGAAATAAGTTATATTCATAAAATCAATCATCATGAATTAGAAATACATACGTATTTCATCAATACTCAATGATGAATCAGTGCAGCTATAAGTTAGTTTAAAATATTCTCGACTGATTATTAGCAATTAAATTAAATTTATTTATAACTGCATGAGTTTAAGCTAGAAATTATAATTTATTCTGCTTTCCACTGAAACACGTTAACTAGAGAATATAACAGACTTATAAATTTAATTTCTTCTGCACAGAAATCTAGCTAGTGAAATGAAATAAGCAGTTATCGTTGAATCACTCAATACTACTAGATATATATATATATATATAATATTTTACCTCCAAGCAGAACTACAGACTAACACCATGAACTAGAATCATTCAATATAAGGGTATTTCAGAACTCTGCAAAAAATGTCGAGAAACTAGGACTTCGCAATACACAGGAGATTTCCTAGCACTAGCGATCTGTCTACTGCAACTGAAGAATGACTGAATGAAATCAAGTCCAAACTGCGGGGTAGATATATGAAACAGACAAAGGATCCCACGCTATTACGAAAACCCGAAATAGCACCGGTCTCCCTCTCTCCCCCTCTCTCTTTTAACACTTCCCATTAACTTAGACGCTGGCCATAACTGCCAAAAGTGCGTCTTCACACCTACTGCGACATGTCTCATTTCTGAGCTATGCAGATTAGCGCCTCCTCACACCTCACGTCGAGAAACTAGCCGAAGAAAAACTCGTGTCAGATGAAAATGTAGACAAATGTCTGCTCTCTATGTCTGACTAGACGAATTCTCACACTATTTCGTTCACATCCAGGAACTGACATATTACGCAATAAAATGCGTTACTAGTATGAGAAAAGAAACGGCAGAAGTCAGAACGGGAAAGTAATATTTGGTCACAAACGAATGAATGTGAAAAACAGGAAAAGGATAAAAGAGCGATAATAAAGCAGAGGACACGGGTAGAAAAGAATATAGAAAATTTATTGATCATAATCTCTATGCGACAAAGGTCTGTGTACATAACGTAAAATTTAAAATGTTAAGTTCTATATTATGCTTTTATATAATTTTTTCAAAGAAGGAGTCCATAGTCTTCATTGGACAATTAAAGGGGTCCACAGCCTTCATTGGACAATCAAAGGGGTCCATGGTAAAAAAAATGGTTAATAAAACCTGGTCTAAATTATTTTTCTGTAAACTTATTACCGGTACTATTAATGTTTCTATTTGTCATTGCAGAATAACACAGAATCATCTCTCATTAAAATGGGTAAGAAAAACATGTTTGATATTCATTATTCTATGTAATATACATGAGATAAACACAGTTTTGTTTCTTTTCTTATACATGCTAGTTTTTTTTTTTAAACAATTCTATTTATGTCTTTAATTTTCATCATCATTTCCATTTTTGCTCTGTATAGAGCAGGGGTCTGCAACTGGTCGATAGCGATCGACTGTTAGATTACAGGAAATGATTTGGTAGACCTTTGGGTTATGTAGGGAGAAGAAGAAAGATCAAATCTTAAAGCCAGGAAAATGAAGAACTACTCTCTACCATGAGCATTTAAAAGAACTGTATCCCCACAAATAAAGGTTTTTTATTCAGCAGGAACTGGGTTGGCCATGTCCTCAGAAGGGACCCTGTCACCATCACCAGAACTGCTATGCTATTGACCCCAGAAGGACGGCGAAAGAGAGGCAGACCAAAGACAACCTGACGAAGAACAATGGAGACTGATATGCAAAGCATAAACCAGAGTTGGGGCAAGGCACGAATGATTGCCACCAACCTAGCAAAATGGAGACAGTTTGTTGCTGCTCTACAAAACGCCACTAGGCGTGATGGCCACTGACTGCTTTGTCAGTCAGGGGTTAAGGATCCAAGAAGTAGAAGATGATTCAGCATTGCCAGTGAAAACTCATGCCTGGTAGAGAAAAAAGTTACACATAGTCTCCATTTATTCCAAAATTTCTGAATGAATACTCAGATACTCTCAAACATTAAAACAGATGATTTTATCATGGTAGAGCATTACAGAGCTCAGAGTTTCTAAAGTAGATCCTCACAGCTGTTATAGGGCATGGGGGCTGCTGCAGATGGCCTCCTTATAGGAAACTTGCACCAAAGCATGCATAGGCTCTTTCTGTGATAGTTTCTATAGCAATTTGTTTGACATGCTGAGGTTGCCATCCCCATCCCCACAGCCTCACTAGTTGCATCTTATGATGTGCCTGAGGGTACAGTGGAGCTATTTTTTATTTGTCTTCTCAGTGACACCCCCCACCCCGCAACTATACGGGGTTAAGTCTTGGGCTGTAATGCATTCATATTTTATTTCCAGTTAATTAAGTTTTATGCTTGACTTTTTTTAAATTTTAATCATGCAGTTTGACCTGCTGATTTATTATGAAAGAGCAGCTGCACAAACTATTGTAATTGGTAAATATACTATGTTAAACAATAATTTATGTAAATAATTTTATTTTCATCAGAAACTCTCCTATGTGTTGTATTCTACCTTAGTCCTCTTAATGAAATAATACAAGACACTTGTTGTTCTTAACATTTATTACACACAGAGATACAACATGTCTAACGTCTCGCAACGGCCATTATTCCAAGAGCCTTAACTCTTCTTCTCATATCTAAATGTATCTCTAAAATGTTGGATCTGAAATTACACTGTGTATATTTTGTACTTTCCTTGTTCAGGTTTTCCTCATCATTCATTGGGAGGGGAGAAAGACAGAGGAGAAAAGCCATCTATGTGCATGTGGTATGTTTGTATTGTTGTGTGATGTTATGTCATTGTCGTATAATGATAAGTAACGGTTGCTGTTTTTTTTACTTCTGCTGACTAACGTATATGTTGTCTTTGGTATCATGGGTAGGTTAATTTCAGTAATTGCATCATTTCTGGAGCTTCCAGTGAGTTGATCATTCCGTTAAATGAGATGATTTTGAGATTTGAAAACACAAAGGTAAATGTAGTTCTGTAGCAGATACTGCACAAGGGGATTGTAGTGTTAGAGACTTCAGTATACCGGTACTAGGTTTCAGCTTTATGAGATGGGGGTGACCAGTTCCCTTCCTTGCTGCCTTTACCTTCTTTAACTTAAGAGCAGAGTTAGATACCAATTTACAGCAGGTAGGCTAGAACATGATTGCTACCAGGTTTTGAATCAGGGACCTAGTTGCATTACAGTGAGTCAGGCACTGTAACCATTCTGCCAGTCAGTCACTCATGAAAAGCATGCGTCACAATTTGATGGATTCATAAAGTATCTATTACAGAAATTAAAAACAAAAAAGTAGCTACTCCCATCCTACCATCATAATGCCCGAGATTGATCCGTGCAAGAAAATTAAGAAATGAATTACCCATCACAACGTAAAGAGAGAATAGATACAAGTAGTAGAGACCTAGAATGAACTGGGCTAGCTCACTAAAAACATGTTCATACTGGATAATTTGTTCTTTCTTTGTGCCCTAAATTAGTGTTTTTTGTTAGTTTTTTTTTTAACCAAAATTATCATTTCTGGTTCTGCTGTAAGCATGGAAGCAGATACTTTTAGCTTAATTTATTTGTTCATCACAGGTTAGGTCATAAATAGTAAACAGAAGTAGTCTTGGAATTCGCTGGCAGGCTTAACCTCCAGAGACTGTTTGCCTTATCAGTTGTTGGCACACAGGACATAATTTATTAAATTGGCACAACTTGCTGATAAATGATTCTGAAGTAATAAGACATCATATGTTGCTGATAATAATACAGCTGTAGCTAGATTTCTGTGTTTCTTTATTATTCCTGCCACAGCCATCTTGACAGTAAATCAGCCCAAGGATTCAGCACCAGTGGTTATTTTTGTCCACAGTGTAAGAGCAAGTACTGTGAACTGCCTGTTGAGTGTAAAGCCTGCAGTAAGTAACTTTGCATGGTATTCTCTTTGTATTCTGAAAGATATTGGCAAATGCAGAAAATGAATGAATATGCACTTTGCCAGCTCTGTATATTTTAAATGGTAATTGGTACTAAAACATAAAGTAGTAGAACTGGGTGAATAGTTTTTAGGGTATACATTATCATCATCATCCTCTCCTTGTTTGCTCCCAATGAAGCTTGGGGCCATCAGCCCATTTGAGGAAACCTATGTCAAAGTGCAAACTCTAGAAGTGGGGGTTTGTGTAGTAATTTTTTTACATGATGAGGTTGCCAATCCAATGCATGGCTTCATATTAGTCACTTTGTACAGCATGCCTGAAGATGCAGTAGTATTGTTCTTTTTTGTCTTCTCAGATACCAAGAAAACCAGGAAGATAGATGATATAAACAGAGTGTAGGGTTATGAATGAGATGATATAAACAGAGTGTAGGGTTATGAATGAGATGATATAAACAGAGTGTAGGGTTATGAATGAGATGATATAAACAGAGTGTAGGGTTATGAATGAGATGATATAAATGCATTAAAAAAAATAATTGGAAAGGAATAACGGTCTGACCAATATAAATTTTCCTGTTCGTTTTCGCGTGGAAAAGACAGAGATAATGAGAATAGATCAGGAAATGATAACAAGATCGAACTTGAAACACCCCAACAAGATTTCAAATCAAACTCATATCTCGGGAGGAATGTAGACAGAGTTAGAGGGACAGCCAATGATAATAAAAATATATTTTACTAAAGGTAAGAGAAGCTTTCAGAAAAAACTTAAAAATGTCAAGTCATTCCTATTGTATGGTTCTGAAACATGGAGAACAACAAAAACAACAACTAAGGAAGCTACACGCTTTCATATATGGGTGCCTGCACAGAATTGAAGGATTGAAATGACATGACAAGGTCACCAATGTGGAACTGATGACAAGAACCAGACAAGTGCAAGTGGAACAAGAAATGAGCAGAAGATGCTGGCGATGGATAGGACACACACTGAGGAAATCTGATGATAGCATTACACGGCAGTCCTTGTTCTGGAATCCCCAGGGAAAGAGAGGCAGAGGTAGACCAAAAAACACATGGAGAAGAGAACTGGAGACAGAAGTGAAAATGGTGAGGAAGACATGGAAAGAACCTGAGTAGATGGCACACAACAGGAGGACTTAGCATGTGTTTGTTGAGGTCTATGCTCCTTTGGAGCTCAAGGGTGTTGACATTATAATTATGGGTAATCTGAGCTATTTTGAATCCATTGCTTAACCTGTTGCTGTATGGTACAAAGGTCTCATTCACTGTGGCATGACTGTTAAAGCAGTTTTTAATGTAATACTTTTAAAAATAGTAACTGCCTATTTACATAAAAATTTCTGTCATTAAACTGAAAACAATAAAAAAGAAAGAAAGAAAAACAATGAGCAGTCACTATCCTGCCACAGATCAAACTTTTTCAAGTCGTATAACAAGACGGTTGTGACAAACCAGGCTTGCCCCTTCCTCTGTAACATTATCAGTTCATAGTTATTTGGTATTCTTTAACTCTTTAAGCCCCAAGAGCCAGTATACTGTACTTCCCGCTAGACCCATTTGGCCCAATCAACAGTATACTGGCTTTCGTATCTCTTGATCCTTTCTAGGGCTGTTTTCTAATTTTGACAACTCAAAAACGCTATTTTCTTAAAGTATAGCCATCCATTATGGACTTTTGTTATTTATGAATATGAACATTAAAAAAAAATTATTTCCAAACAAAAACAATAAAAACATACTGGTATGGCCATTTTTGTTTGGGCCAAACCCACCTTTTTGCTTGGGACTGAAAGAGTTAATTAGGAGGTTATGTAGAGTTATTAATCTTTATGATCTACTTTCTTTCACTCTCATATAACCATGTCTCTTTCTCTCATAAAGTTGGAAACCTATCTCAGGCTTGTCTCATTGTGGTTCATTTAACCACATCTATTTCTCTCATATAAAGTTGGCTGTTTGTCTGAGGCTTCTCTCATCGTGTTCATATAACCACATCTGTTTCTCTCATAAAGTTGGCTGTTTGTCTGAGGCTTCTCTCATCGATCCTCATGAAGTTGGTCAGTCAGACCAGTTCTTTATGGTCATCTTGATCCTGTCATTGCTGTCATATAACTGCACCGGATTCTGTCATAAAGTTGGTAGTCTGTCTCAGGCTTTTCTCGTTGCCAATGTGTTTTTTTCCACAATCAGGTTTATTAAAGACAGTGCTGTCAGCTGCTGTCTTGTAATCACTATCATTGGAGGACATGTTCTACTGTTTACTTGTATTCCCCACATGGACACATGTCTGTCTGCCTGATTTTTAATTAGTTGATCAAATGGTATTTGAGTCTGCCGTGGCTTCTTCTCAGCCTGAAAATTATTACTTGATCTCTTCTTGGCAAGGAGTAATGTGTTTTTTTTTAAATATGACTCCGTTTTCTCTGTGCCATTTATCTTTGAAACCAATTTTTGATTATTTCTTTATGATGACACTAAATCTTTATGGTGACACCATAAAGTTGATGAGATCTGTCTGGGAGTTAGTGTGTGGTGAGGGGGTGTGATGTAAACTGATAAAGAGCTCGTGATCAATGATGCATGCTCACAATTTAAATGATTTGCGCTCAAGTCTGATGATCACTGATACATACTCATGACTTATATCATTTGCGCTGATGATTGATCCATTACATATATTATGAAAAATGATATACAATATTTTGTCATGACACTTGATCTGATTTCATATTGTTGTTCAGTATAGGATACTGTTGATGTTTATTCTCATCAAATATGCATTGACTTTTAACGCACCAATGATTCAAGATAATTCATTCTGTTGACATTCTGGGTCCAGGATAATTCATCCTCAATACATGCAGTGAAATACCAAGCTATATTCATATCCCATGACTTTATAACCACATCATAGCATGTTTTACATCAAATCCATATGCTTATTCAGTCTTCACATTTTCAGAAGCAAACACACACTATCTCAAAACTTCACATCACTACCACAGGCATTTTCATAACTCTCAAGGTACATGGGATCTGAACAAATTTAAAACCCAGAATTCCATACAACAGGTGTGTCTCTTAACAAAGAACACAAATGTGATGATGTATACCATTATGCATTAGACATGAATACAAAAACAGTGACAATTCATGTTTGCACATAGTGCAGTTAAAGGTATTAACTTTTATGCATTTCTCAATGAAAATGTAACTTGCAGAATGTGTCTTGATTCTTTCTCTGCAGGTCTGACGTTAGTCTCTGCTCCCCATCTTGCCAGGTCGTATCATCATCTCTTTCCACCAGAGCCATATAAAGAGTTTTTGACCTCTGACATTATAACAGATGGGCCAGTGTAGGTTTTCATCATCCGGACAATTTATCACTGCCTTAACTCTTTCATTCCAGAGTTATTTTGCACGCTGTGCCAGACTTTTTTTGGGGCAGAATTTTATAGAGTGAAGTGTTCATATTTCAGTCTAAATTTTTTTTTTAATTTTCCTTTGAACTAGCACATATTATATATCAACATGAAGGGGAATGGAAGGAGAATTGTAATTATTAATTTATTTTGTAGCATTAACAAACATGCTGTTAGTAGACATTAAAACATGATGAATGTTATTTGAAAAACACAAAAATATTGAAAGAAAAATGTGCACTTACCGATGGCCAGCTAATGTTGTAGTCATTAAAACTTACCATTCAGTCTTGAAAAATCAAGGTAATCCATTTTTGAAATAACACAACACTAGATATAGAACAATTTAGCACATTTAGTGCATTTATGCAGTGTATGCTGCAGCCACTAAAAACTTCACAACACTGAAAAAATCCTAGAATATATATATTACCATATTATGGCTTTTTCCAGCACATAAACTAGAAAAATATAAAATGAAACATCTTCATAATATATTTACATGATTATTTTATGATTCAAGCTTGCGCTGTGTGTGCCACAACTTGAAGCAGTGAGGATGAAGTCGAGGTTTGCCTTCGCATCCCTCACAAATAAAGACTGTCCGCTTTACATCCTTCGGTGTACTGCACACTCTGCAGCGTCCATCATTTTTTGCTCTTACAATAACATGCTTCGAGCCCTGAAGTCTTTCTATTGCATTTGACTTAATAGGACGGCCAATTTTGGATCTCATCATGTCATCTGCTTCAGTCATCAAGTCAGCTGCTGCTTCTGTAAGCTGGTTAATTAACTGATTCCGTACGCAAGATCTTTTAAAAGATGCAATGGCCGACCGCTGGGGCCGCAAGATCTTTTAAAAGACGCTGATTTATTTCGTTGTTTCTTTCTATTCTGATATTTTATACTGCCCGGAATTTATCTCGAACGGAAGTAAACACAAAACTGGGCAAATTTCAACAAGCTTCAACGTCTTTTATTTGCGTTTGAAGGGATTTTTTCACATTTATCTTCATCTTTAATCGTGTTTTGTCGTATCGCCATAATGGCCGAAAAACACACTGGATATGTTACTAATATGTGAACAGTGAACAAACTGTGTGCTCAACCATAACTTTCTTACTTTTTCTGTGTTTCTAAACGGATTACCTGCACAAAGAGAGCAGTGAAACTGTATTGTGTTAACAATTTATGTTACAAGCCTTACGTAAGTCGAAAATTTTTGTTCAAAATTTCAAGTTATCTTTTTTCCGTGTACAAGTTATCTGTTATAACATAAACATAACATAAAATTAGCTAGAAAGGCATATGGATTTATATTGTTCATCCAATGTTCTTTAATTTGATATATAATATGTTATACTTAACTCATGATTAGACACACATTGTCAGTAAACGTAAATTATGTATGTGTAAATTTTTGGGGCTTAAAAATAATTCCGTCCAGAGCTGAAAATAATTACGTACGGAAAGAGTTAAAATCAGCTTGAATTTTTTAAGTGACATTTTTGTGTCAGCGCCCTCTGGTCGAGACAAAACATATAGAATATGTGCATTATTGCAGCAAATCTCCACTATCCAGTGGTATATTTTCTTCCACCATTTATTGCTTTTCCTTGTGTGGAGTCCATAATAACTCAACATCTGGTCAGCCTTATCACAACCATTCATGCTCATATTGTAGCTATGGATAGTGGATGGTTTGGTTTTTTGCCTGTGTGTAATGTCTTCAGCATTTCCATTTGAAGTGACTATCACCACAGGTTTTTTTGCCTTTTTATCCTTCCATGCAGTGCACATAATTCTGTCATCTTTAGAGACCCAGTGCCGGCTTTCCATATGTTTCAAGGAAAGACCTTTCAGAGCAAGAGGAAAACCTTTTCTATTGGTCTGGAGTGTCCCTGTGAAATAGAATTTGTGTTCAAGAAGGAAATCAACTAAAGCTCTGGTGGTGTAATACCTGTCAGCATATATGTGATATCCACTTCCAATACAGCTGAGGAGGGTATTGAAGATTTTAATGGCATGGCCACTGTCAGAATCACACTCTGGATTGTATGATGTATCTGATCCATAATAAGTGAGCAGATTCAGTACATATCCAGTGGCACTGTCTACCAATCCAAAACTTTTTATGTGATACTTTTTGGGCTTGGATGCATTAAACTGCTTATATCTCCAACGCCCCTTGAAACCAATAATCATTTCATCAATTGAAATGTTTTCAAATGGTATAAATTTGAGCATAGCATGTACACAAAAGGCTCAATTTCGCTCTTTCCATCAGCATCTGCATCTCCCACATGAAGCATTGTGTGATATATAGCCTCAAATCTCTGTCTTTCAAACATTTTGATATAGAAAGGTGTATACAAGCTTGGCTCTCTTGAAAAGTAGTCGCGTATGCTTGGTCTCTTATCCAACCCCATTGAATTAGTGACTGCAATGAATTTTAAAAATTCATGCCTATTTACAGGTTTCCAGTTGTTATACACTGATTGTTTTTGAGCTGGGGTGTTCATCTGTACACATCTTGTGGCATATTCATTGATGCTTGTGATTATATATTCCATCACATCATTTCTGACAAGTGCCAAAAAGCAATCCAGTGGTGTTGATGTTTCATCAAAATATTCTGGGTTTACACCTGGTGCTGTTTTTGTTCCTCGTGGCTTGGGGATAAATCTAAAGTTGTTTGAAGTTTTAATCGTACTTCTAACATCATCAGCAACCTGTGACCAGTCATCTGGTGTTGTAAGCCTAGCTTTCTTACCTTTCGATAAGCCAGGCTGGGGCAACGCCCTCTCGTCACCTGAAACCGAAGTGTCTGACATGCCTGAAACACTTCCATCATCTAATAAAAAATTATCAGAGTCCATCAATTCATCTTCACTCTCCATTATACTTTCAAGTAAACTTAATGCTTTAGATGCAGACATTCGTCTAGAAGGCACAGAACTAATAGGAATATGACTTGCCATAACGCTAAAACCACACACAAATTTTTCACAAAATCAGATCACACTTGACTAGCTAATAAATTCGATAACAAAGAAATAACACGTGTGAACAGGTCAAAATCCTTCGATAAAAAGACCGGACAACTCTAACGGAAGTTTCGGTTAGGTTTAGAAAACATGGATTTGATTACATGGTTAAGTTTCTGCATTTCTTGGCGAGAATTCTTAAGTCACGCTCAGGGAGTTGCTATGGCACAGCGTGCAGCATTTAGCAACGCTCAGAGCGTTGCTTTGGAGTCTAAGAGTTAATGCTCATCCCTCTCTCTATGTGTTTGTGACCATTACATGTTTATGTATACAGTAAGGCCCCACTTTTCGACGTGCTAATACGGTGGTTTTTAGTTATATACAAGTTCTTTATGGTCATCGCTTATCCTGCTTTTTTGGTGTTTATTGGCATGACCCACCCAGAGCTGAGCCCAAGAATGGCTTCGGGCACCATTTTATTGTCAGTAATGCAGTCTGTTTACAGCACTTTTGCACTCAGCATCTCTCTTTATTTTGGCAATTTTTCAAACTTTTAAAATTTATTATTTAATAGAATATATTTTTTATCAATATACAATGGCATGTAAATGTAGTAGTGATAAAAAGAAAAGTATTAAGCCTCTTTCTTTAAATGCTATATATTCATTTTACCTGGAGCATAATTACACTCCTCTCAGTTCCCATCAAAAAAGTAGGCAGGATAATTATCCACAGAATTCTCAAAAGCAGTAGGTCATAAACTGAGGAAGGAACAAGCAGGATTCAGAAAGAACAGAAGATGCACATATCATATTTTCACCCTCAGGAACATGCATGGAGGCATATCTGGACTATGCACAATGCTTCAATATACATATGTGGAAGTGAACCTCTGTATGTGAGGCTAATTACACCCTTATTGACTCTTGAAATCATTGACACACTTCCAGGGATTCCCCCTGTGGTGAAATTTGTTGAGAACCCAGCATTGCACACTAAGCTTGGAGAAGTTACTTGAGCCCCAGATGTGATTTTTTGGCTTTGACCTGGTTGACTGCATGCAGGAGAATCTTACTATGGACCAGTGATAGGCAGGGGGATCTGAGAAGTGGCTGTGTGCAGGATGTGAAAATTCCTTGGGAGAGCCCAGAACCAGAGCAGAGTATTTTAGCTCTGCAAAGTTGGAGAGCCCCCTTGGATGGTGGGGAATGCACAGTATGCCACACACTTCTTACTCCTAGCTTGGGACCAGATGTGATGATCCTTTAAATGCAAGCCAAGCTGAAGAAACTAGGGCTCATGACTTCAACTCAGCTACAGGAAAAGCCTAGATCTACAGTGTAGATAATACCAAGGAGTCTTCAATTTGGCATTGGCTGCAAAAGAGCAATATGCTCATCAGCCCTAGTTAAACAACAAAACAACCCTCAGAAACATAATAGAGCAGTGCATAGAATGGCAAAGACAACTATATATAAACTTTGTCGATTTTAAAAAGGCATTTAACGGCACACACAGGGATAGCTTATGGAAAATATTAAGGGCTTATGGGATCCCTAGGTGTATTGTTTCCATCATAAAAAGTCAATGCTAACTTTACATGCAGTGTTGGGATGAGCAACCTTACTTTCGAAGTGAAAACAGGTGAATGACAGGGTTGCCCCTTGTCAACCATTCTATTTTTAACTGTCATAGACAACAGAGGATACCTCTAAAGGAATAAGATGGACAATGTTCACCACACTTGAAGATCTAGAATATGCAGATGATATTGCACTACTCTCACATTCACATCAGCACATCCAAGAAAAAACAGACAGACTGAATAAATACAGCCAACAAGTGGGACTGAATATCAATCTGAAGAAGACAGAAATTATGACACTCAATGTAATAAATCCCGAGTCCATAAGAATAAGGAACCAAAAGCTGGAACAAACAAATACATTTACATATCGAGGAAGCATAGTAACACCAGATGGCGGAACAAGCAATGACATCATTAACATAATGAAGAAAGCCAGAACAGCCTTTGCAAATCTAAACAACATTTGGAAATCTTCTCAGTACAGCACAAACACCAAATTAAGATTATATGAAAGTTGCATACTTTCTGTACTTTAGTATGGCACGAAGTACTGGAGAGTAACAGAAAAGGTAGTGTCAAAATTATCCTCTTTCCACACAACCTGCCTAAGGAAAGTTCTTTGAATTGTTTTTATCCCAATACAATCTCCAAGTGGGAACTGCTTACACGATGCAGTCAAAAAGGCATGCATACCATCATTGCAGGCAGATGCTGGAACTGGGTTTGGCCATGTCCTCAGAAGGGACACTGACACCATCACCAGAACTGCTATGCAATGGACCCCAGAAGAATGACGAAAGAGAGACAGAGCAAAAACAACCTGGCGGAGAACAGTGGAGGCTGAGATGCAAAGTATGAACCAGAGTTGGGGCACAGTATGAAGGATGGCCACTGACCAAGCAAAATGGGGTCAGTTTGTTGCTGCCCTACATGACGCCCAAGGCATGATGGCCACTGACTGCTTTGTCAGTCAGGGGCTAAGGATCCAAGAAGAAGAAGATTCATTTTACTTTCGTATCATTTTTTTTTAGGCCTAGCTCTATTGCCTACTTAATATATGTTATTGTAAACATATTATTGAGGGTAAACAGATGGAGAGGTTAGGTCAAGCTCTATTCTGAGCTTTACGCTAGAGAAAATACCATTATGCTTGCAGCCCTTGACGCTGTCACATGCCTGCCAACTATGGAGGAGCTGGATACTGAACCAACATTGGAAGAACTCAGCAAGGCCATTGATAACGTGGCCTCTGGCAAAGTACCAGGCAGCAAAGGGATTCCTCTCGATTTAGTCAAATGCTTTAAGAAAACACTTACATCCCATACAAATAGTGCTGTTTCAGTGCTGGGAAGAGAGAGCTATCCCTCAAGACATGCGAGATGCCAAGATTGTAATACTATATAAAAATAAAGGAGACAGAAGTGATTGCAACAACTACAGAGGCATCTCTCTTCTTAGTATTGTTGGTAAGGTTTTTGCCAGTCATCTTAACTCTTAATATCCGGCTGGCCTTTTAGGGAGGCCGACAATCGATCGCCATTTTACGGCCGGCCTTTCTTAAAGGTCGTTAGGTGTCCGTGTCAATAACAAAAGTTTTAACATTATTTACATACTTTTCTTCCCATAAAAGAGTTCTAATGCCATTTCCGGTAAACCTCGTGTTTGAAGATACTGGAATACTCAAATTTTGTGTGAAATATTGATCGATTTCGATTAAATAACGTAGGGCTCATACAAAAAAATTTTTTTTGTCTGTCTGGGAATCGCTTCGTGTTCAAATGGCCGTTCGAAAAGATTATCAGCTGAACATGCATCACAGTTTATTAAATCATGGATTGATAATGACAGCGATGAGTTCTCGAGCACGGATAGTTCAGATGACGCTGAATTTAGCGATACATTAGCAGATTTTGAGGACAAGGGGGCGTGGATGGACCTAGTTATAGAACTGGTAGAGGATTGCTAAAAGGGAAAGGTAAATGCCATAAAAATGAAAGAGAAGATAGATCTAGATTACAGCTGAGATCGGTAATCACTGAATCTGGTAATGCTGAGCTTCAGAACCACAATATTATTGAACAGGAGGTTGAATGGAATGAAGTTGATAAGGGTTCAACTCAGAATGTATTTCGCTTTCTTCCACCTCAGGGCAAGACTTCTGGTGTGAATCCAGATATTGTCCCCGAAGACTCACCAGCACTTTTTTCCTCAAAGCCCTTTTTACAGAGGAAATATTGGAAGAACTTGTTGTGTCTGTCAATGATTATGCTGATCACCTCTGTCAGTCAAAAGCTGCAACTGTGAGCACAAGTTCTGTTTATCGCAACTGGCATCCAATAACACTACATGAACTTTACAGGTTTTTTTCTGTTATCATAGCCATGGGCATTGTCAAAAAACCAAAAGTGAGTGATTACTGGTCGCAGGAGCCTTGGTTCATGCAGCTATTTACAAGGGACAGGTTTCAAGCATTGTGTCACACAATGTTCCATGTAAGTGATGTTGACGCGCAGGGAAAAGCAAAAATTGAGCCATTTCTGCAGAAACTCCTAACATAATTTCAGGAGACATTTTATCCCTACAAAGAGCTGTCTTTAGATGAAATGGTGATAGGGTGGAAAGGCAGGTGGGCACATAAAATGTTCAATGCCTCAAAGCCTAAGAAATTTCATGTCAAGACCTTCGGCCTTTGTGACAGTAGTACTGGTTACGTTGTCAATTTGTTGATTTACTTTGGTGCCAATACATCATACAGTCCTGAGCTAGATGTAAAGAGCCATCAAAGTCTTTGATACACTGCTAAAACCTTGTGGAAAAGGTCATCATATTTATGCAGATCTATACTACACAAGTTTTGCATTGCTGCAATATCTTACTGACAACAATCAGTATTTTACTGGAACTGTAAATATAAATCGTAAAAACATTCTCCAAAACTGCCCAACCCATGATGACTGACCTGGCAAGGGGGTGCTGAGCTCAAGCAGAAGCTATGGGGCTGCCACACTGACCTGGAAAAGACTGTGGACTTCATCCTGGTGATAGGCCTGCAGATTTAAGAGTTTTTCTTTTGACATTATCCACTTCTTTTGAACTTACCTAAATAAGCTACATAACCAACAAGAAAATAAAATGGCTGAGAACCGCTTCACCTATGCCCCAGTCTTGACTTATGGATGTGAGTTGTGGGCAATGGCTACAACCGATAAGAACCAGCTACAAACATCAGAAATGAGGTACTTGAGGAAGGTGGTTGAAGAAAGGACAGGTTCTGCAACCAGATGAGATGTCATAACCTCAAAACCCAGCTCCTGCAGACCAAGTGGAACAGCCCCAGCTGCAATAGTTTGACCATGTCTGCAGAATGGGAGAAGACTGGCTACCATGACAAACATGGGAATCCAATCCAGACCCCCATGGCAACCTTAAGTACGCTTGGAGGACATCAGCAGACAGCTGAAAGACTGAGGACTGGAACCAGACCAGGAGGAAGACAGCTTATAGGATAGCATGGTGCTCTCTCTGGCAAACCTCTACACACCAAGGTAGAAGATGACTGACCAAGTAAATAACTAACAAGAACAAAAGTGTCATTGGAGTAATTTTATTTCTTTCAACTTTTCATTGTGAAACCAGTGCCTGCTTAGAAGTGCATCGGTTATTAATTTTTAATTAATTTTTTTATTTTTATTTGTTGTGTTATAGCAGATTTCTTGACATGTTTCTTATTCAGGGCTGGCTATTGAACGGTGCGAGCATCTTGAGAGGGGCACCAAAATTTATTTAAAAACATTAAAATTTTAAAAGAACAAGAACATTGAAACAGAATATCCCAAAGCAAAAAATTACCACAAGATGTCGCTCCACCTTGAAAAATTCATGCAGCCAGGTCTGTTCTGTTTGTCTGGTTAGTGCTGTAAAATATTAGATTTCATACTGTGGGCTAACTAATCTAAATAAATGAGTAAGAAGGGAAAAAAGGGTAAAGCATTAGTCAGGTTAGTCTGAAAATCAAATCTTCCACCATACACTAGTTACAATACCCCTTCATAACTTCTGGCTTGTGATGTTATAATTTGAGAATATCATTTTACCATTTCAGATGCTGCTATGCATGTCAGATTGAAATACTGGACCCACATGTGAGTTTGCTGCTGTCTTGTTTTGAATTTCTTGTAAGCCATGAATTTTCTAGAGTCCCATTGAATTGTACCATTCTTTTATTATGCTTGTTGTTTTAACATCAGAAGCAGTGAAATATCATTAGTTAGATCAGCAGGTGGCTTTCAAATAAAATTGTTATGTTTGATGTCAGGACATTGTGAAATGTGTCGAGGTGGTTCCTTGTGTCACGTTGTTTTAAACCAGTAATTCTACAGCAGCTTCCCCTTTATTATTTACACACATTGTTTCCATAGTATGTTCAGAATTATATATATATATAAACAAATAAAATGGTATTGAATCAGTTTTACAAATAAACAGTGCACAGGAAACAAGGGACGTTTCGGGTTTTACCCTTCGTCAGAATTAAGCTTCTAAAGCAGTGTTTTTTAACTTTTTTAGAGGCCCTGCACCCCTTTACAGCATTTTAAGAAGTTTTACACCCCATAAGGCATTTTAAAAAGTCTTACACCCCTTTACAGCATTTTAAGAAGCCTTACACCCCTTTACAGCATCTTAAGAAGCCTTACACCCCTTTACAGCATCTTTAGAAACCTCGACCCCTTTACAGCATCTTAAGAAGCCTTACACCCCTTTACAGCATCTTTAGAAACCTCGACCCCTTTACAGCATCTTAAGAAGCCTTACCCCTATTTACAGCATCTTTAGATACCTCGCACCCCTTTACAACATCTTAAGAAGCCTCACATCCCTTTATCTTCTAGCTTGCGAAACATGCCAGAAATGCTATAAAGATATAAATGTTTATTTTGAGAAAATGGTATTTACAGAATGTGACTAAGGTTCACTATCCTCATTCACAGTGTCAATGTTCTATTTTGTACAAATACATTTGAGTTCTGTGTATTATAAATTGTTTATGATGATTCGCGTTCATAAATATCTAGCATGTCTCACACCCCTGGAAGGTGAGCCTTGCACCCCCATACGGTAAGTCTCGCACTCCCTAGGGGTGCATGCACCCCTGGTTAAGAAGCACTGTTCTAAAGGGTTGTTAAGATTATTTGTAAAAATGTAAGCATCAATAAGTTTTGTTTTACTTACTTAGTTATTCCTCTTCTACCCTGGGTTGTAGAGGTTTGCCAGAGAGAGCGCTGTGTTATCCTATTGGCTATCTTCCTCTTGGCCTGGTTCTAATCTAATCCTCGTCCTTCAGAGATTGTCTTTTGTTTTATTTTATTTATTTATTTACATTTTTTGTTTGTTTCATCCACAGGTTTATGAATGTGAGAAATGTGAAAAGAATTTCTGTCTGGACTGTGACCTATTTGTCCATGAGACACTCCACTCCTGTCCAGGGTGTGCTAGCTTAAGAGATCTACAGACTATCCAAGCCACACACACTTCATAATGATGGATGTAGTCATTTGTATTATTACACAGATTTTCATAGTTATGAGTTTGTGTTGTTGTCATGTGTATGGAAAATAGAGAATGTCTGAGTGTAGACAGAATATGAATGAGTAATGTGAAAGTAGAGAAAATAGAGTCACTAATGAAATTATGGGGAGAGATATGGCTTTGGAGAGTAGTGAGATATGTGCTGATCTCTACAGGGTTACTTCTCCACCATACTCCGACTGTGTTTAATATTGTCGTAGCATATTAATAACAGTGAGCGATATTATGACGTAATCATCTATTTTGCATAGAAATCTCGATACATGTGTCGTAAAAATGGATTAGTTTACAATTAGCAACCACAGACCTGCCAATATGCATGCAAAACGGTCAAAAAACATAAGCTTGTGACACGTTTGTTAGCAGAACCAATTAGACTATTAGTCTCTAGGGTCACACTTTTATACCATTCGTCAACGAGGAAAGAAGTCACCTCAGTTTAGAAGAAAGAAAACACATATTGATGTCATCAAATAGAAGATGGCATTCTCAAAGCATAGACTGTTCTGCAAACATGGGCTCATAGAATTTACTATGGGGACTTAAGGTCTATACAACTTGAATTTCGGCTTCGTCATTCGGTGAGAATGAGTATTGACTACAAAAGGTTGTATCTACACTATAGATAAATATTTACTTAAGAATCTTAGTAGGTGGTATTCCCTGACCACGAATTTAAAAGAGGGTAGAACGACATACAGTATTTTTACTGGGAGGAATTCAAAGACAATCTACTGAAAATCAATTATGAAATAGACCTCGTTTACACCAGTAATAAGAGTGACTCTAGAAAATTGTCTCACGTTCGTTGGACAGACTAAGACTGTTAATTATGCACAGGGGAGTTCAGACGGGCTTGATTGATATTATAGAACTGAACCTCGAAATTCTACTAGTGGCGAGACTACGTGCAACATTTATTTGCCATCTTATCCATTGATGATCATCTTATTTCAAATGATCCACGAATTCATCTCTGAATAAAGCTATGACATTTGACGCAAGGAACACTTCATAATCACCCATCCTCACCTTGTTGGAACAAATAAAGACCAGAAACTTTATTAGAGACCATTGTTAAATCATTTTTCATTGGTTACGTTTGACCACATTCAAGTTCAGATCTGAAGGTGAAGTTATTATTTTTTTGGAGAAAATTGAGTTTGAAAAAAACTGACTCTATGAAAAATCAAGAAGCTTGAACTCAAGATGAAAAATTCACGCTCACTCTATCTTTCCACTTGCAAAACGATCAGTACACTTCTAGGCATCAATAAACAACCAAAGTACTAAGCTTTATCAAGGATAAACCATTTATACAGATCACTGCCCTGAGCCCTGTGTATAGCGTGCTCAGTAAGAGGTATATAGATCTCGGCGGCATTGAAGTATATACACTACTCGGTGACTGCCACAATATGTCAATCTCTCACCTGTCCTCCCAATGCTAAATAGAATAATCTACTGCAGTAAGGACACACAGCATAAATCAAGTGACAGTTAGAATAGAAGAGATTCTGACCACAGATCACATATGATTATGTTTATTAAGAAAAAAATGAAACCACAACATGAATCAAAGAAAAATCAATAATGCCTTCACAATCTGAAGGCTAATAAATCACAACCGCAGAAAAAAACTAACACACTACTTCGCTCAATCACACCAGCACATGTCTCACTCCAAACTACCAACGCCGGTACACTTTCTCACACCAGGATTGTTAACTTAAAAGGGGTTAGGCCCCCAGCTTCCTTATGGGAAGTGGCCTTCCATGTAGGTATAAATCCGGGTAGGTAAGGTAATCCATGCTGGAAAAACTAACAACACTGTTCCTCCTAATTTGATATCCAAATGATGTGGAGATAAGCTCCTCGTGGAACATCTGTTAAATAAATCCAAGAACACACCCACTTCCCAGGACGCATATGAAAGAGACAACACTAGTGCAATTAACTGCACCCACTGCTAAATCCAAATGGCTGAGCACTAATGATCACTGCTGGCACAACGAATATATATGAGGGCCCCAAGGGATGTGCCTCTATTTATTGGAAAAGGTGACTTGAGCTTCAGGTAGGTGAATATTACTGGTAAGGTGAAGATTATCAGCAAAATACTCCAATCTACTCTGGGTTTACTGGCTGTCAATGGGTCTGACAGTGTTGCTGACAAGCTTGGATGGCAGAGGTATCAGCCCGTCTGACTGGAGTTGTGTATCTTTCTAAAGGGGTGTGAGCATGTACTCCCTAGTGACAGGACAGAAATGGGTCTAATGAGATTGCCCCGAAGATTGGAGGGCAAGGACTACTACCCATCTGCACTGGAGATATGTATTAGCCATTGATATATTTATGACTGGCAAGGTGACAATTATCAAGCAATTGCCAGGTGGGCCCTTGACGACGTAAGGTGCCCCAAAAGGCAAGTAAGAGAGCACAAAATTACAGACTTGACCACTCTCTTAAAAATACAAACATGTAAAAAAACAATGTTAACCACTATACAGCCATCTCTAATGTTACCAACAAATCACGTTCTTTCACTAGATCAATCCACCCATACCCACCTTCTCTTAATACAAAATCACAACACACCACCGTCTTTCCCATGCTCTGCTTCCTAACTATTCACACAGGTAAACTCAGCCATGCGTGAATCACTCTCCAAGACACGTGAGTGACGATCGCGCCACGGCGACTACAGGCTAAAATATTCACACCCCCTAGTGCCCCTACCCACTGTGGTAAAAGGCGAAACACAAACATTAAGCATCCAACCATTACATGTAAATTATAAACTAGAAAAAGTACCGAAATGTGAATATAGTGAGGGCCCAATTTATATTTACCCAACATTAGAATTGCCACTGGGTGAAATTATGAAATAGCTGTGCACTCAAACCCAATATAACGTGTAGCAAAATTCTTTACAGAATTGTTTATACACATGTCAAAATGAAAAACTTTGGTCAATTAAAATATATGTTAGCTCACACTTCTGTCGTACGAAAACTCCCCTCTTGGCGTTAACTCTTAGCGGATTTTAAATTGGTAATAAAAAACAAAGATCAGAACTCCCGCTCAGACAAAATTACTTTACTTTAAGAAATATATTAAAGTTTAAATAAAGGAACACGGATATCGACCCTGTATGATTAAGCTAGAACCCCAATAAATTAGCTTAAAAACAACTGGTGTGCTTACAAAGCAAGGAATCAATTTCCACACTAGAACTCTTATTATCTGTCAACTGAATAACGTTTTGCTAGGTAGCAAGGATCATTGTAGAGACAAATGGTAAAGAGTGTTAGGAACACCTAGCTTAAATAGTAAGATAGAGTCTGCAGGTGTTCAGCGAGCATTTCTCCAGCCTGCTCGAGATGAAACAAACCAGACGTAAGACCCAATGGGAGAGCTTTCTCTGCCGCCTCGTGAGACGGGAGAAAGACGTAATATTGCAACTCTTTTCCCATTCTATAAGTCAGAAGAGTTCAGGACCACCACTGGTGTAAGACAAGGTGATATCCTATCACCTTACCTCTTCATACTCCTTATGGACGATGTCATCAAGGCATGTAAGGAGAGAACAAGAAAGTATTCAGTGGGGTACTGGAAGATGAGACAGGTCTATATTTCGGAGCTGGCATTTGCTGATGATGTTGCCCTGATTGCTAAATCAGAGGCACATCTCCAATCCAACCTGCAAGTCTGGAAGGAAGAGCTGGAGAAGAGAGGGATGGTCATAAGCAGCTCTAAAACAAAATCCATGGTGATATCACGAGAAGAAAGAAGACATCAGATTAAGCTGGGAGAACAGGTCCTGGAGCAGGTCAACCACTTTAAATACCTCGGAGCTATTATAGACCTAAAGGGAGGTATCAAAGAAGAGTTGGCCTCTCAAAAAGCAGCAGCTGGGAGACTTTTTCAGGCCATAAATCGAGGATTCCTCAGCAAGAGAGAGGTTGGTAAGAAAACGAAGATGGCTGTATACCGCTCCACCTATGTCCCAGTCTTGACATATGGATGCGAGTCATGGGCAATGACTACAACCCATAAAGCCAGATCCAAACCTCAGAAATGAGGTATCTGAGGAAGGTGGTTGAAGTAACAAGAAGAGACATGGTACGCAACCAGACGATACGTCAAGGCCTTAAATCCTACCCCCTGCAGACCCAAGTAGAACAGTCCCAATTAAGATGGTTTGGCCATGGCTGCAGAATGGGAGAAGATCGGATACCACGACAAGCATGGGAAACAAAGAGCCAGGGATCCAGACCCCGGGTATGACCCAGAGTCTGCTGGGAGGACAACATTAGACAATCTTTGAAGGACCGAGGACTGGAATGGAACCAGGCCAGGAGGAAGACAGCTGATAGGATAGTCTGGCGCTCTCTCTTCCAAACCTCTACACCTCACGGTAGAAGGGGAATGACTAAGTTAGTAAGTTTTCCCATTCTACAAGCGAGTTGCATTCAGGATGAAACTGAGGATGGCATAAAATAAAGGGCAGAGAATTCCCCGTGTCCCCCATAAATCAAAGGGACAGGGTACATGCCGTTCCCCCAGGAATCGCTAAATAAAAGACCTTTGGCAAAATTGCTGCTATTCCATGTAGAAAGGGGTGGACTTAGCTTGGCCCATGTCAAGATTGATAGGACTAATGACAGAATTAGAGCTATTAAAAGAGCAATAAGACAGAAAAGTGGGCGTAGCCAAGAAATAGAAAGAACAGGGCAGACCAAAGTGTCAGACATGTCATCAAATCATGACAGTTGTCCAGTGTTGCTGCTGAGAGTGGATGGAATTCAGCTGTTCCAATGCACATAAATCAAATGAGTGAATATAACAGAAAAGCTAGCAAAATCTGACATACAAACTGGCAGACATGTTTGAAGTACGGTAAATGATATGCAAATGAAAACAAGTTAAGGAAGGGCATGTTTTAGACTGCCCTCTTTTATTTTAAAAGGCACTAAAAATATAAAAGTTCATTGATCATGTTCACACTTTTTGTACAGTGTCACCAAGTTGTGTAATCTTGTTCACAATTTTGTGTACAATGTCACCAAGTTGTGTGATCTTGTTCACAATAAATTTTGTGTACAGTGTCACCAAATTATGAGATCTTGTTCACAATATAGTTTGTGTACTGTGTCACTAAGTTGTGTCATGTTGTTCACATTTTTGTGTTCAGTGTCACCAAATTGTGTGATCTTGTTAACAATAAATTTTGTGTAGTGTCACTAAATTGTGTCATCTTGTTCACAATTGTGTGTACAGTATCATCAAGTTATGTCATTTTGTTCACAGTTGTGTGTACAGTGTCACCAAGTTCTGTGATCTTGTTCACAATTTTGTGTACAGTGTCACCAAGTTCTGTGATCTTGTTCACAATTTTGTGTACAGTGTCACGAAGTTGCTTTTTCATTATGTCAGTGGCCCAGTGCATCCAATTTCAACAAGCATTTCTATAGGGTAGCCTTCCTTAGCACTTTGACTAACCCTAGCCTATCTACAAGGCAGCAGTGTTGTCTCTATTGGTTTAGTCCCTGCTAAGAAGTAGAAATTCGTAATCGTCAATATTTAAGTCACCATCTTGACTAGGGGAGGTCACTAAATCACTCAAAAATTTGAAACATCCAAACATCACTTATAAATTAAATGAATGTGTTTAAAACACACAGGAGAAAGATAAATTAGTGTACAATAAAAAAAAACCTAAACATAATGAATGGAAAGAAAACATTGATTCAAAGATTGTGATGTGTTTGACAAAGTTTAGGTTGTGACCTTATAACATACATAAACTCATCCTCAGTACATTACTGCTCCTTATAGAGCAAAGATCCTCAATAAAAACATGTCAACCCTTCATGTCTTGTGCTTTCTATTCAAGATCTTTACATGTCCCCAGTTCTCTTTTGCTTCTCCGTCTGTGTTTTTTTTTTTTTTACTTCCTCTCTTTCTTTTACACAAGGGATTCCAGAAAAGGGCTGTTCTGTAAAGCTATTGGCTAGTTTTCTTAATGTGTGCCTCATCCAACATCCTCTCCTCACCTTCTCATCTTCATCATCCTTCAGCTCCTCAAGGACCTTCAACAAACTTTTGTCAAGTCTTCCTGTCCCATGCCATCAGCTCAAGGTCTTTCCATATCTTCTTCATGTCTGTAGAAAAAAGGAGATTTGGCAACCCAGACTCCTTTCAGCTTTCTCTGGGTTGCATCATGAGCCTCCTTGCCAGATGACCTTCTTTCTCACTTCTTGTTCCACTTTTATTTGTGAAGTTCTTTCCATCAGTTCCCCATTATTGATCTGGTCATACTAGACCTATTTCAGTTCTTCTGCTGTACACAAGCACCCTTCTTCATCTGCATTCAGTCTGTAGTCATGTTAAATCTGCAGGCCTGTTACCAGGACAAAATCCAGTCTTTTCCAGATTCATTTGACAGCCCTGTAGCTTCTACCTGAGCTCAGTACCATCTGCCCAGGTCTGGCATTGTAGGTCATCGTATGCTGGGCAAGTACCCATTTATGAAAGTCGGTATCTTTCTAGTTGTCATTCTACATGTTTCAGAACCATAAAATAGGACAGATTGACATTTGAGTTGAAGATTCTAATTTTTGCGTTGGACTTGGCATCTTTTTATTTCCATATATTTCTCATGTACATATATTACTGACCACTAAAATACTCAATAAATGTGTGTAAACTTTACTGAGCTAGGTATTCTTTGTAGAAAGAGTATTAACAAACAGACTAAAGAGCTGAAGGGGGTGTGGGTTGTATTGTAGCTAACAACAACAAAATATAGCATCAAAGGAGAGAACTTTGTCTAAACGCATTATGGTGCTGCAGTTAAAAGGAGAAACCATAGTCAACCTTGTCATTGTGTATGGGCCAAATGAAGATGAGCGAGCAGAAGTCAAACAAGAATTCTTCTAGCCACTTCAAAAGACAGTGGACTGTTACACCACTGTTACGGGCGTGTGGGTATATCCTCGGCTGAAGATGTGCCTTATTTGAACAGGGTATTTTATTAATAAATTTAGTGTCATTGTTTTGTTTTCCTTCCGAACCCTGTTTACAAGTTCGTCAATATTATTGTTCTTTGAAGAGCAGTATCGTGCTTAAACAAAACCATAGGATGAAAACATAATGCGTTAATAAGTTCCGCAAACTTGAGGATCAATCAATTAAATCAGTTGATAATCCCAATTCTTTCTGAGTCCATCTGACAAATTTATTACATGAAAATCACGAAGACATCATACATTATGGCATTGGTAGTATATTCATTGATACAAATCTTTTCTACTCAGTGCAAGTACAGTCCACAATTCACCATCATCATCAGTTGCCATCTCCACAACGAAGGTTGGCTGTAATGGATCTCCAACGTCTTCTGTCTCATGTCTTGATGGTGCACTCTGATAGACTCTTTCCTGTCCATCTCTTGATGTTGTCTTCCCACTTATAGCGCTGTCTTCCCCTTGCACGTTTGCCTTCAACTCTCCCTTCTGTTATGGTCTTCTGCAAGGTGTTATGCCTTTTTATGTGGCCAAAGTATTTTAGCTGTCGAACTTTGACCTCCCTCATTAGTTCTCTTTTCATACCTAGATTTTCTAGGACCTCCTTATTTGTTTTCATCTCTTTCCATGAGATACGCCCCATTCTTCTATATATCCACATTTCAAGAGCCTCAATTCTTTCTTCCAACTGCTTATTCATCGTCCATGTTTCTGCACCATACAGAAATGCAGAATATATATAGTCCACAATTATAGATCAATAATTAATCGTCGTCAGAACGTGGTGAGCTGTGTATACGCGTTACTGCAAGACTAACCGAAAATGAGACTCGCCCGTCTGCAACTATAGATCATAAACACATGATCAAAAATACTCCCGTATTTTGGACTTCAATAATTCCTGGTTTTTCTCTTTAACCGTCCTTACCTCATACATAATTAGGCCTGACTCTATAGCCAACATTTCATAACGAAAATACTTGCACTATCAATAACTTGGGAGTTGAACAGAATTGCGTCCGTCTAGGACCAAGGTTAACATAAAAGGGGTGACCGTGACTTGTAGTCAAGCGGGACCATAACAATCTTGACACGTCATCAAGTTACTATACACTTCGCGTTCACTAAATACCGTGAAGCGTGAAAACCATTCTATCTTTTAACAAACATCTCAAGCATCCAATGTGCAATCCTACATTGTAGCAGACGACATTGTTAAAACATGTCGTAACATGGACGACTACCTGGATGAAATTATCCTCTTGGGAGATTTCAATGCGAGAGTTGGAAATGACCATGTTAGATGGGGTGGAGTTATCGGAAGGTAAGGATAAGACACTCTAAATGACAACGGAAAGTGCCTCCTTAGATTCTGCACACACAGAGCAAAACCTTGTCATTATGAACACAAAATTCCCCCATTAGCACAAACATACATACACCAGATACGAACCAAATAAGAATGATAAATCAGTATCAACTATGCCATTGTTAGGAAGAGCTCATTCAAGTGCAGGATGCTATAGTCTGGAGAGGGCCAGAGATTGGAAATGACCACTACCTGCTGACAATTAAAAGAACAACTGAAAGAGTTGCTCGGCCTAGCCATTGCCCAGCATCACACAAGAAACTTAGTAATCAAGCAGGGGAGATGAGCATTAAGACCTACAAGCTAAGAGAGCCAGAAGTTAAGACCTGGTATCAGGGGCTTATTGCTACAGCAGTGAGAAACATAGAACAACGACCTGATGACCTGGAAACCCTCTGGCTTAAATTCAAGGACATAAATGGCAGATACAGCAGAAGCATGTGGTGAAGTCTGACTTAGGGAGAAGGGAAAAAGGACACCTTGGTGGACAAAAAGTTAAAGAGAAAAGTAAGAGAAAAGAAAAAGGCATGGAAAGAATACTTAGAAGCTAATAACACAGCAGAAAAAACATAAAGACATAGAGAATATGTGATACTCAGAACAGAAGCAAAGAATAAGGTGCTATCAGCAAAACAAATCCTGGGAAGAATTAGAGAAAAGCTAGAAACAGATGCTCAAGAAAATTGTTCTACAAGACCGTAAAGACTATGATAAAGGAAAAACAGTGCCGTATTAAATTTGTAAAGGACAAGTAAGATAAATTCCTTACTACTTCATTGGAAGTAATGGAAAGAATATTTCTCAGATCTCCTTGGTGGTGAGCAAAGTCAAGCCTTAGAAATGATAACCACTATCACAGAAGAGAAAACCAATGGTGGTGAAGATGACATAAAGATGGAAGAACTAAAAGCAGCACTAGAGAAAATCAGGATGGGCAAAGCAGTAGGACCTGATGGAATAACACCACAAATGGTTAAGTACATGGGAGCAGCTGGTGACCTATTACTCTTGAGCGTCTGGTGCTACAAGACCATACTAAAAAATTGGGAGATTCCCATTGTAACGCGCATATTCATTGACAACCGACAATGTGGGAATCCACCCGTGTGTTACCGGGGCCCGAAAAGGGAGCAAAGAAAAGTAACACTGTACCCTACCATGCATGTCCTAAAAAGCGACTAAGGATGGTTGGGCAGGGGCTGGTTACCCCATCCCATAAAAAACTTTTTACCACAAAAATTTCAACAAACATGGACAAGTCAAATAAAGAATATAAATCAACTCAGCCGCCCAAGACACAAGAAGGTCCTCTGGAAAGGAGGCGCATGAAGCAACCTAGAGAAAGCCGAAAAGAGTCTGTGTTGCCGACTAACCTTTTTTCGTCTAGGAAAATCTCCAGGATTGGCACCTGGAATGTTCGCACTCTGTGTGAACAAGGGAAAACTGCACAGGTAGCAGCAGAATAACAAATTACAGGATTGATATCCTGGGTCTCTGCGAGACATGGTGGAAAGGCATAGAGAAGAGGAGATTGATCACAGGAGAAATGGTGTTGTCCTCAGGACATGAGGAGGAAAGAGCCCACTACAGTGAAGGGGTGGCTCTAATGCTGTCCAAGGAAGCACAGAAGGCACTTATAGAATGGGAAGAAATGGGACCCCGAACTATAACAGCAAGGTTTAAATCAGCCAAAAAGAAAGTAAATATAAACATCATCCAGTGTTATGCACCAACAAATGATAAAGAAGAATCTGTGAAAGAAGACTTTTACGCCAGACTACAAAATGTCTTGGACAATAAGAAAAGAAAGGACATCACAATTTTGATGGGGGACCTAAATGCGAAAATAGGAACAGACAACACTGGCTTTGAAGAAATCCTGGGAAAGCATGGGTTAGATATGATGAACGAGAATGGGGAACTATTAGCAAACTTCTGTGCTTCAAATCAACTAGCTATAGGAGGAAGCATATTTCCACATAAAAGAATACATAAAGCAACATGGATATCACCAGACCACAGAACTGAGAATCAGATTGATCACATATGCATGTAAGAAGTTTAGGTCATCATTGCATGATGTGAAAGTATGTAGAGGAGAAGATGTTGTATCAGACCATCATCTTCTGTTGGCTAAAACAAAATTAAAACTCAAGAAATTTATAACAGCATATACTATATACAACAGTATAATGTGGGATATCTAAGAAATCCGGAAATAAGAGAAAAATTTTCAGCCACAGTATCCAACAAATACCAAGTACTCCAACTGCTGGAAGATGAAACAGATACGGAAGACCACTGGCAACGAGTAAAAAATATGTGGAACGAGACGTGAAGAAGTACTGAGAAAAGAGAACATCAGCACAAAGCATGGATAACAACAGAAAACATTACCAAGATAGAAGACAGGAAAAACAAGAAAGCAGATTTAAACAGAAGCAAAACCAGAAGCTCCAAAGCCAAGGCTCATGAAGTGTACATAGAAGCAAACAAAGAAGTAAGAAGAAACATCGAAAGAGACAAGATTAAATATATTGATGATTTTGGAAGGGAAGCAGAGGAAGATGCAGCCAAAGGAAATATGAGGGACCTGTACAACAACACAAAGAAGCTAACAGGGAAATATAAGCAAGCAAATGGCCTCATAAAAGATACGAATGGAAAATTGCTTAGTAATATACAAGAACAAATGAAGAGATGGACAGAACGTTTTGAGGAACTTCTCAATAGACCATCTCCAACTAATCCCCCAGACATCCAGCCAGCAGAAGAGGAGCTACAAATCAGCTGTGAACGACCAAGAAGAGAAGAAATAAAGAAAGCCATAAAGTTTCTGAAAAATGGAAAAGCAGCTGGTCCAGATTGCATTCCAGCAGAGGCCATCAAAACAGATATTGATACCTCTACAGAGATGTTATACAAACTACTTGGCAAAGTCTGGGAGAAAGAGGAAATGCCAGCAGAATGGAATGAGTGTTATCTGGTCAAGTTGATTAAGAAGGGAAATTTACAAGAGTGCACAAATTATAGAGGAATAATGTTACTATCAGTGCCAGGAAAAGTATTAAACAGAATAATCCTTGAGAGATTAAAAGAGTCCCTAGACAAGCAACTGAGAGATGAACAAGCAGGATTTCGTCAAAACGGATCCTGTACAGACCAGATAGCCACTTTGAGAATAATATTTATCAGAGATAAAAAAGCATGGGAAACAAAGAGCCAAGGATCCAGACCCCGAGGACGACCCAGAGTCCGCTGGGAGGACAACATCAGACAATCTTTGAAGGATCGAGGACTAGAATGGAACCAGGCCAGGAGGAAGACAGCCGATAGGATAGTCTGGCGCTCTATCTTCCAAACCTCTACACCTCACGGTAGAAGGGGAACGACTAAGTAAGTAAGAGATAAAAAATATTGTACACACACAAAAGCCACACACGGCTAGCAATACACCCGAAATAACAGTGAAATGGTAATGCCAATCTACTTGCCATAATCAACAGCTCAATATAACAGTACATAATTACCGACATATCCTATCCAGTGAATAAACCATGACTTTCGCTCACCGGCTAAGCCCTGTACTGTAGTAAAGCAATACTCAAACGTAAGATACTTAATGTAAATGATCTACAGGAAAAAACCACTAGAAATTACAAAACCGTTCTAGCGATATACAAAATAATTCTGATCACAAGAATACCGGCAAGAAATGTGAACCACAATGGCATTAAAATAATCCCTGCAAAAACCGCTGACAAAGGGACCACGTCCTCTCAGGACGGCAGGCATCACGTCTGATGATTTGCGCCAAAAGTTTTATATCCTCTTCCGTTCTGGCTCAACTGACCAAACCGGTTTTTTATTCTAACAGCGTTGCCACTCTCCAACGTGACCAACTTAATATTTCGGCGAATGTCTATCCTGTGACAATAGTTGAACAAAGTCTGGAATGGAATTCACTGCTATACATCGGATTTGTGGACTATGAAAAGGCATTTGACAGTGTAGACAGAGAATCGCTTTGGAAATTGATGAGGCATTATGGAGTTCCCATGAAGATCATTAACTTAATAAAGAAGACCTATGAAGACATGACATGCAGAGTTCTTCATGAAGGACAGCTTACAGAACCGTTTAGGATTAGAATGGGAGTAAGACAGGGATGCCTCTTGTCTCCATTTCTTTTCTTACTAGCAATAGATTGGGTTATGAAAACATCAACATCACACAGCAGAAATGGAATCCAGTGGAATCTGACTAAGCAGCTTGATGATCTGGATTTTGCAGATGACTTGGCTCTTCCCCAGATCCAAGAAACAAAGATGCATCTCATTATACTCAAGGATCATTTCACTCAGTTGTCTGAGTGTGAAGATAAGGTCTTGAGTACTTCAGTTTGCTCAGAAGCCACAACTGACCTCATCCATTTGTAGCACAGCTAGGCATCTGAATCTCTGCTCCAGGATTCTCGAGTAAATTTTACCAGGGACTTCGAGAAGAGATATACCTCTGTGATTTCAACATTCAATCAATATATTGAGGCCAAGATATGTGAAATAGGCATAATTGCCTTTTTACATTTCTGCCCTGCAATACAATTTTCAGCGTGTTAAAAATTAAAATATTAACAACTTCAGACAGGATCAATTAATATTATCATCACAATCAGAAACTTAGCACATACAAGTACATTTACTCATAATCATTCACGCGCATAGAGAAAGGGGGAGAGACAGAGAGGAGAGAGAGGGGTCAAGCAATAAAGCTACTTAATATAAAAAATTCAATTTAAAATGAAAGTATTACAATGATAGTTAAATGCTCGTGGAAACGTTGAAATAACTGAAACAGAATTGTCGTTAAATGTGTGTACAATTTGTCCTGCATCTGATTACGGTTATGGGACAGAAGAGCCAAGTCATCAGCAAAACCAAAATCATCCAAATGCTTAGTCAGAGTCCACTGGATTCCATTTCTGTTGTGTGTTGTCGATGATCTCATAACCCAGTCTATTGCTAGTAGGAAAAGAAATGGAGACAAGAGGCACCCCTGTCGCACTCCTTATCCCAAACGGTTCTGTAAGCTGTCCTTCATGAAGAACTCTGCATGTCATGTCTTCATGTTTTCTTTATTAAATTAATGATCTTCAGGGGAACTCCATAATGCCTCATCAATTTCCAAAGTGACTCTCTGTCTACACTGTCAAATGCCTTTTCGTAGTCCACAAATCCGATGTATAGTGGTGAATTCCATTCCAGAATTTGTTCAACTATTATTCTCAAACTGGCTATCTGGTCTGTACATGATCTGTTTTGTCGGAAACCTGCTTGTTCATCTCTCAGTTTCTTGTCTATGGACTCTTTTAATCTCTCAAGGATAATCCTGTTTAATACTTTTCCTGGCACTGATAGTACGAGGGACGGTCAAAAAGTAATGCCTCGTAATTTTTAATTTTATTCAATAGGCAAGAAAACATAAAATTCACATTGAAATGTAGCCCCAAGTCTGAACTTCAAAAATTTATTTCTCAATGTAATCTCCGTTATTTGTTACAGTTTTTATCCATCTTCTCACAAGGGCATGTATCCCCGCACGGTAAAAAAAATTGTGTTCTTTTTCCTATACCACTGGCGTACGGCGCGTTTAAGGGTCTCGGTGTCCTCAAAGTGATGTCCGCAAAGATCTTCTTTCAGTGGTCCAAACAAATGGAAGTCAGAAGGTGCAAGATCGGGACTGTAAGGGGGATGTTGTAATAATGTCCAGCCAAATTTTGCAATCGCATCAATGGTGCGTTTAACGATAATTGGCGTGGCATTATCGTGCAACAGTAGTGCAGTTCTCTGATCTTTTAATGGGTAAAGTCGCCGAAGACGACCTCTAAGCTTCTTCAAAGTTTCAATGTAACGGTCTGCATTCACGGTGTTTCCTGTTCCAAGAAGTCGAGAAGAATTACACCCTTCTCATCTCAAAACACGGAGGCCATAACTTTCCCTACAGATGGTGAACTTTTGAACCTCTTTCTTGTCGGCGATGTTGTGTGATGCCATTCCATTGACTGTCTCTTGGATTCTGGTTCAAAAATATGAACCCAAGTCTCATTACCTGTCCCAATAATCGATAAAAACTCTTCTCCTTCAGTTTCGTAACGGTGCAGGAGGTTGATGGCTATGGTTCTCCTTGTTTCTTTATGTCTGTCTGTCAACATTCTGGGTACCCACCGTGCACAAACTTTTGAATAACCCAGGTCTTTAATGATGTTCTGGACACTGCTTTTACTAATGGACAACATGGAAGAAAGTTCATCAAGTGTAACCCGACGGTCACCACGAATGATGCTATCAACTCGATGAATGCTGTGTGCAGTCACTGCGGTAGATGGACGGCCAGTCCGCTTTGCGTCAGCCATTGAGGATTTACCTACTTCAGCTTCGTCACAACGATGTACCCAACGTCGGACAGTGCTAACATCCACTGTTGAATCTCCATAAACATTCTTCAAACGTTCGTGGATGCGAATTGGGGTCTCGCCTTCAGCATTGAGGAATTCTATGACAAAACGTTGTTTTAACCGAACGTCTTTGGCAGCCATTTTTAAACTGTTACAGTGGTGCCACCTGTTACTGAAACAGGTTGGTAATGCTATACAGTGCAGAAGAGTGTTTGAGGAATCCTGCTAAATTTACAAATTGCACACTGATGCAGTATTTACATACATATAAAATAGGAGGGACTCGTAACATTATTCCTCTATAATGTGTGCACTCTTGTAAATTTCCTTTCTTAGGCAACTTAACCAGATATCCTTCCTTCCATTCTGCTGGTATCTCTTCCTTTTCCCAGACTTTACCAAGTAATTTATATAACAACTCTGTAGCCGTGTCGATATCTGCTTTGATGGCCTCTGTGGAATGCCATCAGGTCCAGACGCTTTTCCATCTCTTAGAAGCTTTATGGCTTTCTTTATTTCTTCCTTCGTCGGTCTTTCACCGTTAATTTGTAGCTCTTCTTCTGCTGGCTGAATGTCCGGGGGGGGGGGGGAAGAGAAAGGGGGGGGGGGGGTTGTGGAGCTGGTCTATTGAGAAGGTCCTCAAAATATTCTGTCCACCTCTTCATTTGCTCTTGTATATTGCTGAGCAGTTTTTCATTCTTGTCTTTTATGAAGCAACTTGTTTGCTTGTATTTCCCTGTTAGCTTCTTTGTGCTGTTATACAGTTCTCTCATATTTCCTTTGGCTGCAGCATCTTCTGCCTCTCTTGCCAACTCCTCGATATACTTCCTCTTGTCTCTCTTGATACTTCTTTTTACATCTTTGTTTGCTTCTGTGTACACTTCTTGAGCCTTGGCTTTGGAACTTCTGGTTTTGTTTGTGTTTAAATCTGCTTTCTTGTTTTTCCTGTCTTTTATCTTATTGATGGTTTCTGTTGTTATCCATGCTTTATGTTGTCGTTCCCTTTTCTCCAGTATTTCTTCACATGTCTCATTCCATACAGTTTTGACCTGCTGCCAATAGTCTTCTGTATTCTCTACACCTTCCAGCTGTTGGAGCACATGGAATTTGTTGGATACTGTGACCAAAGGCACAACATGCCAATCACCTGTTTGCTTTAAATCACGATTACGAGCAATACAAGAGAGAAAACTGGACTGATTCTAAAGGCGACGAACTGGAACGGACTACGACTTATGGAACATGGAACACAAGAAGTATAAATGGGAAGGAAGAGGAGCTGGTGGAAGAGATGAGGAAAGCAAAACTAGAAATCCTGGCTATAACGGAAACAAAGAAAAAAGGACAAGGAGTCATGGATCTCGATGGCAACACGCTGCTCTACAGTGGTGTACCCATATCTGAAAGAGCTAATGGGGGCGTGGGTTGCATTGTGGCCCAAAATCAAAAAGATAGTATCAAGGGATGGAACTTTGTCTCGGAGCGCATTATGGTTGTAAAACTAAAAGAAGGAGAAACCATAGTCAACCTGGTCGTAGTGTATGGGCCAAATGAGGATGAGAGAGCAGAGGTCAAGGAGGAATTCTTCGAGCTGCTTCAAAGGACAGTGGATGACTGCCTAGATGAAGTTATCATGCTCGGAGATTTTAATGCCAGAGTTGGAAATGACCATGCTAGATGGGGTGGAGTTATCGGAAGATATGGAGAAGATACTCTCAATGACAATGGAAAGCGACTCCTTAAATTCTGCAGTGAGCAGAATCTGATCATTACAAACACAAAGTTCCCCCATAAGCGCATACATGCATACACTAGATGTGAACCAACAAAGAATGAGAAGTCAGTGATTGACTATGCCATTATTCGGAGAAGCTCATTCAAATATGTCCGAGATGCTAGAGTCTGGAGGGGTCCAGAGATTGGAAGTGATCACTACCTGCTAACAATCAAAAGAACAACTGAAAGAGTTGCTCAGCCTAGGAACTGCCCAACATCACGCAAGAAACCAAGTAAACGAGCAGGAGAAATGAGCATTAGGACCTACAAGCTGAGAGAGCCAGAAATTAAGACCAGATATCAAGGGCTTATTGCTGCAGCGGTGAGCAACACAGAAGAACGACCTGATGACTTGGAAACCCTCTGGATTAAATTCAAGGATATCATAAAGACAGCTGCTGCAGAAGCATGCGGTGAAATCCGACTTGGAAACAAGAGAAAGAGGACACCTTGGTGGACAGAGGAAGTCATAGAAAAAATAAGAGAGAAGAAAATGGCATGGGAACAATACTTAGGAGCTAAAAACACAACAGGACAAATGGAAAAATATAGAGAATATGTGACACTCAGAACAGAAGCAAAGAACAATGTGCTAGCAGCAAAACAGAAGTCCTGGGAAGAATTTGGAGAAAAGCTAGAAAAAGATGCACAAGAAAACCAGAAATTGTTCTATAAGACCCTAAAGAACATGAGGAAGGAAAAACAATGCCCTCTCAAATTTATAAAGGACAAGCAAGGCAAATTGCTTACTGCCCCGAAGGAAGTAATGGAAAGAAGGAAAGAATATTTCTCAGAACTCCTGGATGGTGAGCATGGTGAAGCATCAGAAATGATAACCACTAACACAGAAGAGGAAACCAATGGTGATGAAGATGACATAAAGATGGAAGAACTGAAGGCAGCACTAGAGAAAATCAAGATGGGCAAAGCAGCAGGGCACGATGGTATAACACCAGAAATGGTTAAGTTTATGGGAGAATCAGGCGACCTATTACTCTTAAGGGTTTTACAAGCAGCGTAATACAACAAGACCCTACCAAAGGATTGGGAGATTGCCATCATAACACCAATTTTCAAAAAGGGTGACAATCGACAGTGTGGAAACCATAGAGGCATATCCCTTCTCAGTGTCCCTGGTAAAATCTACTCTAGAATCCTAGAGCAGAGACTCCGACGCCCAGCTGAGCCACAATTGGATGAGGTCCAGTGCGGATTCCGAGCAAATCGAAGTACTCAAGACCTAATCTTCACACTCAGACAGCTGAGTGAAAAGGCCCTTGAGTATAAGAGTGAGATCCATCTTTGCTTCATAGATCTGGAAAAGGCGTTTGACAGGGTCCCCTGGAGCAAACTTTGGGACTGTTTGGCAAGGAAGAATATTCAAGCACCTCTGATTCATGCTATACAGAGCTTCTACAAGTCTTGCAGAAATTATGTGAGGACAGCAAACCATAAGTCAGAAGAGTTCAGGACCACCACTGGTGTGGGACAAGGTGTTGTCCTGTCACCTTACCTCTTCATACTCCTTATGGACGATGTCATCAAGGCATGTAAGGAGAGAACAAGAAAGTATTCAGTGGGGTACTGGAAGATGAGACAGGTCTATATTTCAGAGCTGGCATTTGCTGATGATGTTGCCCTAATTGCTAAATCAGAGGCATATCTCCAATCCAACCTGCAAGTCTGGAAGGAAGAGCTGGAGAAGAGAGGGATGGTCATAAGCAGCTCTAAAACAAAATCCATGGTGATATCACGAGAAGAAAGAAGACATCAGATTAAGTTGGGAGAACAGGTCCTGGGGCAGGTCGACCACTTTAAATACCTCGGAGCTATTATAGACCGAAAGGGAGGCATCAAAGAAGAGTTGGCCACTCGAAAAGCAGCAGCTGGGAGACTTTTTCAGGCCATAAATCGAGGTATCCTCAGCAAGAGAGAGGTTGGTAAGAAAACGAAGATGGCTGTGTGGTAAAGTGGGATGATATAAATATTTATAGGGTACTTAGTGTACTGACTGAGATCAGCTGTGAAGGTATCTGTATCTAATAGGTGTAGTGTTTTACAGATAACCTTACTTTGCTACCACATTTAGACCTCAGCCAGACTTATTCTGGGCTATTGTGATGACTACGTTGAATGTCTAGGGTTATGATAATGATGAAGTGTATGTTCACAACAACCAACAGACAGATAAACAATTTAATTTAATCCACAATACTTTACAACACTGTGACACTCACATACATAGAACACTCTATAAGACTATCTTAATAAGTCAAGTGTAACTGGTAAAAATATGTATTAATTCCTTTCAATACTAGATATCCTGATTCAACTACAAAGTGAACCAGGAATCACAATCAAATATAATCACAAGTTGTATGTACACAATTTTTTAGATAGGATCTTTGTATTGACATATATTATTATTGCGATATGTGTGTAAGTTGTGCTGTAGTACTATGAGGTAATACTGGCTTTTCAAGCTAGGTGGTTGTTTGTCATCATGACTTCAAGTGTTTGTTTCTGGTGGAAATAATATTGGAAAGGTTCACAGTTTCTTTTTATTTGAAACAATTACATGTCCCTCTTGATTTTAGGTAAAGTCACTTTTAGAGGGGGGATATGCACAAGATTGAGCTGCTGTGGCCACGAAAGCTTAACTTCTGTGTGGATGGCAGGAAACAGTCTCCACTGCTCGCTTGCTTCACCGTGTTCTTGAGACACAACACAGGTCGATATATTGACCAAGGAGTCTGCTACCAGCCTCTGGATTCAGCAAAACTCAGACCAGGTGCTGCTTTAATACGTTAGTACCACGGTCCCTGAAACAAGAAGGTTGTACCTCCTACTTCAGAACTAGTTTATAATCTATTTCCACACTTAAGCACAATACATAACAAACACCGAGTTCAGCGCGGTAGGCCAACTGCTAGCTTCTCATGTAACAGTATACACCAGTATTCCTCTCCCTAATGGTTACAACGCCTCTGCAATTCCAGCATTATTTCCTTCTATTCAATAAGATAGGTTTCATAGTACTATTTGGCAATCCTATGCAGTTATACTCCTCTCCGACAAGTTTTGTTCATGGGGGAGCAATATCTAGGCTTTTCTTCATGTTTGCTACTGAACCACACACATACAGACATAAATTTATCAATTCACTTTCAATTTTTCATCTAAAAGAGATCAAATATTTCTAGCTTACCACAATTCATGGAAATATTAAACAAAATACGTTGACTGGCGATGAATTATGGCACAATTTCGATCTGCCTCTGTCCCAGGCTTTCATAAGAAAAATATGAGCTGGATCTCAACGCACTTGCTTCTCAGTAAGTTTATTTTCAAAATGTGGCCCTGAACTGACGCTCCTAATTGACTATATCAAATGGTCTATCCAATGGGACCATGTTTACAAAGCTTTTGAAAAAATTTACCCTTCCTACCGTTTCCCTTAACAACCAAAAATAGTATTTGCATTCGACTAATCATGTTTCGCCTTACATATTCTTCTAGCCAATCAAATCGGATTTAACTTGTTGGCCTATTTCCCGTAAAATAGTGGTTTTAAAACATGCCACTGAGCAAATATGGTCTGGTGCTGTCAGACAACCTCACTATTTTATTTTGGCTATAATTTGTTAATTCCTAGACTATTTGCGTAACACTTAACATATTCTTTGTCAGCAAGTCCTAAGGAACATAAATATATAAATTTAATGGGGCCAAGTGGCTTCGTTCAAAATATGTATTTTCTTCTACCACTCGTTCACTTCGATACGATGGGGTGTTTTCTGTACTGTCAGGCTAATGTCAGGATTTCAGACGTAAAACAGTATTGTGTCATGTTTCCTAATAAGCATTAACCATGTTTTTTAAAACCTTACCTCGTATTGGTAGTGTTTTTTATCACTGTCTATTTGAAAAAAAATTAGTGCTTCATGCCTTTCGCGTGTGATTTGCGTTCACTTTTATCGCGAGACGGCGTGGTAGCATTGCATGCGTTCCTCCTTTCAGCCCTCTCTCTCTCTCTCTCTCTCTCTCTCCTTCTCTCTCTAAGTCCGTCTGTCTTTTTATTACGCAGTGTATATAATGACATTAATGCTAGTATTTTATCTAGGTCATTAAGCAGTGTGCGTATCTCAAGGTTTTCTAAGAAACACAGTACCAGTTTTATTTTTAGAAACGCGTGTATGCTGCTGTAGGCTTTATTATCAAATGTGAAAGCGTTACACTTATTCCGACGAAGTAGAAAACGGGGGATTTTTGTACGCCATTGTGACAGCACTGGTCTTTTACCATTCTTCTTTCCTTCTATTGAATTAATTCGTTAGGCTTTACATTTACTATTTAATTTAGATATGTGGATTTAGAATGTTTCACGACAAATTCTCCCCACTTAAAACAGACGTTATATGTCAGTCTATAATTCTATATACACATATAGAAATTTAATATTATTCCTACGGCTTACGGTGATTTTAATCACACGGATGGCGGCTTAGAAAATCCGCTCCCAGGTTGGTTTTTCCAGAAATATACTCTATGCTGAACTGGAATGGCTGCAAAAGTAAGGACCATCTGAGTAACCTCGAATTTTCATGCCTAGCCTGCGCTAGAAACGACAAGGGTTTGTGATCCGTTTGCAACTTGAATGCCTTCCCATACAGATAAATATTGAATTTCTTTATCGCCCATATTACTGCAAGACATTCTTTTTCGCTAGTTGAGTAATTTGTTTCAGCTTTATTCAACTTCCTACTAGCATATGCCACTGGGGTTAATTCCCCATTCAGTGCATCTGATTTCTGTAACAGGATCGCGCCCAATCCGATATTACTTGCATCCGTTCTCACAATGAATTCTTGACTTAAGTCAGGTAATTTCAAAATAGGTTTGCTTGCGAGCTCTTCCTTCAATTCCTGGTATGCCAATTCACACTGTGCTTTCCATGTAATTCGATCTGGATTTCCTTTGCGTGTCAAATCAGTTAACGGTGCACAAATGGAATTAAAGTTTTTGATATACTTTTGGTAGAAACCACATAATGAGACAAAAGATCTCACGTCTTTCTTGGTTTGTGGTCTCGGGGCTTTCTTTAGTTTCTCTAAATTCTTGGGGTCAGGGGTCATGTTTCCCTGATGAACGGTGTGTCCCAAGAATTCTAATTCTTTACATCCAACGCAACATTTAGTTGGTCGGGCTGTCAAATTCGCTTCTCTGAGTCGATTAAACAGCATGTTCAGAGAGTCAATGTGTTCCTCAAATGTTTCGGTTGCTATAAGGATATCATCCATGAAATTTGTGATGCATGGATTATTCAGAGGATCCAACAATTTTCTCATCATTCTAGAGAATACACTAGGCGCATTCTTCAATCCAAATGGCAATCTGTTAAACTCATAGTGTCCCTCTGAGGTACTAAAAGCTAGGTATGGTCTAACCTCAGGCTTTACTGGAATCTGATAGTATCCTTTACTCAGATCCACTTTTGAGAAATATTTAGCTTTATTTAGCCTGGCAAATAACTGATTTGTATCTGGCAATGGATCCACCTGACCTTCTGTGATAGCATTCAGTCTCCTGTAATCTATACAGAGTCTATGTTCTCCAGAGGGTTTCCTTAAGAGTACCACACTGGAACTATACAAAGATTCACTGTGTGAAATTATTCCTTCCTTCAACAAATAGTCTATCTCTTCCTTCAAGGCTTTCTCCTTAGCAAAAGGAATCGAATAGGCTTTCATACAGACAGGTGTGGGGTCTATCAGTTTCATATCATATTCCAATAAGTTTGTATGCCCCGGACGGTCCGTTAGCACCTCTGTATGATCATCTAAAACCTGTTGCACTCTCTTCTTCTGATCTTTCGTTAAGTGTGTACTGATTTTCACCTGTGCAGCTGTCTCACAGGGGTGTAATGGATATTCAAATGATGAAAGTGGTTCCTTTTTCATCTCCATTGCAATGGACAAGGTCAACAAGTGTGTCTCTTCCTGATTTTCTCTTTCCAAATATTTCTTCAGGAGATTCACATGATAGATTTTTTCTTTCCCCTTCTTCTCTATCTTATAATTGGTTCTAGACACCTTCTCGAGAACTGTATATGGACCTTGCCATCCAATTTGTAACTTATTCTGACTACCGGGTAAAAGAAGCAGTACCTTTTCTCCCACAGCCAAATCTATGTCTTTAGCTTTCTTGTTGTAGTAGGCAGCATGTTTTTTCCTGGCTTGTCTCAAATTTTCATTGGCAAGTTTCCAGCCAGTTTTTAAACGAGTGGTCAGCTCATTCACATATTGGTATGAGGATGTAATATTTTCCTCTGCCTTTTCATCAGTCCACGTTCTTAACAGAGTTACATATGGACTTTTAAATTCGGAAACTTATTTTTCCTGGCACATGTCAGGTCCTTTGCACTCGAAGCTCTATAGTGATGATTTTTCTTCCCAGAATCATCATGGACAAATCGACCGCTACCAATTTTCTTCTTGGGGCTTTCTCCCCACTTAGAATTCTTGATCAGAGATTTCCTCTCTACATCTTCTTCCTCCAGTTTACATAAGTCCGATTGAGGGATTTTCGGCTTATCCTGGGGTAAGATATCTCTTTGTACTCTCTGCATAGTGGCCATTGTAAAACAGTCAATTGAAGATTGTCCGTGAAAAGGGGCTTCCCATTTCACTTGGTCCACTTTATTAAATCTATTTTTCTTTTCAGTGTCAGGCCTACGTTTGCCCCGTGGCGTGTAGAGGTCCTGATCACTGTTCCCACTTGTGGGTGTTCCCTCATGTGCTATGCTACACCTTTCTACAAAATTCTCAATGTCCCACCTTGCCTTGGGCCAATAATAATTCTGAGCCACCTTTTGAATGATGGTACCTATTTTTTCATGGTCCCCATCTTTTTTCACATGTAAGCTCCTTATTAAGTCTGTCCTATACCTTTTAGGAAGTACCAGCTGTCCCTGAACTTTGGATCTAGTTCCAGTCTTCCGGTATATCAGTTTGTTCTTCATATAGAAGTCTCCTTTTCCTGGAGGTGTGTGACAATTGGACAATTTTCTAAAACAAGGCTTGAGGGTCTTATCCCCAGCCTGTGCCTTCCTCAATTCTTCTGGAGTGGTATTTAACATAATATCCTCCTCCTTTCTTGAGGTCGACTTGACCTGAAGGGTGGCCATAACTATAGGGTTCCTTCTACAATGGTCAGTATCATGATTGTCCATCCGACAATTCTTACACCACCTCCTTTTTTTGGTTGAAAGATTTTCTTTCATCAAATTTCCTTTCATCGAATTGTGGGGTTTTATTTTTATTGTCATACCGTGGCCTATCAAACTGGTGCTTACCTTTGTTCTGATCTCTAGGATCAAATTTATTAAAGTTCTGTGGTGCCTTAAAATTATCTACCTGTTTCTTTTTATTACTTGTTACCTCTGCCTGAGCTGCTTGATACCTTTCAGCGACATTCAGTAACTCACCCAGTCTCTCTGCACCTTGTTCCATGAGAAACTTTCTCAGGTCTGGAGCCATGGACTCTCTTAGTTGTTCTATAAGGATCATTTCCTTAAGATCTTGGGTTTTCCCCAGAGAAGTCCATTTCTCCAAGTATGTCTCTAACCGTGCAGAGAACTGGTGATAGGTTTCACCTGACAGTAGTTTAGCATTCCTAAATATTTTCCTATAAAATTCACCATTCTTTTCATATCTTAACAAAAGAGCCTGCTTTAGCATGTCATAATTTTCTTGATCATCTCTGCTCATTTTGGCAAAAACTTCATAAGCTGCACCACGAAGCCCTTGAGATAACTTTAAGCTCCACCTTTCTCTCTCTAACCCATACGTGGTAGCTAATAGTTCATATCTATTTAGATAGCTCTCGATATCATCTTCTTTCTCAACAAAATGATCTAAATGAAAATTCATAACTGAGGTTGAGGCTCCCTGACTAGCAGTGGCATCAGAGGTAAAGGGACTGGCACCATTTTCAGGAGCATGGCCTTGAAATTCCAACTCCCTTAGTCGTAACTCGTGCTCCCTTTGTAATCTCTTCTCCTCCTTTTCTGCTTCCCTTTCTGCAGCCTGTCTCCTTTCTTCTGCTTCTCTTTCTGCAGCTAATCTCTTTTCTTCTCTTTCTGTAGCTTGCCTTCTTTCTTCGGCTTCCCTTTCTGCAGCTAATCTCTTTTCTTCTCTTTCTGTAGCTTGCCTTCTTTCTTCGGCTTCCCTTTCTGCAGCTAATCTCTTTTCTTCATACTGGAGCCTTTTAATCTCCCTATCTGCCTCCAATGCCTTAGCCTCAGCCTCAATCTGCAACCTCTTAATTTCTTTTTCAGTCTCTAACTTTCTTTCAGCTTCAAATTTTCTTTCTTCACGTTCAATATATTTGTCACATTCAGTAGTGACATAAGCAATCATAACTTGCCCGTCCATTCCTAACTCTTTAGCAGCCTGCACAGCAGCAGATCAAAATTTTGCTAGGTCCGCCATTTTCTAACAGGCAAATGTAAACAATTCAATCTAGAAATAATTATCTAAGGACAACCACAGGCACTGAGAGCTCAACCTTATTTAATTTCCACCCAAGGATACCTTTTAAATTTTTATTATTCCCTGAAGTAAATTACCCCCAATATATATAATAGGGAAAGATTCAAAATCCCGGACAGGACCCCAATAAATGTGGTAAAGTGGGATGATATAAATATTTATAGGGGACTTATTGTACTGACTGAGATCAGCTGTGAAGGTATCTGTATCTAATAGGTGTAGTGTTTTACAGATAACCTTACTTTGCTACCACATTTAGACCTCAGCCAGACTTATTCTGGGCTATTGTGATGACTACGTTGAATGTCTAGGGTTATGATAATGATGAAGTGTATGTTCACAACAACCAACAGACAGATAAACAATTTAATTTAATCCACAATACTTTACAACACTGTGACACTCACATACATAGAACACTCTATAAGACTATCTTAATAAGTCAAGTGTAACTGGTAAAAATATGTATTAATTCCTTTCAATACTAGATATCCTGATTCAACTACAAAGTGAACCAGGAATCACAATCAAATGTAATCACAAGTTGTATGTACACAATTTATAGATAGGATCTTTGTATTGACATATATTATTATTGCAATATGTGTGTAAGTTGTGCTGTAGTACTATGAGGTAATACTGGCTTTTCAAGCTAGGTGGTTGTTTGTCATCATGACTTCAAGTGTTTGTTTCTGGTGGAAATAATATTGGAAAGGTTCACAGTTTCTTTTTATTTGAAACAATTACATGTCCCTCTTGATTTTAGGTAAAGTCACTTTTAGAGGGGGGGGGGGGGGGGATACACAAGTTTGAGCTGCTCTGGCCACGAAAGCTTAACTTCTGTGTGGGCGGCAGGAAACAGTCTCCACTGCTCGCTTGCTTCACCGTGTTCTTGAGACACAACACAGGTCGATATATTGACCAAGGAGTCTGCTACCAGCCTCTGGATTCAGCAAAACTCAGACCAGGTGCTGCTATAATACGTTAGTACCACGGTCCCTGAAACAAGAAGGTTGTACCTCCTACTTCAGAACTAGTTTATAATCTATTTCCACACTTAAGCACAATACATAACAAACACCGAGTTCAGCGCGGTAGGCCAACTGCTAGCTTCTCATGTAACAGTATACACCAGTATTCCTCTCCCTAATGGTTACAACGCCTCTGCAATTCCAGCATTATTTCCTTCTATTCAATAAGATAGGTGTCATAGTACTATTTGGCAATCCCATGCAGTTATACTCCTCTCCGACAAGTTTTGTTCATGGGGGAGCAATATCTAGGCTTTTCTTCATGTTTGCTACTGAACCACACACATACAGACATAAATTTATCAATTCACTTTCAATTTTTCATCTAAAAGAGATCAAATATTTCTAGCTTACCACAATTCATGGAAATATTAAACAAAATACGTTGACTGGCGATGAGTTATGGCACAATTCCGATCTGCCTCTGTCCCAGGCTTTCATAAGAAAAATATGAGCTGGATCTCAACACACTTGCTTCTCAGTAAGTTTATTTTCAAAATGTGGCCCTGAACTGACGCTCCTAATTGACTATATCAAATGGTCTATCCAATGGGACCATGTTTACAAAAGCTTTTGAAAAAATTTACCCTTCCTACCGTTTCCCTTAACAACCAAAAATAGTATTTGCATTCGACTAATCATGTTTCGCCTTACATATTCTTCTAGCCAATCAAATCGGATTTAACTTGTTGGCCTATTTCCCGTAAAATAGTGGTTTTAAAACATGCCACTGAGCAAATATGGTCTGGTGCTGTCAGACAACCTCACTATTTTATTTTGGCTATAATTTGTTAATTCCTAGACTATTTGCGTAACACTTAACATATTCTTTGTCAGCAAGTCCTAAGGAACCCAAATATATAAATTTAATGGGGCCAAGTGGCTTCGTTCAAAATATGTATTTTCTTCTACCACCCGTTCACTTCGATACGATGGGGTGTCTTCTGTACTGTCAGGCTAATGTCAGGATTTCAGACGTAAAACAGTATTGTGTCATGTTTCCTAATAAGCATTAACCATGTTTTTTAAAACCTTACCTCGTATTGGTAGTGTTTTTTATCACTGTCTATGTGAAAAAAAAATTAGTGCTTCATGCCTTTCGCGTGTGATTTGCGTTCACTTTTATCGCGAGACGGCGTGGTAGCATTGCATGCGTTCCTCCGTTCAGCCCTCTCTCTCTCTCTCTCTCTCTCTCTCTCTCTCTAAGTCCGTCTGTCTTTTCATTACGCAGTGTATATAATGACATTAATGCTAGTATTTTATCTAGGTCATTAAGCAGTGTGCGTATCTCAAGGTTTTCTAAGAAACACAGTACCAGTTTTATTTTTAGAAACGCGTGTATGCTGCTGTAGGCTTTACTATCAAACGTGAAAGCGTTACAATTATTCCGACGAAGTAGAAAACGGGTGATTTTTGTACGCCATTGTGACAGCACTGGTCTTTTACCATTCTTCTTTCCTTCTATTGAATTAATTCGTTAGGCTTTACATTTACTATTTAATTTAGATATGTGGATTTAGAATGTTTCACGACAGGCTGTATACCGCTGCACCTATGTCCCAGTCTTGACATATGGATGCGAGTCATGGGCAATGACTACAACCCATAAAAGCCAGATCCAAACCTCAGAAATGAGGTATCTGAGGAAGGTGGTTGAAGTAACAAGAAGAGACATGGTACGCAACCAGACGATACGTCAAGGCCTTAAATCCTACTCCCTGCAGACCCAAGTAGAACAGTCCCAATTAAGATGGTTTGGCCATGTCTGCAGAATGGGAGAAGATCGGCTACCACGACTGTTACGGTCTCCCGCTGTACTTACTTAGTTTCTTTTTATATGTTTCATAGCGTCGTATAAGTGAATATATCATTTCATTTGCTTGTTACATCCATTGTTTATCGTCACCTGTTCTTGTCTCTGGCTATAGGAAATATCATAGTTACTTGTAATTAATTAAGCTCACATATTCATATTATATCTATTAACAAATAATACACTTATATAAGTTATTGAAAAACGTAGCATTATGTCTACGTTGGAAGAGTTCATTAAAATAGGACAAAGTCTGGGTAAATCAGGTTCTGATTTGCAGACTTATGCTGAAACGAGATATGAAAAGCATTTATCGCAACAGGAAAGAATTGAGCAACGGGAACTTAAAAAGTTGGAACTGGCGCAAAAAGATAAAGAAATGGCTCAAAAAGAGAAAGAAATGGCTCAAAAGGATAAAGAAATGGCTCAACAAGAAAAAGATAGAGAATTACAGAAAGAACTTAAGGAGAAGGAAATAGCTCAACAAGAAAAGGAGAGAGAATTAGATAGAGAGAAAATGCAAATAAGAAGAATGGAACTACTTCAATTAGACCAAGAACATAAACATGCTATTGAGCTTGAGACTTTAAGATTAAATGCTGAGAAAGAAAAGGCTATTGAATTGGCGAGGTTGCAATCTGAACAATCCCGACCTTCAGCTAATTCAAATGTATTTTATCCAAAATTGAAGATGCCACATTTCGACCAATCTAGAGATTGCGTCGATTCATTCATATCAAGATTTATTATGAAAGTTACAGGTTTGAACATACCAAAGGAAAGATGGAGTAGTCTTTTGGTTGATTTTTTGACCGGGGACTCACTCAAGGTTTTCATGAATCTAGACATATGGCTAAGCCTAGTAAGGACGCTGACTTTGGGGAATTTATTGCTTCCATTAAACATTATTTCAATAGATGGATAGAATTATCAGGTATTACCAAATCATATGAGGGGTTAATGGATCTCATGCTACGTGATAAGGTGCTGTCCTCATGCAGTCACGATTTAGAATCATTCTTACAAGAAAGACACCCTAACTCTATTTCAGAATATGAAAAATATGGTAGACAGTTTGTCACGGCACATCCGAATAAGGATGTCCATCGATCTGGTCCACGAGATCCTATGCCTACGTGCGCAGCGCTCCAAGATCACAGATCTTATGATCACCGACCTAGATCACATAGCACGGACGGTCGATATCGTACACAATTTCGTCATGAATATCGGGGGTCTTATAACTTCCCTCGCTATCGTTCACCGTCAAGATTCTATCGTCGGAGTTATCGAGGTTATTCACCTCATGATCGTGGAGGCCACAAAGGCAGGGGTCGTGATGATTATCACAAATACTATTACAGGGATTATAATGATCATGGATCATCATATAAAAGGAATGATGATAATGATGATTCATCAAATTTTTATTATAAGACAAAATCAGGCAAAAAGAAGGCAAATCATTTCAGATCATCTTCAAAGAATAATGACAAACATGGTCATGCTAATGCATGTACTACCAAAAGAGATCAGGAGAATGATGATAACAAACATGCGAATGCATGCAGCATATTAGATGACTCTTGTTATGTTTGTCAATCACATCCTATATCAGAGAGGAAAAATACGCTTCGTTGTGGTCATACAATGTCTTCTATGTCTGCTTGTGAGAATTTGGGACGTCTCACATACCACAAGGCATATTTGTACGGAAAGGAAGTAAGAGTTTTACGTGACACCGGCTCTACTACTGTCGGCATACCACTCACTGAACATGCCAAACCTTTTACTGCCTTCACGACTCCATTTGGATTATTCCAATGGGATTACATGTGCTTCGGCCTTGTAAACGCGCCTGCGACATTCGTGCGCATGATGCGCCGCCTTCTGGGCGATAGAAAAGATGTCATCACATACATCGATGACATCTGCCTATTTCACAACTCATGGGAAGACCATATTACTGGTTTGTCTTCTCTTCTCATTACACTACGACAACATGGTTTGACTGTAAGACCTTCGAAGGTCCAGATAGGTTGTCAGGAGATTACGTTTCTTGGTCACCGCATAGGTAACCATAAATTACACCCTGATGACAATACAGTCAAGCGTATACTGGAGATTGCCACTCCATCATCGAAGAAACAAGTAAGAAGTTTACTCGGGCTTGTTAATTATTATCATAAATTTATACCACGCTTCGCACAGATTTCTGCTCCTTTGTCCGGATTGTTGACCAAAGGTAGTCCAAAAAAAATATTATGGACACCGCAGTGCGAAGAGGCTCTGATTATGATAAAGAATTTATTTAAGAATCCTCCTATCCTGTTATTGCCAAACATACAGTTACCATTTTTGATCCAAACAGATGCATCCAACTCCGGAATCGCAGGTTGTTTGCTTCAATGCTATGAAGGGATACTCCATCCATGCTTGTTTGTCTCACGCAAGCTTACCCCGGCAGAACAAAAATACGCTACAGGAGAGCGCGAACTGCTCGCGGTGGTGTGGTGCTTGGAAAAACTATCTAAGTACTTGATAGGTAGAAAGTTTTTTATCTACACAGACCACAGTCCGCTCACGTTTATCACTTCGAGAACTATGAAAAACGCAAGGATTCACAGGTGGTTTCTTTTACTACAAGAATTCGCCTTTTCAATAATTCCGATTTCAGGAACTGATAATAACCTCGCGGACTTGTTATCAAGAAATTTTACGTCACAGGATTGAGATAACTTTCTTGTCTTGATGTTGACAATGGACATAAGTTTATAATTGTTATTTCTAATTGGGAATATTAATTTTATTATTTCATTTGGACGTTAGATAACATGCATGGATTGTAGTCGGGCACATCTTCGCCACCACTCTCTCACGTGCCACGAGTGTCACGTTTGGGAGCGGGGGGGATGATGTTGAGGACTGTCTTGCGGCTTGCAGGCATGTGGATGGTGGCCACATTCCACATGCGTGCACCGCTGGACACCTCAAATAAACTAAGACCAGAAATCGCGCAAATCAATGTATGACGCGTCTAGCTTAGTTACTTGCTAGTCTATGTGTGGCCATTGAGCCTAACGGCAGTGTTGAAATGTGTGGTAAAACCACTTAAGGATCGTGTTTGAATATGTGGCACAGCCACTGATTATATATATATGTGGAACGGTAGATCCACTGGAAAGTGTAAGATAGCGAAAGGATCCGTATTAAAATTGATTATAGGACCAGGTAGAGTCCGTATTAGATTCGTGAACCAAGCAGATTACGTTCACCTTGAACTTATATACACGGCAGTTAAGACCGGGCGATGCAAGCCAAAGACGTTGAATAATTATACATAGACAGGATCTATAGATTTACAGATAATGTACTCACTAGTATTGTGAAGGGATAATAATTCTAAGGATCGGATTCGGTAAGAGTTGGTTGCACACTCTATTACGCTATAAACTTAACGGTTAACCCAAACGAGCTAAGTCTGTGAGAGGAACAATTGTGTAGAGCTTAAAACTATGATGAAGCCAATTTAAATGTGTGAATTGTTGTTGCACCATTGTGTAAAAGGATATATTAAATTGTTCAGTCGTCCATGGAACTTGTTGGTTGCCTGAATTATACAAGTTCTCACTCTGTGCTGTGACTGTCATTAATCCTTGCAAGGTCAGTCCAGATTATCACAGGTATTTTCTAAGACTAACTATAAGCTAACCAACGGCGCTGAATCTTTTAATAACATCTAGCAAGAAAAGACACAGCGGGAGACCGTAACAACGACAAGCATGGGAAACAAAGAGCCAAGGATCCAGACCCCGAGGACGACCCAGAGTCCGCTGGGAGGACAACATTAGACAATCTTTGAAGGACCGAGGACTAGAATGGAACCAGGCCAGGAGGAAGACAGCCGATAGGATAGTCTGGCGCTCTCTCTCCCAAATCTCTACACCTCACGGTAGAAGGGGAACGACTAACTAAGTAAGTAAGTAAGGATACTGTGACCGCAAATTTGTCTCTTGTTTCTTGATTTCTTAGATGTCCTACATTAAATTGTTGTCTATAATTTTGCATTGTTGCATATCTCTTGAATTTCATTTTTACCTTGGCTATCAGAAGGTGGTGATCTGATGCCACATCTGCTCCTCTTTATACCTTTACAGGGAGCCGCGCTGGTGTAATGGGTAAGACGTTGCGCTAGCGACCAGGTTTTCAAGGTTCAAGCTCGGGCGCCGGCATTTGTAGGAGTGTCATCGACCGGGAATTTGACTGAATAACCCGAACGGCTCATGCAGATAAATCCTCTGTGGATGGGAAGGAGCGAAGCTCCTGACCGGGTTGGAAGGAAAGTCCACTGGCTCCCCAGCCTCGCAATGACATGTCATTGGGCCAAAAGGGCTGGAAAGCTCGAGTGCTGCTGGTTAGAAAAAAAAATATACCTTTACATCCTGCAATGATGATCTAAACTTCTTGTTTATGATCATTCTGATTTTCTGTTCTATGGTCTGTGATATCCATGTTGCCTTGTGTATTCTCTTATGTGGAAACATGCTTCCTCCTATAGCCATTTGATGTGATGAAGCACAGAAGTTTGAGAATAGTTCCCCATTTTCATTCATTATTCCTAGCCCATGTTTTCCCATGAATTCTTCAAATCCGGTGTTGACTGTACCTATCTTTGCATTCATGTCACCCATCAAAATTATGATATTTCTTCTTTTTACTTTATCCATAATTTTCTGTAGTCAAGTATAAAATGCTTCTTTCACAGACTTTTCTTTGTCATTAGTTGGTGCATAACATTGGATGACATTTACATGTATTTTCTTTTTAGCTGTTTTAAAAGTATCTGTTATTATTCTGGGTCCAACAGCTTCCCATTCAATGAGTGTGTTACGGTGGGATAAATTAGAGGATCATGCATGGATACGTGAATGATAGCAGGTGTTCTTTCAGGACATTATGGTCAGTATACATAACAAAAGCCGGTAGGTGAACAGGTACACGGGAAACATGGTTGACATTTAACATCTTACACATAACGTGGCGGCCTCCTTGTCATGAAATATTCTAATCCACATATATAAATTATTAGGTAAATATGAAGCCTAACAAATAAAATTAATAAAGAGAAGAGCAATGGTAAAATGACAGTGCTGTCACAAGGAATGTACTCGAAATCCCCCTTGTTTTCTGCTTCGTCTGCAAATTGTAACGCTTTCACGTTGATATAAAAGCTTACTGTATTATTACCCGCCTTCTTCAATGAAACGTGTGCTGCATTTCTAAGAAAAACATTGAGACGTACTGCGTAATGACCTAAATTAATCCTAACATTAATTATACTGCGTTACCAAAACGAACGAACAGATGGACAAAAGGATAGCGAGAAGGGAGAGGCAGAAAGCCGAACATTAAACACGCGTCGCGCGATACACAATTACTACTATCACGCGTGTAAGTCTACAAGCACTAACTTTTTCAGACGGACAGTGATAAAATACACTACCCTTTCCCAGAGTTAGGTTTATAAATCATAACAGACTCTTATTAGAAAAGATAACAATAGATGGGTTTACGTTTGAACACATAACAGTACCCAGACAGCACATCTTCCAAACAGGAGGTAGAAGAAATTGCATATTTTGAACGCAGCCACGTAGCTCCTTTAAATTAGTAATTTTGGGTTCCTTAGGGCTTGCTGACAAAGAATATGTAAAACGTTACGCAAATAGTCCAGGAATTAATAAATTATACCCAAAATAAAATATTGGGGGTGCCTGACAGCATAAAATCATTTCTGCTCATAAGATTTTTTTTTTTACGTGTTTGAAAAAAATTTACGTTACAGAAATAGCCTACCATGTAAACTCCAAATTGATTGGAGCGCAACAAATGAAAGCCTAACCACGATTGGTCGGGCTATAAATACTATCTTGGTTGTTAGGGGAGACGGGAAAAGATAACATTTTTTCAAACACTTGTCGAAACGTGGCTCATTGGCCAGTCTCGCTGATATACACACTTGGGAGCGTTAGTTCGAGACCACTTGTTTAAATGATCTTGATAAAGCATCAGTGCGTTGAAGCCAGCTCATATTTGTGGCTAAATAAAAGCCTGGAAGATAAGCAGATGGAAATTTGTGCCAGTTTGTGCCAGAATTCATTGCTAATCAACGTATCTGTGTTTATTCGTATGAATTGTGGTAAGCTTGAACCATTTAATATCTTTTAATGAAAATTGAATGTGAATTGTTAATTTATGCCTGTATATATATGTGTAGTTCAGTGGCCAACGTGAGGTAAAGCCTGTAATGCTCCAACCTGAACAGAGGGTGTCGGAGAGAAGTAAAACGGCATGGAATGGCCAAACAGTACACTGACACCTGGATGATTGACTAGAAAGAAATAATGCTGGAAGTGCAGAGGCGTAGTAACCATTAAGAAGGGTAATACTGGAATAAAGTATTTCAGATGAAGCTGACTGTTGGCCTAACGCTCTGAACGCAATGTTTGTGATGTATTGTGATCAGTGTAAAAAGAAAATATAAATTAGTTATGAAGTAGAAGGTACATCCTTCTTGATTTCAGGGACAGTGGTCTTGATGGTAGTGAGCAGCACCTGGTCAGAGCTTTGCTGAATCCAGTGTCGGACAGCATACTCCTTGGTCCTTTTAGCTATCAGTGAGGTATCTCCAGAGCCCAGAAGAGAATTCGAGCAGAGGAGTCCTCTCCTGCCGCCATCACTCAAGATAAGCAGAGTTGGCCAGCTGAGCTCAACATTATGTCCCCTCATCTTGAAATAACTTTATAAAAATACTATTCAGAGGGGAATTTACTTATCTTAAAATCAGGAACTGTGAACATCGCCAATACTAGTCCCTAAAGACAAACTATTGAAGTCATGATGACAAATACCAACAGAGCTTGAACAAAACAAAACCAGTATTACCTCATTTTACTACTACACAACTGACACACATAGAACATTTGTAAAAATATATGTCACTACAATATTCATATTAAATACATTCTGTACATAACTTGTAATTTAAATTGATTGTGATTCCTGGTTCCCTTGTAGTTGAATCAGGACACATATTCATTCATGCCAGTAATGAATACATATTGTTATTTGAAACGTTACGAGTGACTTCTTTAAGATATTCTCATAGAGTGTTATATGTATGTGAGTGTCACAGTGTTGTTAAGAGTAGTGGATTAAATTAAATTGTTTATCTGTCTGTTGTTGTGACTTACACTTCACCATACACATACCCTAGACACATAACGTAGCATCACACTATTCCAGAATAATTCTGACTGAGATATATAGATATGTGGTAGCAAGTAAGGTGATATATAATACACTATTCTTATTAGATATATATATACCTTCACAGCTGATCTCAGTCAGTACACTAAGTCCCCTATAAATATTTATAACATCCCACTTCACCACATATATTGGGGTCTCGCTCTTGGGATTTTGAATCTTTAACTATTAAAAATATTGGGGATAATTCACTTCAGGGAATATAAGAATTAAAAGGTATCCTTGGGTGGAATTAAATAAGGTTGAGCTCACGGTGCCTGTGTTGTCCATTAGAGATTGAATTGTTGGTATTAAGTTACCTGATAGACAATGGCGGACCTGGCCAAATTTCGATCTGCTGCGGTTCAGACTGCAAAAGAGTTAGGATTAGATGGGCAAGTTATGGTTGCCTATGTCACAACGGAATGTGACAAATTTATTGAACGCGAAGAAAGAAGATTAGAAAAAGAGGCCGAAAGAAAGTTAGAGGCTGAGACTAAGAGGTTGCAAGCTGAGGCTGAGACTAAGAGGTTGCAGATTGAGGCTGACAAAGAGGCTAAGAAATTGGAAGCAGAAAGAGAAGACAAAAGATTAGCTGCAGAAAGAGAAGAGAAGAAATTAGCTGCAGAAAGAGAAGAGAAGAAATTAGCTGCAGAAAGAGAAGAGAAGAAATTAGCTGCAGAAAGAGAAGAGAAGAGATTAGCTGCAGAGAGGGAAGCAGAAAAGGAGGAGAAGAGATTACAAAGGGAACATGAGTTACGACTAAGGGAGTTTGAGTTTCAAGGCCATGCTCCTGAAAATGGTGCCAGTCCCTTTGCCTCTGATGCTACGGTTACTCAGGGAGCCTCAATCTCAGCTATGAATTTTCATTTAGATCATTTTGTTGAGAAAGACGATGATATTGAGAGCTATATAAATAGGTATGAGCTATTAGCTACCACGTATGGGTTAGAGAGAGAAAGGTGGAGCTTAAAGTTATCTCAGGGACTTCGTGGGGCAGCTTATGAAGTTTTTGCAAAAATGAGCAGAGGTGATCAGGAAAATTATGACATGCTAAAGCAGGCTCTTTTGTTAAGGTATGAAAAGAATGCAGAATTCTATAGAAAAAAATTTAGGAATGCTAAACTACTGTCAGGTGAAACCTATCACCAGTTCTCTGCACGAATAGAGACATACTTGGAGAAATGGACTTCTCTGGGGAAAACCCAAGATCTTAAGGAAATGGTCCTTATAGAGCAACTAAGAGAGTCCATGGCTCCAGACCTGAGAAAGTTTCTCATGGAACAAGGTGCAGAGAGGCTGGATGAGTTGCTAAATGTTGCTGAAAGGTATCAAGCAGCTCAAGCAGAGGTAACAGGTAATAAAAAGAAACAGGTGGACAACTTTAGGGCACCACAGAACTTTAATAAATTTGATCCTAAGGATCAAAATAAAGGTAAGCACCAATTTGATAGGCCACGGTATGAAAATAAAAATAAATTCCCACAATTCGATGAAAGGAAATATGATGAAAGAAAATCTTTCAACCAAGGAAAAAGGTGGTGTAAGAATTGTCAGATGGACAATCATGACACTGACCGTTGCAGAAGGAAACCTGTGTATATGGCAACCCTTCAGGTCAGGTCGACCTCAAGACAGGAGGAGGATATTATGTTAGATACCACTCCAGAAGAGATGAGGAAGGCACAGGCTGGGGATAAAACACTCAAGCCTTGTTTCAGAAAATTGTCAACTTGTCATACAACTCCAGGCAAGGGAGATTTCTACATGAAAAACAAGTTGATGTATAGGAAGACTGGAGCTAGATCCAATGGTCACGGACAGCTGGTTCTTCCAAAAAGATATAGGACAGACTTAATAAGGAGCCTACATGTGAAACCAGATGGGGACCATGAGAAAATAGGTACCATCATTCAAAAGGTGGCTCACAATTATTATTGGCCCAAAGCAAGATGGGACATTGAGAATTTTGTAGAAAGGTGTAGCATAGCACATGAGGGAACACCCACAAGTGGGAACATGGATCAGGACCTGGACACGCCATGGGGCAAAATCAGGCCTGACAATAAAAAGAGAAATAGATTTGATAAAGTGGACCAAATGGAATGGGAAGCCCCTTTTCACGGACAAGCTTCACTTAACTGTTTTACAATGGCCACTATGCGGAGAGTGCAAAGAGATGTCTTACCCCAGGATAAGCCGACAATCCCTCAATCGGACTTAAACAAACTGGAGGAAGAGGATGTAGAGAGGAAATCTCTCATCAAGAATTTTAAGAGGGGAGAAAGCCCCAAAAGAATTGGTAGCGGTCGTTTTGTGAATGATAGTTCTGGGAGGAAAAATCATCACTATAAAGCTTCGAGTGGAAGAGACCATACCGGTGCATGGACAAATAGGTCCACACAATTAAAGGTCCATATGTAGCTTTGTTAAGAACGTGGACTGATGAAAAGGCAGAGGAAAACATTACATCTTCATACCAATATGTGAATGAGCTGACCACTCGGTTGAAAACTGGCTGGAAACTTGCCAATGAAAATTTGAAACAAGCCAGGAAGAAACATGCTGCCTATTATAACAGGAAGGCGAAAGACAGAAATTTGGCTGTGGGAGAGAAGGTACTGCTTCTTTTGCCCGGGAGTCAGAATAAGTTACAAATTGGATGGCAGGGTCCATATACAGTTTTAGAGAAGGTATCTAGAACAAATTATAAGATAGATAAGAAGGGGAAAGAAAAAAATCTATCATGTGAATCTCCTGAAGAAATATTTGGAAAGAGAACATCAGGAAGAGACACACTTGTTGACCTTGTCCATCGCCATGGAGATGAAAAAGGAACCACTTTCATCATTTGAATATCCATTACACCCCTGTGAGACAGCAGCACAGGTGAAAATCAGTACACATTTAACGAAAACTCAGAAAGAGAGAGTGCAACAGGTTCTAAATAATCATGCAGAGGTGTTAACAGACCGACCAGGGCATACAAACCTATTGGAATATGATATGAAACTCATAGACTCCACTCCTGTCTGTATGAAACCATATTCGATTCCGTTTGCTAAGGAAAAAGCTTTGAAGGAAGAGATAGACTATCTATTGAAGGAAGGAATTATTTCGCACAGTGAGTCTTCGTATAGTTCCGGTGTTGTACTTTTAAGGAAGCCCTCTGGAGAACATAGACTCTGTATAGATTACAGGAGACTGAATGCTATTACAGAAGGACAGGTGGATCCATTGCCGGATACAAATCAGCTGTTTGCCAGACTAAATAAAGCTAAATATTTCTCAAAAGTGGATCTGAGTAAAGGATACTATCAGATTCCAGTAAAGCCTGAGGTTAGACCATACCTAGCTTTTAGTACCTCAGAAGGACACTATGAGTTTAATAGATTGCCATTTGGATTGAAGAATGCGCCTAGTGTCTTCTCTAGAATGATGAGAAAATTATTGGATCCTCTGAATAATCCCTGTATAACAAATTTTATGGATGATATCCTTATAGCAACAGAACATTTGAGGAACACATTGACTCTCTGAACATGCTGTTTGATCGACTTAGGGAGGCAAATTTAACAGCCCGACCAACCAAATGTTGCGTTGGATGTAAAGAATTGGAATTTTTGGGACACACAGTTTATCAGGGAAACATGACCCCTGACCCAAAGAATTTAGAGAAACTACAGAAAGCCCCGAGACCACAAACCAAGAAGGACGTGAGATCCTTTGTCTCATTATGTGGCTTCTACCAGAAGTATATCAAAAACTTTAATTCCATATGTGCACCTTTAACGGAATTGACACGTAAAGGACTTCCAGATCGCATTACATGGACACCACAATGTGAAATGACTTACCAAGAATTGAAGGAAAAGCTCACAAGTAAACCCATTTTGAAATTACCTGACTTAAGTCAAGAATTCATAGTAAGGACGGATGCAAGTAATATTGGGTTAGGTGCAACTTTACTACAGAAATCAGATGCATTGGATGGGGAATTAAGCCCAGTGGCATATGCTAGCAGAAAGTTGAATAAAGCTGAAATCAACTACTCAACTAGCGAAAAAAGAATGTCTTGCAGTAATATGGGCAATAAAGAAATTCAATATTTATCTATATGGGAAGGCATTTAAGTTGCAAACTGACCACAAACCTTTATCGTTTTTAGCACAGGCTAAGCATGAGAACTCTAGGTTACTCCGATGGTCTTTGCTTCTGGCTCCATATAATTTTAGCATTGAATATATATCTGGAAAAACCAATCTGGGAGCGGATTTTTTAAGCCGCCATCCGTGTGATGAGAATCACCGTAAACCCCAGAAATAATAATAAATTTCTCTATGTGTATATAGAATAAAGGACTGACATATAATGTCTGTTTTAAGAGGGGAGGTGTCATGAAATATTCTAATCCACATATATAAATTATTAGGTAAATATGAAGCCTAACAAATAAAATTAATAAAGAGAAGAGCAATGGTAAAATGACAGTGCTGTCACAAGGAATGTACTCGAAATCCCCCTTGTTTTCTGCTTCGTCTGCAAATTGTAACGCTTTCACGTTGATATAAAAGCTTACTGTATTATTACCCGCCTTCTTCAATGAAACGTGTGCTGCATTTCTAAGAAAAAACATTGAGACGTACTGCGTAATGACCTAAATTAATCCTAACATTAATTATACTGCGTTACCAAAACGAACGAACAGATGGACAAAAGGATAGCGAGAAGGGAGAGGCAGAAAGCCGAACATTAAACACGCGTCGCGCGATACACAATTACTACTATCACGCGTGTAAGTCTACAAGCACTAACTTTTTCAGACGGACAGTGATAAAATACACTACCCTTTCCCAGAGTTAGGTTTATAAATCATAACAGACTCTTATTAGAAAAGATAACAATAGATGGGTTTACGTTTGAACACATAACAGTACCCAGACAGCACATCTTCCAAACAGGAGGTAGAAGAAATTGCATATTTTGAACGCAGCCACGTAGCTCCTTTAAATTAGTAATTTTGGGTTCCTTAGGGCTTGCTGACAAAGAATATGTAAAACGTTACGCAAATAGTCCAGGAATTAATAAATTATACCCAAAATAAAATATTGGGGGTGCCTGACAGCATAAAATCATTTCTGCTCATAAGATTTTTTTTTTACGTGTTTGAAAAAAATTTACGTTACAGAAATAGCCTACCATGTAAACTCCAAATTGATTGGAGCGCAACAAATGAAAGCCTAACCACGATTGGTCGGGCTATAAATACTATCTTGGTTGTTAGGGGAGACGGGAAAAGATAACATTTTTTTCAAACACTTGTCGAAACGTGGCTCATTGGCCAGTCTCGCTGATATACACACTTGGGAGCGTTAGTTCGAGACCACTTGTTTAAATGATCTTGATAAAGCATCAGTGCGTTGAAGCCAGCTCATATTTGTGGCTAAATAAAAGCCTGGAAGATAAGCAGATGGAAATTTGTGCCAGTTTGTGCCAGAATTCATTGCTAATCAACGTATCTGTGTTTATTCGTATGAATTGTGGTAAGCTTGAACCATTTAATATCTTTTAATGAAAATTGAATGTGAATTGTTAATTTATGCCTGTATATATATGTGTAGTTCAGTGGCCAACGTGAGGTAAAGCCTGTAATGCTCCAGCCTGAACAGAGGGTGTCGGAGAGAAGTAAAACGGCATGGAATGGCCAAACAGTACACTGACACCTGGATGATTGACTAGAAAGAAATAATGCTGGAAGTGCAGAGGCGTAGTAACCATTAAGAAGGGTAATACTGGAATAAAGTATTTCAGATGAAGCTGACTGTTGGCCTAACGCTCTGAACGCAATGTTTGTGATGTATTGTGATCAGTGTAAAAAGAAAATATAAATTAGTTATGAAGTAGAAGGTACATCCTTCTTGATTTCAGGGACAGTGGTCTTGATGGTAGTGAGCAGCACCTGGTCAGAGCTTTGCTGAATCCAGTGTCGGACAGCATACTCCTTGGTCCTTTTAGCTATCAGTGAGGTATCTCCAGAGCCCAGAAGAGAATTCGAGCAGAGGAGTCCTCTCCTGCCGCCATCACTCAAGATAAGCAGAGTTGGCCAGCTGAGCTCAACATTATGTCCCCTCATCTTGAAATAACTTTATAAAAATACTATTCAGAGGGGAATTTACTTATCTTAAAATCAGGAACTGTGAACATCGCCAATACTAGTCCCTAAAGACAAACTATTGAAGTCATGATGACAAATACCAACAGAGCTTGAACAAAACAAAACCAGTATTACCTCATTTTACTACTACACAACTGACACACATAGAACATTTGTAATAATATATGTCACTATCCCACTTCACCACACTCCTAAAAATCAATAATGCCACAATGGATATATTTATCACTCTCCATTATCCCGGAGCTCGAAAAATTACATCTCTCTCGGACGCAAACACAAAGACGGAAGCCCAATTAATTTACACACTGAACCCCACGACATGTGACAGAAACGTCACTAGTTGACCGTCGCTCAACACGGGTGAACGTCTCGCTCACCACGGGTGGACGCTTCGTGCAAACCGTAGTTTGTCTACAGGCGAACACAGTTCCTCACATAAAAATGGAAATGTGCTAGCGTGTAGTAACATGCCACACTATTTTATCTGCATCCCAAATCTATCCTTAACAGAGTGTTTTCTGTGCTTCCTTAGATATCATAAGAGCTACCCCTTCACTGTGGTGTGAACTTTCGTCTTCATGTCCTGAGGACAGCACCAATTCACCTGTGATGAGTTTCTTCCTGTCTACCCCCCTTCCACTTTGTTTCACACATTCCCAGAACCTCAATTTTATATTCCCTCATTTCTGCTGCTCCTTGTGTCACTTTCCCTTGTTCGTTTAATGTCCGAACATTCCAGGTGCCAAATCTGGAAGTTCTCCTAGAAGAAAGAAGGTTAGTCAGCAACACAGACTCCTTTCGGCTTTCTCTGTGTTGCATCATTCGCCTCCCTGTGAGAGGACCTTTCCCTGTCTTGGGTGGCTGTGTTTTATTTTCCTTAATTGACTTGTCCATATTTGTTGAAGTTTTTGTGGTTTAAATTTTTTACAGGATGGGGTAACCAGCCACATGCCCAACCCTCCTTAGTCGCTTTCTACGACATGCATGGCAGGGAGCAGTGTTACTATTCTTTGCTCCACTTTCTGGCCCCGGTAACACACGGGTGAGTACTAACAATGCAGAAATAGAATTTATGCAGGAAAATGGTGAAGTCCCAGTGTTTGAGAGAACCACTGGTATCACAACTTAGTTACGGCTGTGAATGACCTGATCTCGAAAAATTCATAGAGTGGAGACATTCATAAAATGCCACCCCGCTAGGTAACTAACTGTGATATCAAAACAAGGAAACAGATTTCACTTAACATTTAGAAACTTGACAAGTCGTTCAAATGCAATTTCCTAATATATATATATATATATATATATATATATATATATATATATATATATATATATATATATATATATATATATATATACTCAGGACCAAAAGAAACGCACATGGCATAAAATGATATTTTCAAATATAAGCAACACACTTAAAATAATGAAATTTGCGCACATGAAGTGTTTGAATGTTTATTAACGTTTTCAAATCAATACTCACAATTATCGCCTCCCATGAGATCGCACTTCTGCATATTCTGAAGCACCAACAAAATATCCACCTGCACTAAAGTTTGTTCAAACCACAGCGTGAATGTCTTAATATCGGGTGTGTCCCCCCCATAGCTCTGGCACATTCTTGAAGACGATTAGGCATTGACCTCACCAAGTGTTGAATGGTTTCCATCGGGATGGCATTCCAAGTTCTCTGTAGAGCGTCTCTCAGCTGCCGTTGATTGTGAGGGGCCTGTCGTTGCACATGTCGTCCCAACACGTCCCAAAGATGTTCGATACAGTTTAGGTCAGGTGAAACGGCAGGCCACTGCATAACTCGAACTCCATTCTGCTGCAAAAATCCCTGAGTAACACGAGCGGAGTGTGGCCTTGCATTGTCCTGTTGAAACAACATTCTGGCGGCGCCTCCGTTTGCTGCCAACAGCAGAAGCAGGTGGGGTCTGAGTACTTCATCCACATACCGCTGGGCAGTTAAGGTGCCGTCGATAAAGATGAGTCTGGACCTGAATCTGTAATTGATGGCAGCCCATACCATCACAGATGGACCACCATAGCGATCTCGTTCAATGACACAGTTGTCTTCGAATCGTTCTCCTGGTCGTCTGTAAATTCGAATTCGGCCGTCGTTGTGGTGGATACAGAACCAACTTTCGTCGGAAAAGACCACGTCTCGCCAACTTTGACGCCCTAGATAGCCACGGTTGAGAGTCCAGTCCAATCGTGTCTACCGCTGTTGAGCTGTGAGGATCTGTCCAGTGTAGGGTCTATGTCATATGAGCTGAGCTTCCATTAACCTCCTGCGCACGGTTTGGCCACTGATGGCGTTGCCACGAGTTCGAATGGTTATTCTGGCTGTGGCTACAGCGGGCATGAAGCGGTCTCGCTCATGAGTGCGCCGAATGGCCCTGTCTTGCCTGTATGTCGTAATGCGTGGAGTGCCAGACCGGGGTCGGTCGGCGATGGTCCCTGTTGTTTGGTTTCGATGCAACAGACGATAAATCGAGGTATGGTCAACTTGAAATGTCTGGGACACCTCTCTAACTGATGCTCCACCTCTGAGCATTCCCACTGCTTGATTACGCTCGTCAATATTCAGTCTAGGCATCGTTTTGCTGTGTGAAATTTGTATGGGTTCTACGCGCATTTTATAGAGAATTGGGTGAACAACAGACAACCAAAAGTCGTGCATGAAAAATCATGAAATGCACGAACTGTAATGAATTATTATTCTGAGCGTTTGCTCATCTACATCGTAAACAACTCACCGCAGCACAAATTTTCCAAGTGCAGTATCGTCTTGCATTGCTAAAGTTGTGTTTAAAGAAGATTTAAACTTGATTTTTTTATTTTATTTGTCTGAAAATCAGAACAATTAATATGTGCGTTTCTTTTGGTCTTGAGTATATATATATATATATATATATATATATATATATATATATATATATATATATATATATATATATATATATATATATATATATATATATATATATATATATATATATATATATATATATATATATATATATATATATATATTTATTTATTTATTTATTTATTTATTTATTTATATTTATTTATATTTATTTATATTTATATATATTACAACAAGTCCTTCTTCCAAGTATAGAAAAAAAATTATATCAGATGTGCTGTTACCAATTATAGAAAAATTATATCAGCTGTGCTGTTAATCAATTATAGAAAAATTATATCAGCTGTGCTGTTAATCTTGTCTCTGACTATACTAAATCACTTTTTCTTCATGGACAGTAAATTGCTCACACTTTGTTGTTATAGAGGTAGTGGAACAAATGCAGGTTGTTGTTGTTTCTGTTGTTGTTGTTTAATATCACTTATAACACTAGATGGCAGATGGCAGGCCTAGTGACGTAATTTAAGTTTACAACTTCTCTTTTTATCTTCCAAGTTATTTAGTTTATATCATTACTGGCCATCTCCGCCAGAGGTGTAAATTCCTGGAGGATACTCCTATCGTTTTCAGTACAACTCAAATCCGTTCAGTTCCTTCTTTGATGTTAATAGTGACTTCGTATAGTGGTAGTTTAAATGTACATGGCATACAACAGCAACTCATAAAGATGGAATCAAATTCATTCTGATCCTTCAAAACTTTTAATATCTTAATAAAACAATACGTATAATGAGTTATTCAAATGATAGAGTTCGCATAGAAGCCTTTACTGGGTCTTTGTACTTCAGGTTAACTCATACATGAATTCTATGTCTTGTAACTTCCGTATTCCTCTTTAACTTATTCTTTTCTCCTGTAGACTTCCTTGGTCTTTCTAAATCTGCTCCTATTTACTCATGTACCTATGCTCTTTATTAGCATTCCATACTTTATTTGTTACTTAAATATCTTCCTCGACGAACTGGTCAAACAGGTCTCTATAACTGTTCGTAGCAACAAAACTCATCTCATGCATAAATAATTGTATGTACACCCTTCTGATACTTACAAATGAGAGAGCATATTTGAAGTTCTTCTATAAAAGTCGACATTCACTTTTTCTTGAAAATCATATGCCATTCTGGATACTTCAAACCTTGTTCAATATGGCTCCTCTATAATATCTCTAGTTTCCTTCAAATGTTTACAGCCTTTTGGTTACTTTACACATAGTTGTTATAGCCATCCGTTTTTCTTGGTACATAGTCGTAAAGTTCTCGTAATGAACTGACAATTCGTGCTTCTGCAAGATTCTCCTGTAAACAAAATTCTATTCTGTGCAAAATATAATCATAGTTCAATACTTACAAAAAACACAGCATAAACGCAGATCTCCTTTCAGAAATACACCTTAACTGTGAACAACAGAATCAAATCAAACTATTTCCCGATAGAATAACACTGGCTAGTGTTTGCTGGACATCTAAACATATTCACATAAACCCTATCTGTAAAACCACAGAAGGTTCATTTTGTCCGCACAGCGATCACACCTTCTTCCTGAAACACAACTCAGGACTGCCTGTCATCTAATGACCTCTGGTCGTTTTTCGTGGTGTGTTTTCTTGCCACTCTTCTGATTCGCTGACCCAAATCTTTTTACTTAAATTTATTGGTCAAGCCTTTTTTTCTTGTTCTAGAACTTTCTATTTACAACACACTATAATCACTCAGGGACCTCAAGACGCAGCAATAGAGACCTCAGTCAGCGACTCATAGCTTGACTGCCTGCGTCAGGACCAGCGAACCAGAGCTGGTCAAGACCGCACTCCACCTCCACGTGGTGGTCCTGGAAACAGTCTGCAGCTGTGCAGTCTGCCTGCGCGAGTGTGGATCGAAATGGGAAGGCAAACCCGGTCCTAAAAAATGCCGTGCAGAAGTCGGATGTGTCGACCGAAAGGTGCAGATATCACAGCTTAGGCGTAAACAGACACAACGCAACCACCGTCCTTTTCAGGACGAACGAAGAAGAAGAAGAAGACTCAGGTCAGATCTTTTGGCCAAACACCATCAGCAACCATGAACTACTTATTCGGAGTAACCAGGAGGACATGCACACCATCATAGCTGGCAGACGCTGGAGTTGGGTTGGCCACGTCCTCAGAAGGGACCCTGATACCATCACAAGAACAGCTATGCTTTGGACACCTGAGGGAAAGCGAAAGAGAGGCAAACCAAAAACAACTTGGCGGAGAACTGTGGACGCTGAGATGCAAAGAATGAACCACAGTTGGGGCACTGTACGAAGGATGGCCGCCGACCGAGCAAGATGGAATCAATTTGTTGCTGCCCTACAAGACGCCACCAGGCGTGAAGGTCGCTGACTGCTATGACAGTTGGTGGTTATGGATCAAAGAAGAAGAAGAAGATAATCACTCACTATTAGTTAACATGAACCGGTATTCTTGAACCGTTGTCAGTTAGCAATATTATTATTTTCATTCACTATTTTCTCTTGTGAGCTGTCCTAACTGTTTATCTCACCTTAACAATAGCATGAATAATGTTTGGGCAAACCCCACGGTGACACACACAACTTTGTCTGACACGTTTTTTTATGTCGATGTATGGTGAATAATTCCTTCCAGATCTTACTGTAGCAGTTTGCTCCCAATAAAAGTTACTGAGTATTCTTATGTCTTTTCCGAATAAATCACTAGCTCTGGCGTTGGCGTAGCTGGCGAGTCCTTTTTAGGGCTTTATGCTAGCAGATAGATAATGTTGGTCCTTTTCAGGACTTAGTATCTACCAACGCTGATCGGGTTCTCAGTCAACAGCGTTGACTTTTTTTGTATGGTAAATGCGCTCTGATAGAGCCAAATAGGTTGAAAGAAACGCGCCTCGCCAGAAAGAAGGCAAAAACCGAACCAATAAAAAAAAAAAAAGTCTTTTCCAGCAATAGCTATGTCTTAGAGGCATTCAATTATTTTCTCTTGATTTCATCATCATGTGACATATTCTTTCCAGAACGTTGTCTCCATTACAGCTGCTCTGAACGCATCACGATTCTGGGCAAGTCGACCTGCATCAGCCAAAGACAAGTTCAGACTCTCTGTGATGTCCTGGGTCCACCGTCGTCTAGGTCGACCCCTTCCCCTTTTTCCAGGGACCATGCCTTCCATCACTGTTTTTTCCAGACTATTATGTCTTTTTATATGACCGAAAAATTTCAGCTTCCTTATTGCGATGGTATTTAGGAGCCAATGTTCCTGTACGTTTAGTGAGTGCAGTACTTCTCTGTTGGTCTTTTTTTTCTGTCCAGGGTATTCTCAACATCCTTCTGTAGCATTTCATTTCGAATGATGTAATCTTTTTTGCAACTGTTTTATTGAGTGTCCAAGTCTCGCAGCCGTATGTTGCTACTGGGAATATACATGCTCTGATCAGTTGTAACTTTGTTTCTTTGCTTGTGCCTTGCCATAGGTTTTTCATCTGTATTAGCTTATGTGAAGCAATTGCAAGTCTTCTTTTAATTTCTACTGCACAGTCGCCAGAGCTGTTAATGATTGATCCTAAGTATTCGAATTCATTGACACTTTCCAGTTCTTCGTTATCAATTTCAATTTCTGGTTTGGTCTTTACTTTGTCTGTTGTCAATACTTTGGTCTTCTTGGTGTTTAGGTATAGATTCTGGGCCTCGCTGTGTTTTTTGGTGGACAGAAGTAATTCTCTTGATTTACTCTTTCAAAAGCCTTCTTATAATCAATGAAGCACATGTATATACTTTTTGGACCTCTGTATATTATTGTTCTAGCAAGGCCAGCAATATTATTTTGCTAATATTCATAGGCAAAATTTTGCCTCTCTTGTTCCGCCTAAAACCAAACTTCTCTTATCGGACTTTGCTGTCTACCTTAGGTTTTATTCGTTTTAGTATGATTCTGAGCAGTATTTTAATTTCATCACTCATCTGATTGCCTGATCTACAAAAAATCTAGAAATGAAAATGTTTAGTTACTTTTGAAACAATTTTGTTTTGTCGGCTTTAAAAGCCGAGTCAAAAATTAATTGCCATTTAAAAATAAATTTAAATGGCTTTACCGTTGTATATTGTCACCCATACTGATTAAAACTGTAATCTGAAAGACAAATACTAATACTATAACTCAAGACTGGCGGATTAAATTTAACTGGCTAATGTGTTTATGTCTTTTTTTCAATTAAAACTAAATATTTAAATTGTTTCCTTTAAACAATACATAATGTTTACTTTTTAATTTGAAAGTATTCAATCACTACTTAAGAAATGATCAATTTTTACAACTTTTATAATATAAATGTAATAACATGATTTATTACTTTTATTTCCCTTGTTTAATTAACACTTTTTTTTACTTCCCTTGAAAATACTAACGTGCTCAAAGTCTTTGTCATCTCCCATAATGCGCGTTTTTTAACACTGTCCGAGGCACCACTTGACTATTATCATCATCATCACCAGCTGCCATTTGCACACGAAGGTCAACAGCAATGGATCTTTGGCGTCTTCCATCTGTTGCCTTGATAGCTCTTTCCTGTCCATCTCTTGATGTTATCTTCCCATTTATACCGCTGCTTTCATCTTGTACGTGTGCCTTCAGCTCTGCATGCCATTATGGTCGTTAGCAAGGTGTTATGTATTTTCATTTGACCAAAATATGTTAGCTGTCTGATTTTAACCTTTCATTATTTCTCTTTGCATTCCTAGGTTTTCTAGGACTTCTTTATTTGATTTCTTCTCATTCCCAATCGTCTAAACATCCACATCTCAAGGGCCTCTTTTCTTTCTTCCAATTGTTTGTTAATTGTCCATTGTTTTTTACACCATTCGTTCATGAAGAATATATATAACATTTGATAGTTCTCAGTTTTAACTTGTGAGCTAATTGTTTAGATTGTTAGTATTTGTCTCATATCCAGAAATCGCGGGAATCTTTGAGGCAACTGTTGGAGGAAAATTCGCAGCTCTCAACTTTTTGGAGGATGATATCAACTCAATCACAGAGAACATGAAAGACGTGCTCATTGAATCAGCAACAGAAATACTTGGTAAAAGAAAGAAAATAAACAAACCATGGGTTACAGATGACACTCTGAAGTTATGTGATACACGGCGGGAAATGAAAAAGGTTAAGAAAGAGGTTCCTGAAGCAGCATGGCAATACAGTATGGTGAATAAAAATATTAGGAAGAAAATGAAACAGGCCAAAGAAAAATGGGTAGCTGATCAATGTGAGTCCATTAATACGGGGCTAATAAAAGGTAACAGCAAGGCAGCTTTTGACACATTAAGAAAACTATCAAAACCCCAACAGCTCAGGGTAACTGTCATAGAAGATAGCAATGGGGCTCTGCTCAATGAAAAAACAGCTGTAATGAGAAGATGGACAGAATATTGTAAAGAATTATATAACTGTAAACTTCACACTAACTTAGGCATATTAAACAACATTAAGTGCGAAAACAGGGAACTCGGAAATGCAGCAATATTACGGGAAGAAGTGGAAGAGGCTATATGTTCGATGAAAGGAGGGAAGTCACCGGGTGTGGATAATATCCCAGCAGAGCTCTTGAAATATGGAGGACCAGATATAGTAAAAATCATGACAACAATTTGCCAGAAGATATGGAGTACAAAAAAATGGCCAAAAGAATGGACGCAGTCATTAGTAATACCGCTTCCAAAGAAAGGAAATCTAAAAATGTGCAAGAACTACAGAACCATTAGCCTTATTAGTCATCCAAGTAAGGTGATGTTAAGGATACTTTTGAACAGAATAAAACAGAAATCAGAAGAAATCTTGTCAGAGGAACAGGCTGGCTTTAGACCAAAAAGAAGTACCTCAGAACAAATCTTCAATATTAGATTACTTATCGAAAAACATCTCCAACATCAACACGATTTATACCATAACTTCATCGATTTCACAAAAGCCTTCGATCGAGTCTGGCATGAAGGCTTATGGCAAGTAATGAGAAAATTCAATTTTGATACCAACATCATAGATATCATTGAAGCACTATACAAGGACGCAAGCAGTGCTGTTTTTGCAAGCAACGACATTGGAGAATTTTTCAAAACAACTGTAGGAGTTCGGCAGGGATGTATCCTGTCCCCAGTGCTCTTTAATATTTATCTAGAACATATTATGCAAGAGGCTCTCTACGATTATAAATCAACCATATCGATTGGAGGCCGACCTCTGTGCAACCTACGTTTTGCTGATGATATTGATCTGATAGCTGGATCAGAATCAGAACTTCAAGACCTTACCTCTAGACTGGAGAAAGTAACAAGAACGTATGGGATGGAAATTAATATAGAAAAAAGCAAGATATTGGTGAATAGCCATAAGAAACATGTTCCGACCAACATTACGTTAAATGGGCAAACGTTAGAAGAAGTTAACACCTTTAAATATCTCGGGTCCACTATATGCAGTGATGGAAGATCAATTAAAGAAATCAAGACAAGACTTGAGATGGCCTCAGCTGCCATGACAAGGTTGAATGTGATCTGGAAAAGTAACATCAGTTTTCCTGTGAAGATCAAATTATACAAATCACTTGTATTATCTATTCTCTTGTATGGGTGTGAGAGCTGGACACTCACTGCAGATACGGAGCGAAGGATTCAGGCTTTCGAGCATAAATGTTATAGAAGAATTTTGCGCATTTGCTATAAAGAGCACAAAACAAATGTCTATGTTAGAGAGAAGATAAACACCTATGCAGGCCACCAAGAACCACTTTTGTCAACAGTGAAACGTCGAAAGCTTGCCTGGTTTGGGCATGCAACTCGTCATGACTCCCTTTCGAAAACGATCCTTCAGGGAACAGTCGAAGGTAAACGGAGAAGAGGAAGGCAGAGAAAATCCTGGGCTGATGTCGTGGAATATTCTAATCCACATATATAAATTAAAAGGTAAATATAAAGCCTAACAAATAAATCTAATAAAGAAAAGAGCAATGGTAAAATAACAGTGCTGTCACAAGGAATGTACTCGAAATCCCCTTTGTTTTATGCTTCGTCTGCAAATTGTAACGCTTTCACGTTGATAGTAAAAGCCTACTATATTATTACCCGCTTTCTTCAATGAAACGTGTGCTGTATTTCTTGGAAAAAAATTGAGATACCAAGCTGATCAATGACCTAATTTAAATATTTCATTCATTCCATTTTATACACGGCGTAACTAAAGACAGATGGACTAAAGGATAGAGAGAAGGGAGAGGCATAAAGCCGAACACGTGCAACACAAAACACGCGTCGCGCGATACACAATTACTACTATCACGCGTGTAAGGCCACATGCACTAACTTTTTCGGACGGACAGTGATAAAAACACTAACCTTCCCAGAGTTAGGTTTTTAAATCCTGAAAAACTCTTATTAGAAAGATGACAATAGATGGGTTTACGTTTGAAAACATTACAGTACCCAGACAGCACATCTTCGAAACAGGAGGTAGAAGGAATTGCATATTTTGAACGCAGCATTTTAGCTCTATTAAATATATATATATATTTGGGTTCCTTAGGGTTTGCTGACAAAGAATATATACAACGTTATGCAAATAGTCTAGGAATTAACAAGTTATAGCCAAAATAAAATGATGGTGCTGTCAGACAACACCCAAAATCAGAATCGCTCAGTGGTAGATTTTTTTTACACCACCATTGTACGGGAAATGGGCCACAAGTTACATTTGAACTGATTGGCTGGAATGATATGTAAGGCTAAACACGATTAGTCGGACTATAAATACTATCTTTGGTTGTTAGGGGAGACGTAGGAAGTTAAAATTTTTTCAAACACTTGTCGAAACGTGGCTCCATTGGCCAGACTCGCTGATATACTCACTTAGGAGCGTTAGTTCGAGACCACTAGTTCAAATAAGCTTGATAAAGCAACAGTGCGTTGAAGCCAGCTCATATTTTTGCTAAATAAAAGCCTGGAACATAAGCAGATGGGAATTTGTGCCAGTATTTGTGCCAGAATTCATTGCTAATCAACGTATCTGTGTTTGTTTCCATGAATTGTGGTAAGCTTGAAACATTCAGTATCTTTTAATGAAAATTGAATGTGAATTGTTAATTTATGCCTGTATATATGTGTAGTTCAGTAGCAAACATGATGTAAAGCCTATAATGCTCCAGCCTGAACAGAAGGTGTTGGAGGAAAGTAAAACTGCATGGAATGGCCAAACAGTACACTGACACCTAGATTATTGATTAGACAGAAATAATGCTGGAAGTGCAGAGGCGTAGTAACCATTAAGGAGGTTAATACTGGTATAAAGTATTTCAGATGAAGCTGACAGTTGGCCTAACGCTCTGAACTCAATGTTTGTGATGTATTGTGCTCAGTGTAAAAAGAGAGTATAAATTAGTTATGAAGTAGAAGGTACATCCTTCTTGTTTTCAGGGACCGTGGTCTTGACGTTATTGAGCAGCACCTGGTCAGAGCTTTGCTGAATCCAGAGTCGGACAGCATACTCCTTGGTCCATTTAGCTATCAGTGAGGTGTCTCCAGAGCCCAGGGGAGAAATCGAGCAGAGGAGTCTTTTCCTGCCGCCATCACGCAAGATAAGCTGATGTGGCCAGCTGAGCTCAAAATTATGTACCCCCATCTTAAAATAACATTGTAACATAAACTTAAGAGGGGAAGTAAATTGTTTTAATATCAGGAACTGAGAACATCTCCAATACTAGTTCCAATAAAGACAAACTATTGAAGTCATGATGACAAATACCAACAGAGCTTGAACAAAACAAAACCAGTATTACTTCATATTACTACTACACAACTGACACACATAGGATATTTTTAATAATATATGTCACTACAATATTCATATTGATAAATTCTGTACATATAACTTGTAATTAAAATTGATTGTGATTCCTGGTTCCCTTTGTATTTGAATCAGGACACATATTCATTCATAACAGCAATGAATACATATTGTTATTTGAAAAGTTATCAGTGACTCCTTTAAGATATCCTTTAGACTGTTATATGTATGTGAGTGTCACAGTGTTGTCAAGTGTGGTGGAATAAATTAAATTGTTTATCTGTCTGTTGTTGTTATGACTTACCCTTCATCATACACATACCCTAGACATACAACGTAGTCATCACACTATTCCAGAATAATTCTGACTGAGGTATACATATGTGGCAGCAAGTAAGGTTATATATAATACACTACTCTTATTAGATATATATACCTTCACAGCTGATCTCAGTCAGTACACTAAGTCCCCTATAAATATTTATAACATCCCACTTCACCACAGCTGATAACATCAAAGAATGGGCAGGACACGGTTTTTCCACACTTGTACGCATTGCCGAGGATAGAGAGCAGTGGAGGACCCTGTCTGCTGATGCTTCCACCATGGCACCCCTACGACCCATGACGGGTTACGGGCTGAGATGATGATGATTTGTCTCATGCTGTTGAATGTAGCTTTGGCCATGTCTATTCTCTTCCTGATTTATGTTTCGTATCAGCTGTTTTGTCGGCGTCTGTGGCCTAATTGATATGAACGTAGTTTCATAATCCAGATATACCAGGTTCGAAACCTGCTGCAGGCGCTTTCGTAGCAGATCGCTTTGTGTGGATTTTTAACAATGGTATAAGCGCCGTACCGTTCAGAAAGCAATGGCAAACTACTGAATGAAAAAAATTGCCTAGAAAAATCACAAACAGCCAATAAAAGCTGGGGTTGATTGCCACGTCCTGTAAAGGATAAGCAACTAACTTTACATACCCTCTAAGATTAATACAAGCCAGATTTTGACTCGACTTAGTGAAGCAAGTCTGCCCGGCATGCAGGTAAGCAGGAATCAATCTTGGCAGCTTTCTCTTCTCTAGTCTATCGTTCTGGCTGGTCTTCGTGTTTGTGTGTGTATTTGTTTGTTGTTGTTTTGAAAAAGGTGATGGGTGGAGAGCGGGAACATAACAGCTGAACATTATTGCCTTTTCTCATTCCATCTTGGTCTATCGTGTTCAACCTGAAAATTGGTTATAATTGGGGTATTTAGTGTTATTTTATTTACTAATTTTGTATTTAAATTTAAATAACTATTGTCTTTTGCAGTTGCTGGTTTTAATTTATATTAGTATTTGTCATTTTATTTTCAGTTTTGTATTGTATATATATAACTATTGTCCTTTGCACTTGGTTTTAATTTGTATTAGTATTTGTTCTTTTTGAGTTGGTGTTTTTTTAAACCTCGTTGTCTTTCCTTGTCCTATGAGTAGTTAGTAAGTTTGCTAATTTTTCTGTTTTGTTGTTGTTGTTTTTTTTATTTTTGTTAAGGATTTGTTAGTTTTTGTTGCTTAATTTCTATTTGGTTGAATGTCTTTTCTGAAATATTATTTTTGTTATTATTACCAACATCGTCACTGTTATTAACCTTATATTTTCCTTTGTTTTATGTACATATCTTTTAAGTATTGTTTGGGCTTCCACTGGGGCATCTATACTTAAAACCTTATCACCTGTCATGTCTATATTGTGATTTCTAAAGTATGTTTTTAATTCTACCCTCTGTTGATCGTATTTTATACAGTGGATCAGGTAGTGGTCTATGTCATTTTCTTCCTGACATTCTTGGCAGTGTGGTTTCTCTACCATAAAGTACGCTGCACCGAGATGGAGACGCCACGTTTTGTTCGAGGGTACCTTTAGTTCTTCTCTGACCTGGCACGTCCTCGTTGGTTCATTCAGCAGTTTGAACGCGTGTCTGCATTTTCTACTGTTCTTCCATGTTGTCTTCCATTCCTCGTTTATAGTTAGCTTTACTTGGCTCTTGATCTCCGACCTTCCCAGTCCTGCTCTTATATTGTTTTTACTTATTCTTCCATACTTGGCGTTCTGGTCTGCCTACTCGTTACCAGCTATACCTATGTGTGCTGGAACCCACACTAGCCTCACACTACATCCTCTATTCCCTAGTGATGTATTAATTGCAAGAATTTCTTCCTTTATGTCTGGCCGGCTACACTTACTTGGGTGTTCTAGTGCTTGTAGTGATGATAGTGAGTCTGTGAATATCGTATTATTTATTACTATTGTTAATTGTGTTTGACAGTTCTTTGAACTGTGTTAGATCTTCTGTAGTTCTCCCCCCTGTTGGATATATTTCTTTATTTAAGGGGGCGTCCCATACACTTGCTTGGTTTTTGACAAATGCTTTATGTGATGGGTGGGTCACTTTTTGTGCTACTTTACTCCAATAATTTAATCTTAGTTCTTTCCGCCTTAGACCAAGGGGCGGTATGCCAAGAGCTACTTCTAGTGCTTCTACTGGTGTTGATATAAATGCACCTGTAATGGTTCTCATAGCTGCATTTTGAATTCTGTCTAGTTTTGCTTTGTTAGAAGCTGCAGCTGAGTCATAGACTATGCTGGAATAATCCAGTTTCCCCCTGATGAAAGACTTGTAGAACATAAGCATTGTTTTATTGCTGGCCCCCCATTCATTAACTTTTACTTTCCTTAGTATATTTAGGGGTCCCCTACAGCTTTCTACTAAACTGTCTATATGTTTATTCCAATTTAGTTGTTTATCTAAAGTTATGCCCAGAAATTTTGTTGTTGAGGAGGTACATATTTTCTGTCCTTTAATGGTTATATTGATTTTGTTATTATTTTTTTTAAATTTCCTTTGCTGAATATCATACCTACTGTTTTGTTTACATTAATTTGGAAGCCCCAACTTTTCATCCACTCTGAAACTTTGTCTATTTGTTTTTGAAGTTTCTGGTAAACATGGTCCAAGTTTTTTTCCAGATCGCTAAATGGCACAGTCATCTGCAAATCGTGATGATGCATTCTGAATGACAGCCGATAGAATAGTCTGGCGCTCTCTCTTCCAAACCTCTACACCTCACGGTAGAAGGGGAACGACTAAGTAAGTAAGCATTCTGAATGTCGTTCAATTCATCTGCTAAATCATTTACAGCTATAGTGAAAATTGAAGGTGAAATCATTGATCCCTGGGGGATCCCATTCTGTTGTTCATATATTTCTGACTTATCATTGTTCACCTGTACAGTAAAATACCTGTCCTGTAAAATGTTTTCTAAATACTTATAAGTTTTACCAGTAATGGCAATCTTTTTCATTTTGTAAAGAGCTCCATCTCTCCAGCATTCATCATATGCTCTAATAATAATAATAATAGCCCCTTCAGTCATAACTGACTATGGGAATGCGCCCCTGAGCTGACAGCCCTCAGCTGCTTATTTTCCTGGTGCTCCTTTCGACGTTTTCTCCCCTCCTCTGCTTGTTGTGTGAGCCTCTCTTCGCCCAATCTGAGTTGGCGCCGTAAATAGCATCGCCACTCAGTGCGATCGGCAGCTTCATCCTCCCATGTGGCTGGATCCATGCCCAGTGCCCTCATATCTCTCTTGCACACATCTTTGAACCTCAGCTGTGGTCGCCCAACTGTTCTCCTGCCATCTGCTAGTTGTCCGTAGAAGATATCTTTTGGGATGCGACCATCTTCCATGCGGCGAACATGATCAAGCCAGCGAAGTCTGCGCTGTCTAAGCATTGTATACATACTTTGAAGGCCAGCACGTGACAACACCTCGACATTAGTCACTTTATCTTTCCACGAGATGCCGAGGATGCGGCGTAGACACCGTAAATGGAAGGTATTGAGCCTTCTTTCCTGCTTAGCATAGGTCGTCCAGGTCTCGCTGCCATATAGGAGTGTGCTGGTTGTGATAAACGAGCGCAAAGGCCTTTTTGCTCCATCTTTTCCTACATTTTTCATATTGTATTTTCTCCGACATTTGCTCTTTCATCCCATATTTGCGACCCACATTTGCTATTTCATCGTTGGGATTACCCGCGACCGGTATCTAGAGAACCACATTTGTTCTTTCATCGGGGGAAATAAAGTCCTTTGATTGAGTCCACATGCCTGACATTATCGTTTGAAGCCCACATTGCATCGTGATAAATCTGGTAAAAACACATCTGGTCATCCTAATCAAACATCTGGGCATGCTGTAATTTCTGTGACACCACATTGGACGCCCAGATTGGCCAGGGGAAAACGTCTCATGCTGTAATGGTGTTATCTTTGGTCGGCCGCGGTTCAGACAAGCGTTGGTTTACCACATTGGACGCCCACCTTGGCCAGGTGAACAATAAACAATCAGAGGTCAAACTACACCCACGTTTGGACTGACAGGGGACAAGAGCGATCCTGTGAATGAGTGACCAGAGGGGCCATTAAGGATTGGTTGGTATGGGCGGAGCTGTACAAGAAACCCATATTGGACTGGCAGAAATATAATCTACTGCGTAGCTTGCAAGAGGAGGGAGTCCAGTTTTTTTACATTGTGAGGAAGAGATTAATCCCAAAAACGCCTAGCCTAATACACGTGTTTATTCAGAGTGGATATAATTCAGTTCTGTGATGAATTGTGTTCTTAAAGGATTTTGCGAAGGGAAAAGAAGTTCATCAGAAGTCTGAGTCTACACGCAACGTGTCTGACGTCTAACCAGAAATAAGTTATCAAAAACGGACATTTGGCTAGCAGAATTCGCCATAGGACATCTTTCATTCCTCAATTAAAAAGGAATATTGTCTCACCCACAAGTCAGAAGGTGGACGCAGCATTTTTCGTCACCATATACTGCTTGCTCACAAGTTCAATACAGAGTTATCACAAGTTCAATACAGAGTTATCACAAGTTCAATACAGAGTTATCACAAGTTCAATACAGAGTTATCACAAGTTCAATACAGAGTTATCACAAGTTCAATACAGAGTCATCATAAATTCAAATCACTCGAAAGATCATTATTATCTGAAGTCAAGCAAAAGAGCTCAAAAGAGGAATCGCATATTTATAGCAAGGGCAACACCCTCTTAAGCGCATTCTATGAAGCAGACTATATATATATATATATTTTATGAATCACGACTACATATGCAAGGTTATGAGTCTACATATCACTACCGATTCGTGAAAATATCCAGTCTGGCCAGTACCCTCAGGAGATTAGACAACAGACCTTTTGTTCATATGACAGCTATTACTGTTGATCAACACTACAGAGATATACTCAAACAGTGAAGGAATATACATAGATATCTCGTCAGCGTTATCCGTACGACAACAGTATTCATCAGAACGTCCTCAGCTTAGAGATACCCCACTCGACATAACGTATAACAACTTGGGACATTTTATGCATACATGTGAATCCTCATATCTAGGAGAAGCATTTAGAGACACATGGACTGTGTAGAGTACTCACCATTTTGGTAACACGTATCATATCACATCATCATTTCACTTTACACCAGTTCATTCTTAATTAACTATTACTTAATTAACTGCAATTTTATTATGTCATCTGTGTGTTTTTTGTGAATCGTCTTTCACCATCATCACGTTCTAACCATTACTAACCCTATATGTGTGGATATTTCATTAATAAACCCAACGATCGTTTGATCATTATCTAGTTTGTTAATGTATCACTCGTGCTGTCGGTGTTACATATTCACCTATAGGAACCTTTCTCTACTCAGATGAGGTTGGGGGCTTTTTCTTTACGGGATCTAAGTGCAGAAGCTAAGGTCGAGGGGAAACAGAACTCTTTCCATAATTAATTAGAAAACACTGTCTAGTGGAAAGCATTCGCATTCCTGTCTTCTTGTCCCTATCTCGAATAGGTCTTTTTTCTTTCTTAACGAGCCAATTTCTAGAGACCTTATATCTAATATCTCATAGACTATTCCTGGCAAAAACTACTGTCGTAGTTGCCCCAGTGACTCACCACACGACACTGGTGACGCAGGCATTATATACCGCAGCTTTGGTCTTCATTGTGAGTTTGGAGTTTCGCCAAACACGCGATGTGAGGCGGGCAAAGGTAGCTGCAGCTTTGCCAATGCGCTGTCGATTTCTGTATCCAGTGAGAGTTTGTCATTGATGGTAGACCCTAGGTATGTGAAGTGATGCACCACTGCCAATTCATAGTTATCGATAGTGATAACTGGTGCAGCACCCGCATCCTGACTCAGCACATTCGTTTTCTTTAGACTTATTGTGAGGCCAAAGTCCTTGCATGCTTCAGTGAAGCGATTCATCAAGTTCTGAAGTTCCTGTTGGCTTTGAGTGACGACTGCAGCATCATCAGCGAACAACAAGTCTCTTATAGTGACCCTTCTGATTTTTGTTTTTGCCTTCAGCCTTCAGAGATTAAACAGACGGCCATCTGACCTAGTGTGAAGGCATATTCCTTCAGTTGTATCTCTGAAAGCATGTTTCAAGAGTAGGGCAAAGAAGATCCCGAAGAGGGTCGGAGCCAGAACACAGCCTTGTTTAACGCCACTTCGTATGTCAAAGGGCTGTGACGTGCTTCCAGCATATTGGACTGTTCCCTTCATGTCATCATGGAATGACTTTATCATTTCCAGCATTTTAGAAGGGCAGCCTATTTTCAGGAGGATTTTGAAGAGTCCATCCCTACTAACCAGGCCAAATGCTTTTGTGAGTTCTATAAAGGCGATATATAAAGGCCTTTTCTGCTCTCTTGATTTTTCCTGAAGCTGGCGGACAGAGAAGATTATGTCTGTTGTTGATCTACCAGCTCGGAATCCGCACTGTGACTCTGGATATATGCGCTCAGCTAACTTGTGTAGTCGCATTAAGATGACTTTGGCAAAAACCTTACCAACAATACTAAGAATAGAGATGCCTCTGTAGTTATTGCAATCACTTCTGTCTCCTTTATTTTTATATAGTGTTACAATCCTGGCATCTCGCATGTCTTGAGGAATAGTTGTCTCTTCCCATCACTGGCACAGCATCCTATGCAGGGGATGTAATAGCGTGCTCTTGCAGCATTTGATTAAATCAGGAGGAATCCCATCACTGCCTGGTGCTTTTCCAGAGGCCAAGCTATCAATGGCCTTGCTGAGTTCCTCTAATGTTGGTTCGGCATCCAGCTCCTCCATAGTTGGCAGACTATTGACACCATCAAGGGCTGCAGGCGTAACGGTATTTTCTCTAGCGTAAAGCTCAGAGTAGTGCTCGACCCACCTCTCCATCTGCTTACCCTTACTGGTTAGCTTCTCTCCGCTGATGGTTTTTAGCGGTGCCGTCTTACTTTTTTGGGGGCCAAGTGCTTTATTTATACCGTCATACATTTGTTTAATGTTGCCTGTTTGCGCTGCGATCTGGATGCTCTCACTGAGCTGGAGCCAATAGTCATTTGCACAGCGTCGAGCAGTTTGTTGAACTTTGCTTCTCGTATCCTTCAGGATCTGTAGGGTTCTAGCACTCGGTGAACGTTTGTATTCATTCATAGCACTGCGCTTAGCTTCAATGACAGGTGCCATCACATCCGATGAAGCATCAAATCAGTCATTTGATTTTGCCGTTTTCTTACCAAAGGTGGCAAGTGCAGTACTTTGAATGGTGTTCCATAGATGCTCCCAGTTCTCTGTAATAGTATTACCATGCTGAGGGCTACTGAGCACTCTCTTGAAGGTCGCAGTAAATTGAGTGATCATGACAGGGTCTGACATCTTGCTGGTATCAATGCGTGGTTTCCCTTCATGTCTGACACAATAGAGTTTTCTTGGTTGTGCTCTGATTTTGCTGCAAACCAAGGAGTGATCTGTATCACAGTCTGCACTATGGTACGAGCGCGTGGAGAGCACAGACCTGAGAAGTGGCCTTCTGACGAGAATCAGGTCCAGTTGGTGCCAGTGCTTGGATCGTGGGTGTCTCCATGACACCTTATGATGGGGTTTTGTCTGAAAGTAGGTGTTGGTCACGCAGAGGTCATGGTGGACACACAACTCTAAGAGCCGTTGTCCATTTTCATTCATCTTGCCAATACCAAACCTGCCCAGACATGAAGGCCATGAAACATTATCGGCACCCACTCTAGCGTTAAAGTCGCCAAGGAGAACAAGCTGTTCTTGCCTAGGTATGCTTTTGATGACTGCTGCTAGATTCTCATAGAACTCATCTTTAGCTTCTGAGGCAGAGTACAGAGTAGGAGCATACACACTGACAAGGGTGATGGGACCTGTGCTAGTTTGCAGGCGGAGCGTTAACAGGCGTTCTGGTCCATTCTCGATTGGTTCAACCATTTTAGTTAGCGATTTTTTTACCGCAAAACCTACTCCGTGTTCTCTAGCTTTATTAAGATCTTTCCCTTGCCAATAAAATGTGTAGTCCTTCTCGCTCACCGTTCCAGAGCCCGCCAGGCGCGTTTCCTGAAGTGCGACTATATCCACCTGAAGTCGTTTAAAAGGTAAAGGTAAAGGAACCCGTTACACGCCCATTGAGGCATATTGGGAATATGGTGTTAGGCCCATATTATCTTGACCGTCGGCACACTAGGGGTGATGTGGTCGGCATCACGCCGGCCGCCTTAACCTTCCCTTAACCTTCCTTACATCGTTTACGTCCTGTAGGTTTCCAGATAGTCCAGTCAACATAGTTCGGACGTTCCAGCATCCCAATCTGAGAGTTTGCTTATTTTTATTATTCTGATAATTGCTTGGTGCAAAATTTTCTGTCCACCGTTCGGGTTTGACCCTAATCCCCATGCACCCAATGGGGAAAGCAGACAGTGGCGGGACAACACCTTATTGACTGGGGGCTGCCCAGCTTGAAGCGGGCGGTAGCTGTCCAGTGAGATCCTAGAACCTCTCCCACTGTCGGAAGTAGCCCCTGGCGCCATGCCCTACGCCAATTGGGCAAAATGCTTATAACCGGTAACTGCTACTTCCCGTGTTTTGCCGACACCTATAGGGTGAAGCTGGAGTGTCCTCTCCAGGGCGCGAGCTTGGGCACAGTTATATGGAGATCAAGCTGTTGCCTATGCAGCATGTTCCCCCTTTCCACACAGTTGGTAGATCCAAAGGAACGGCAGTAGCCGATACAGTTTGGTACCAGCCACGTCGCAGGAGTTGCCAGAATAATGTCGAATCGACATTAGACTGCCTTAGAGACTCCGACTCCGGATTTATCCTCAGGGTTTACTCCCGAAGCCAATTCCATAAATGGATATTCCCGCAAGGCAGCGGAGGTTTGAATTCAGAGTTCCTTCTCTTAGATAAGCTACCAACCAAGGATCACGAGCCCTATCTGCCCGAAGCTGCTGGTTTTAAGGCGCCAGTCGCTCGCCTTTGCCCCTTCTCCCGTCAGTGAAAACAGTTCCGCCGAGCTCAAACTGAGCCACACGTGAAGGCCGGGAGCTGGACTTGGTTGTCAGAGGCTGCTTGAGGCGCGTGCCATTGAAGTATTTTATCTGCAGTGAGAGCTTACCCTCACTACAACTCCCGGCTGTAACAACCTTTGGAACCTCATATGCTCTAGCGACATCAAAAAAGACTGCCACTGTTTTCTCTTTCCTCTTGAACCCTAGCTTTACATCGTGTTCTAATCTTACAAGCTGGTCTACTGTACTTCTGTCTGCTTGTGTATCTGAATAAAACGCACATATATATATATATATATATATATATATATATATATATATATATATATATATATATATATATATATATATATATATATATATATATATATATATATATATATATATATATATATATATATATATATATATATATATAGGTAGATGCGACTGCGTAAGGAACTGCCGTAAATTTATGGAGATGATTCTGAGAACCAGTGGTCCCGTTATAGAGTGAAGTATGATAGTGAAGGCTGTGTGAAAGATAAGGATTTTTTCTGAAAAAAAAAATAGTTGATTTACAAGTGATGGAATAAAGTAAGGACAGTCTCTTTTACGACAATCTTTGTTTATCTCAAAGACTCCTACAGCTCTACTGGACAACCAATTAATTGCCAGTTTCCATACACTCAAGTGCACGCACCAATTTGGTGTTTCAAACACTCCGACACAACGTAAATACAAACTACAGATAAACAGTTAGGGGTAATTTGGGCTTTGGGTATTCCAACACAAAAGCTAAAGTTTTATACTTTTATTTATCAAATAAAATCACTCAAACATCTATCAAGTTACAGGCATAAATCATGGTTTACAGAGAAAATAAAATACAAATGCAAAGATGGGGGGGGGGGAAGATGGGGGGGGTGTTGTGTGAAGATTGATCTCCCTTAAGCCCTTCCCTCTTGTACAGACAAATGAAAAGAACCCAGTCCAAAATGACAGGTAGTTAACAGAAATAGATACGTTAACCCGACAGGGGATTATTCTATCCTGAAAAGAAAAAAAAAACGTTACACTAGTAGGTAGGGGGATTAAGAAATTTGTCCTTTGCTTCTTAACTGGTTTTCCTTCCACTAACAGATTAGGAAGGGGAAATAACAGAGTTAAGAAAGCTACTTATAAAGCGCACGATAAAGAAATAAAAATACAAAGTGTCCACCAGGTAAGCAATTAAAATCGCTGCACGTAATTCTCATTCAGTCATGCACGCTTGTGATTGGCCAATACACACAAACTCTCATCCAGACTTACCGAACTTGACATCAAGCCCTCCATAGAATTATACAACAGCATCAATTTGCACTTGACCTAAGTAAAGTGTTTGTTACTTCGGTGTCCAGTCCCAGATGTGGCGAGGTCGGCTGTTAGCAAATATTCTCACTTATCGCCGGACGTGAAGCTTAAATGTTATTGTGTTTTTATTCTATACGAAGAGTCTATGGGATGGCACAGTCACAGTTAGATTCCGGTGAGAATGGGGTGTGGCTTTATTAGATTTCGCAGCTGGTGGTGACACTTCTTAAACGAGGTGACATAAACTGTCCAGTGAGATAGGTTTTAAAATACAGTGAGGAAAAACTAGGCACCGTCACAGTTCAGGTAAATCTGTACTCTCTCAGTAGCAGTAAACAAATAGAAAACTCTGGCAATTGTTCTTCTTCCAGTTACAACTTAATTTTAGTTGATGAGGTATTTAATTTGTCTTTGGGTGTGCTTTCTTTCTTGAAAAAATTTAGATAGCGGAACCCCAACATAGGATCGCCTCAAAGATTTAAAATTTAATACACAGTCTCATCAGATTCTGGAAGGGGTTTTAAGAACTGAGTCTGGGGACTCTTTACCAGGTTGTACTTCTTTGCTGGGATCGCAAAGGTAATGATCACTCTAGAAAAAATAGAAAACATGTAATGCAATACAAATTATATTAAGATCTAACGCGCAATAAATTTACAGTTAACTATTTACACACTCGCGTCTTTAATTTTATAAAATTCGGGAAGAACTCCACTTTAAAACACACGTATAAACTAGAACTTAACTCAATTAAATTTAGTTATAAATTCCTTCGCGTCTTTAAGATGTTACTTAAAGCATGTAAGTATCTATCATCTTGGGAAATAATATAATAGATATTTCATTAACTTTTCAACTGGAACTATTTGAGATAAGTTTAATTTAATAGCTTTAAATTAATCACAAAATCCAGTGAAGTAAAATGAATGAATGAACTAGACCACTGATCACTTTAAAACAAATATATTATACCGTTTAGCACAGAAAAGAATTCACTGCATAAATGGAAAATCCATCGGGAATCAAACAAGATTTCACTATGCTAGCGCTTCTGTCAAGGTCTGGCGAACAAGTGATAAAGTTGCATTTCTCAGTTTCTGTATATATCTAACGGAAATGCAAGATTAGTGGGACATGTTAGATTTTCGCGCCTCTTTAGAACCCAGGAAGAATCGAGGTTTCTAGCCGTCGTTGTGGTGGAATCTGTGAGACAAACGCTAATTTCCATAGAATTCTACTCCAAATACTATTAAATAAAACAGCCCGTGTGTTAGTGACTAACAGCTTCTACTAGGCCAGTCGGGAATCCAATGTATGCTGTAGAAATGCTAGTTAATTATCTCGCTAGCAAAGCCACTCGATTTTATTACCACGTGCTTGAAACTAACGTCACAGTTCAAGCCTATCTTTCAAAGCAAGAGAGTACGAATAAAAAACGTGTAAAAGAATACACGAAGGCATAAAAGTGAGAGAACAATGTCGTACCATGGTAGAAACGCGACGTCGCAAGTTTTGCAGACCCCCTTTTTCTCGACACGCGTTAGTGGCATATACTCACGCTGTTGGACTCGTCAGCCGATATAAACACACACACAAATCGCATTTCTAGCTAACAAGTAGGGCGAAAGTAGTATTCTACAAACGTGTTGTTAAAAATTTGGTAACGTATTACAAGCGATACTTCGTTCTGTATGAGAGCGATAGTTAAAAATAAAAGGAAAAAAATTACGGATCACGTGTGATTTTTTTGAATATGCCGTACTGAATGGGGATGGGGGGGGGGGGGGGGGGGGGAGGGGGGGGGGGATGAGAAGGAGTATCGGACTAGGAGTGTCACTAGTTCATGTTTACTAATTTGAATAGGAGAGATAGGAAATATTTTTTTTTAAGCATTGTAGAAATAAAACGATACTAGGCATTAGAAATAAATACAAGAATAAAATAATGTAATGACTGTGCGATAAATAACAACAGGATCAATAAGTATGTATCAGAATTAAAAACTATTAAGAAATAAAGAAGTTGGACAGAAGACAGATAGACGAATGGACTTGAAAATCTTTCTCAGTTTACCCGTAGGTGGGGGTAGAGGGGAAGGAGTCCTAATTTTGAATATTTGAGGTCAGTTTTGAAAAAGAACGCTAGAAGCCAAACGGTCACTGATTGGCTGTAGTGTAATATACTATCAGTTGAATAAAAACAATTAGTAGTTGGTATTCGGGGCCACTTGTTAACAACATTTCATACACTAAAGAAGTTGTTTGAAGACAAGGAAGGAGTACTTACTTGTTTGTTATTTCTGCACTAGCAGCGATTTGGATTATGCCATATATCGCAATATTCAACTGTTTAGTGTGTAAATTTCTTTGATGCTGTAAGAATGAAAACATTTATATTGTCATTTTTATCATTATTATGTATGCATTATTGAATCTGTATGAACCTTATGGGGGAAAACGTTTATCTAGAGGGAAGTCAACATCAAACACTGTGTTGTTTCACAGCGTTGTTAGGAAATGTATTAACCTGTTGTAGAAAAGCCAGACAGGCTTTCTACCATATTGGGAGAAAAGAAAATTAAATATTAATGACAAAATGTTGTATTATGACATAAGACCAGGAAGATCACTGGCCGTCTTCTTCAGCAAGTCACCGTGATTGTACATGACTTGATATTATTAATGTAAAATGTTTCCTTTGTCAAGGAAAGTGTCACACGGTGGTTTGAAAGTTATTTATCCATGAAGGGGGTACCAACCAAATTGAGAACGTTAACTAATTGTTTAGTTACCATTTCTAACTTGACTTATATAAATAATTGTGGGAAAACACAGACTCAATTATATTTGTGAATTAATTGCTGTAAATATTTGTATTATCATTTTGAGTTGATTATTCCTGTGTCTAAAAGAATAACAAAGATACAGGAAAATAAATTGTACAAAAAAATATGTTAAATTGAAAACTTAACCAGTGACTCTTTTAATTATTGTTGATAAGTAATAGGTGTAGTTGTTGTCCTGTTTCTACACTTCATCACATTGCATATACCCTAGACACTTGCTAGACAACATACACACAACATTACACTTCAGTAGGGGAAGATATATAATCGGGTGAGGTCTTTGGTGGAAGCAGACAGGTTCCCTGTAAACTTATCTGAATTTAATAAACCTCAGGGGCTTGCATAGCTGATCTCACACCTGATTGAATTAAAATTAATAATAATTATAGAATAACACCAAATCCACTACATAAATTGGGACGCTCTTCCGGGATTAAAAGTTTTCTTAATACCCTACATAAATTGAGTCACTAGGTCCCAGCATTTGTAAAATATAAAAGTAAAAATAATTTGAGAGTGGTTTGAGATATCATTGCCCTTTGTCTTGTGTTTAGTTGGTTAATTAGTTTAAGGTAGTGGATAGCATTTGATAGTGTTAACAATAAGATGGCTGATTTGGCAAAATACAGATCTGCTGCTGTGCAGACTGCAAAGGAGATGAATTTAGATGGTCAAGCTCTGATTCAGTATGTGACATCAGAGTGCGACAAGTATATGGAAAGGGAAGATAAGAGATTAGCTGAGGAGAAGAGAATTATGTTAGAAGATGCTAGGGAGCTTAAGAAATTAGAGGCTGATAGGGAGGCTGAGATCAAGAGGCTGCAGTTGGAAGAAAAGAGACTTGAGGCTGCAAAAGAAGAGAAGAGATTACAGCTTGAGGCGGAGGCCAGGAAAGAAGAAAGGAGATTGGAGGCTGAGAAAGAAGAGAAACGGTTACAAAGGGAACATGAGTTGCGACTAAGGGAGTTGGAGTTACAAGGCCATGCTCCTGATAATGGAAGTAGCACATCCACTTCTGACTCTGCTGCAAGCCAGGTAGCCTCCTCATCAGCCATGGGGTTTAATTTGGACCCCTTTGTAGAAAAAGAGGATGATATTGAATCATTCCTCTCTAGATTTGAGGCATTAGCTACCATGTATGGGCTAGAAAAAGAAAGATGGAGTATGAAGATATCTCAGGGGCTTAGGGGAACCTCTTATGAGGTATTCGCCAAACTGAGCAAAGAAGATCAAGATGACCACGACATTCTTAAGCAAGCTCTGCTAGTTAGATATGAGAAAAATAGTGAATTTTACAGAAAGAAATTTAGGAATGCAAAACTGTTGACTGGAGAGACTTACCACCAGTTCTCTGCACGTCTGGAGACTTACCTGGAGAAATGAACTGCTCTGGGGAAAACCCCAAGATTTAAAGGAAATGATTATGACTGAGCAGTGTAGAGAGTCCATGGCTTCAGACCTGAGAAAATTTCTCACGGAACAGGGTGCTGAGAGGCTGGGGGAGATCTTAAATGGGGCTGAGCGATATCAGGCAGCCCAGTCTGAGATAGCAAGTATGAAGAAGAAGCCTATAGACCATAATAAAGCTCCACAAAACCAAAACCAACTTAAATTTGAGCACAGAGATAAGATTAATAAGGGTAAAGCCTATTATGATAAGCCCAAGTTTGACCAACGTGATAGAAACCCGCAGTTCAATGATAAGAAAAATTTCCCTCGGGGAAATAAATGGTGTAAGTGGTGCAAGCAAAATAATCATGACACCATAATGTGTACTCGAAAACCTCCTAACTTTGCTGCAATGAAAACGGGGAGAAAGGGATTAAAGGTTAAACCTAGTGGACAGCAGGAACCTTATCACCCCCCCCCCCCAGATTGTGAGGATGTTGTATGTAATGGTGTCACCATTAGGTGCCTTTACGATACTGGATTGGATTTTGATTCAGTTGTGAGTTCTCATCTGGTTCAAGCTGATCAGTACACCACAGAAACAGTGGAGATTCAAGCGGCAACCAAGGATGTAGCAACCATGACACTTCCCATCGCCAGGATACATGTGAAAACTCGCTATGTGGAAGGAGTAATCAGGGCAGCAGTGATAAACGAGCCCACCTACCCTCTGATATTGGGGTGTCGTTATGTATTCTTGGGGAATCCCAGGAAACCTGTGATCATGGCAACAGTGCATACCAGGTCACAGTCACGAAAGGAGGAGGATAAACCTATAAATACTCATCCAGAGGAGATGATGAAGGCACAGGTGGAAGATAGGTCACTCAAGTCGTGCTTTAAGAAATTACCTAAGTGCCATACACCTCCTACGAAAGGAGACTACTATATGAAAAATAAACTGTTGTATAGGAAGGCCGGAACTGGATCCAATGGTCACGGACAGCTGGTTCTTCCTACTTCGTATAGGAAGAAAGTGTTGGAACTAGGGCACGCAATTCCTTTCAGTGGTCATATGGGGATCAGTGCAACAGGACAGCGTATCGCTTGTCATTACTTCTGGCCAGGGATAACCGAAGATATAAAAAGATATGTAAAATCCTGTCCAGAGTGTCAAAGGGTAGCTCCAAAGCATTGGACTGCTCCTGCAACTCTAGGGGAGATGCCCATAGTGGGAACCCCTTTTGAGAGGGTTGCAGTGGATATTGTGGGACCTCTCACTCGAACCAAGAGTAGGAACAGTTATATTCTCACTCTGGTGGACACTTGTTTGATGTGGGGAGAGGCGGTAGCCTGCCATTTATAGATTCAAAGCATGTGGCAGAGGCATTACTTACCATATTCACAAGGTTAGGTTTCCCGCACAAAATCTTAACTGATAACGGCTCTCAGTTCAAGGGGAGACTAACAGAAGAAGTTTTCAGGCTCTTCCAGGCCAAACACTTTCATTGTAGCCCATACCATTCCCAAGGGAACGGCCAGGTAGAGAGGTTCAACGGGACTCTCATTTCTATCCTGAGAAAGCTGGCACGTGAGAAACCTGATACATGGGACCAATTTTTGCCCGCTGCGTTGTTTGCGTATCGGGAAGTTCCACATAATTCAACCGGGATGGCACCCGCAACCCTGTTATTTGGGAGGCCAATAAAAGGTCCACTGGAAGCCTGGTTAAGGACATGGACTGATGAGAAGGCAGAGGAAACTGTTACCTCATCATATAACTATGTGAACGAGCTAACCACTTGTCTTAAAACTGGCTGGAAACTGGCAAATGACAATCTCAGACAAGCCAGAAAGAAACATGCTGCTTATTTTAACAAGAAAGCTAAGGATAGAGAGCTCAATGTGGGAGAGAAGGTGCTCCTTCTTCTACCCGGCAGCAGTAACAAGTTACAAATTGGATGGCAAGGGCCATACACGGTTCTAGAAAGGATATCTAGAACTAATTATAAAATCGACAAAAAAGGTAAGGAGAAAATTTATCATGTGAATCTCCTAAAGAAATACCTGGAAAGAGAGATCCAGGATAAGACACATCTCATGACCTTGTCGATAGCCACGGGAATGAAAAAGGAACCACTCACCTCACACGAGTATCCCTTAAAAACAGGTGAAACACAGGCCCAGATGAAAATCAGGAAAAGCCTAGGGAATAGTACTTATTGGCGATAAATTGTCTCACAGATAATAACTTGCAATGAATGCATGTTTTAGGAAGGGAGGTATGTGGTGGAATCTGTGAGACAAACGCTTATTTCCATAGAATTCTACTCCAAATGCTATTAAATAAAACAGCCCGTGTGTTAGTGACTAACAGCTTCTACTAGGCCAGTAGGGAATCCAATGTATACTGTAGAAATGCTAGTTAATTATCTCGCAAGCAAAGCCACTCGATTTTATTACCGCGTGCTTGAAACTAACGTCACAGTTCAAGCCTAGCCTTCAAAGCAAGAGAGTACAAATAAAAAACGTGTAAAAGAATACATGAAGGCATAAAAGTGAGAGAACAATGTCGTACATGGTAGAAACGCGACGTCGCAAGTTTTGCAGACCCCATTTTTCTCGACACGCGTTAGTGGCATATATTCACGCTGTTGGACTCGTCAGCCGATATAAACACACACACAAATCGCATTTCTAGCTAAGAAGTAGGGCTAAAGTAGTATTCTACAAACGTGTTGTTAAAAATGTGGTAACGTATTACAAGCGATACTTCGTTCTGTATGAGAGCGATAGTTAAAAATAAAAGGAAAAAAATTACGGATAACGTGAGATTTTCTGAATATGCCGTACTGAATGGGGATGGGGGTGATGGGGGGGGGGGGGGGGGGGTGTGAGGGGAATGAGAAGGAGTATCGGACTAGGAGTGTCACTAGTTCGTGTTTACTAATTTGAATAGGAGAGATAGGAAATTTTATTTTGAAGCATTGTAGAAATAAAACGATACTAGGCATTAGAAATAAATACAAGAATAAAATAATGTAATGACTGTGCGATAGATAACAACAGGATCAATAAGTATGTATCAGAATTAAAAACTATTAAGAAATAAAGAAGTTGGACAGAAGACATATAGTCGAATGGACTTGAAAATCTTTCTCAGTTTGCCCGTAGGTGGGGGTAGAGGGGAAGGAGTCCTAATTTTGAATATTTGAGGTCAGTTTTGAAAAAGAACGCTAGAAGCCAAACGGTCCCTGATTGGCTGTAGTGTAATATACTAACAGTTGAATAAAAACAATTAGTAGTTGGTATTCGGGGCCACTTGTTAACAAAATTTCATACACTAAAGAAGTTGTTTTAAGACAAGGAAGGAGTACTTACTTGTTTGCTATTTCTGCACTAGCAGCGATTTGGATTATGCCATATATCGCAATATTCAACTGTTTAGTGTGTAAATTTCTTTGATGCTGTAAGAATGAAAACATTTATATTGTCATTTTTATCATTATTATGTATGCATTATTGAATCTGTATGAACCTTATGGGGGAAAACGTTTATCTAGAGGGAAGTCAACATCAAACACTGTGTTGTTTCACAGCGTTGTTAGGAAATGTATTAACCTGATGTAGAAAAGCCAGACAGGCTTTCTACCATATTGGGAGAAAAGAAAATTAAATATTAATGAAAAAATGTTGTATTATGACATAAGACCAGGAAGATCACTGGCCGTCTTCTTCAGCAAGTCACCGTGATTGTACATGACTTGATATTATTAATGTAAAATATTTCCTTTGTCAAGGAAAGTGTCACACGGTGGTTTGAAAGTTATTTATCCATGAAGGGGGTACCAACCAAATTGAGAACGTTAACTAATTGTTTAGTTACCATACTGATGTCTGATGATATTGCAAATGTTAGAGTAGGGAAAGAGATAGACTATTAGATGCTGAGTTGGGCAAATTTATATTGTTCCAGGGTTTCTTCTACGATTCAAAGTGAGCCCATGTGATCAAATATCTGACCATAAGTTCTGCAGTGAGGCCATATCTACTGAGTGCCTGCACATAAATATATTACAAGAAGCAGAAACGTGACTTGGCAGTGGAAGTTGACATAGTATACTTCAGTCAGCCTGTTACCAGAAATCCCAGATAAGCAGTCGTGTCTGGGGTATTTGATATCGCAAACAATCCAACTCTCAATTTCCCAAAATGTATTGTGTCAGACAGTGATGAATCCAAACGTTCTAACAACCTGTACCCTTTTCTAGGAGCAAGGAATACTTGACACTTTTCTAACTTGACTTATATAAATAATTGTGGGAAAACACAGACTCAATTATATTTGTGAATTAATTGCTGTAAATATTTGTATTATCATTTTGAGTTGATTATTCCTGTGTCTAAAAGAATAACAAAGATACAGGAAAATAAATTGTACAAAAAAATATGTTAAATTGAAAACTTAACCAGTGACTCGTTTAATTATTGTTGATAAGTAATAGGTGTAGTTGTTGTCCTGTTTCTACACTTCATCACATTGCATATACCCTAGACACTTGCTAGACAACATACACACAACATTACACTTCAGTAGGGGAAGATATATAATCGGGTGAGGTCTTTGGTGGAAGCAGACAGGTTCCCTGTAAACTTATCTGAATTTAATAAACCTCAGGGGCTTGCATAGCTGATCTTACACCTGATTGAATTAAAATTAATAATAATTATAGAATAACACCAAATCCACCACAGTCGTGTTAACAGACATGCCGTCCCTGGCTTCTGTATTCCTGTTCGCTGCCTCTGCTTTCTTCTGACCGCTCTGGTCCATTTTGCGAGCGGTTCAGTGTTCGCACGGAGATGCGAAATGTCTGCGAGAAACTAGCTTCTCTATTCTGGGGATCGTCTTGCCTTGATCTCACGCCGCCTCTACGTCTTTCCCCGTCCGTCTTTGACTGCGAGCACTTCTGCGGTTCACGCTGGGATGAGAAAAACCGGCGAGACTCTGCTTTCCCTGTTCTATGGACCACCGCTGCCTTTGACTGCTAGCGTTTCCTGTGGTTCGCACCGAGATGCGAAATGCCGATGAGAACTAGCGTCGTTCACTCTTAGATTTCTCAGTGTCTTTGATTGTATACTTAATGAGCCCAAGGTGGAACGTTCCAGGCTGATGAATAGTTACAACAAATGTTCAGGGGTTCTAATGTTATACGAGGGAAAATACCCTGTCATCCAACTTTCAGGGAAGCTGAGATGTCCGTCACAGGACCCCATTTGTTTGGTTCGCAGAGTTTTCGTCTTTTTTGATTGCAGGGACACGCTGATTGGTTAGTTGCGTTATCGTACTTTTCGTTTTTCAGAGTTCCGAACCAACAGTGTTTTATGCATAATTTATTTTGTCTGCCGCCATCTTGCGTGAATCCGTGACTACGCGTAATTTATTCTGTCTCTCTGCCGGCAATTTTGCGCGAATCATTGAGCGCGGATTGGCTCTGCAAATTTGTATATCGTTTGCGACCTAACATAGTGTATTTAACTATAAGCAGGGACCCAAAGATGCAGCAATAGTGAGTGCAGTCAGCGACCCATAGCTTGACTGCTTGCATCAGGATCAGCGAACCAGAGCTGGTCAAGACCGTACTCCACCTCCACGTGGTGGTCCTGGGAACAGTCTGCAGCAGTGCAGTCTGGCTGAGCGAGTACGGATCGCAGAGGGAAGGCAAACTCGGTCACAAAAAATGCCGTGCTGAAGTCGGATGTGTCGACCGAAAGGTGCAGATATCACCGCTTAGGCGTAAACAGACACAGCGCAACCACCGTCCTTTTCAGGGCGAACGAGGAAGGAAGAAGACCTATAAGCAGCGGGTTTACAAACAACTTTACTACAGTATCTGGGGAAATGTGGTTGAAGTAACAAGAAGAGGCATGGTCAGCAACCAGACGATTTGGCAAGGCTTCAAAGCATTTATAACACATAAGGAAGGGAAACCCGAGACATGTAAACAGTAAATAAATATTAGACAAACATAAAGGTATGTTTTCATGCACTCGTAAGAAATAAAGAAGTAGAAAACTAGACAACATAAAAACAACAGACGTGAGTGGCTTACCCAGGACTCGAACCCAGTACCTTCCGTGCGACAACCCCGCTTAGCAATGCAAGCGAATCACACTATCCTCCTGCAGAGCCAAGTAGAACAGTCACAAATACGATAGTTTGGCCATGTCTGCGGACTGGGAGAAGATCAGCTACCATGACAAGTATGGGAAAGTAAGAGCCAGACCTCCAGACAACATTGGACAGTTTCTGAAGGACCGAGGACTATATTGGAACCAGGCTAGGGGGAAGACAGCTGATAGGATAGCATGGTGCTCTCTCTGGCAAACCCCGAGCGTCTAATGTTGTCCTCCCAGCGGACACCGGGTTGTCCTGGAGGTCTGGATCCTGAACTCTTCTTATTTATAATTTGCCATCCTCAGATAGTTTCTTCAAGTCTTGTAGAAGCGCTGTATGGCTTTGATCAGAGCTGCTGGCATGTTCTTCCTCGCAATGCAGTTCCAAAGTTTGCTCCAGAGAACCCGATCAAGCGCATTCTCTAGATCCAAGAAAAAAAGATACATCTCACCTTTATACTCAAGGGCTTTTTCACTCAGCTGTCTGAGTGTGGAGATAAGGTCTTGAGTACTTCGGTTTGCTCGGAAACCACACTGGCCATCATCCATCTGTAGCTCAGTTAGGCGTCTTGACTCTCTGCTTCAGTATTTTAGAGTAAATTTTACCAGGAACACTTGGCAGGTATATGCCTCTATGATTTCCAAACTGACGGCAGTCACCCTTTTAGAATATGGGTGTTATGATGAATATCTCCCAACCCTTTGGTATGGTCTTGTGGCGCCAAGCTGCCTGTAGGACCCTCAGGAGTAATAGATACCCTACTGTTCCTATGTACTTGACCATTTCTGGTGTTATACCATCATGTCCTGCTGCTTTGCGTACCTTGATCTTCCCTAGTGCTGCTTTCAGTACTTCTTCCATATTGATGCCATCTTCATCACCATTGATTCTATTATTCTTCTTCTTTGATCCTTAGCCGCCGACCTAGTGGCGTCTTGTAGGGCAACAACAAATTGATTCACTTTGCTCGGTCGGCGGCCATCCTTCGTACAGTGCGCCAACTGTGGTTCATTCTTTGCATCTCAGCCTCCACAGTCCTCCGCCAAGTTGTTTTTGGTCGGCCTCTCTTTCGTTTTCTTTCAGGGGTCCAAAGCATAGCTGTTCTTGTGATGGCATCGGGGTCTCTTCTGAGGACATGGCCAACACAGCTCCAGCGTCTGCCAGCTATGATGGTGTGCGGGTCTTCTTGCTTGCTCCGAGTAAGCAGATCTTGGTTGGTGATGGTATTCGGCCAAAAGCTTCGGTGAAGTTTACATAGGCATGTTATGTGAAAAGAGGACAATTTCGATATTTCCTTCTCTGTAACTCTCCAGCATTCCGCACCATAGAGAAGCACAGAAAGCACACAGCTCTGGTATAATCTTAATTTTGTGCTTGTGCTGTATTGAGAGGACTTCCAGATGTTGTTTAGGCTAAAAAAGGAGGTTCTTGCCTTATTCATTCAGATGTTGATGTCTTTGCCTGCCCCGCCGTCTGGTGTTACTATGCATCCTAGGTATGTGAAGGTGTCTGTCTGTACCAGTTGCTGATACCTTACTGATATGGGCTCAGGGTTGCTCACATTGAGCGTCATGACCTCTGTCTTTAAATTGATGTTCAAGCCCACCTTCTGGATAAACTTGTTAAGTCTATCCGTTTTTTTTCCCTGGATGTGTTGATGTGAATGTGCTAGTAGTGCAATGTCATCTGCATATTCCAGATCTTCCAATGTAGAAAATGTAGTCGATCTTATTCCTCTTGGACTGCCCTCTGTTGTCTGGCGCATTACCCAATCTATGACTGTTAAAAATAGAGTGGTTGATAAGGGGCATCCCTGTCGTACTCCTGTCTTCACCTCAAAAGTTAGGTTGCTCTGCCCAACACTACACGTAAAGTTGGCATAGAGCCTTTTTTATGATTGACACTATGCAGCTTGGAATTCCATAAGACCTCAGTATTTTCTATAAACTGTCCCTATGTATGCTATCAAAAGCCTTTTCAAAATCAACGAAATTAATGTACAGCTGTCTTTGCCATTCTGAGCACTGCTCTATAATGTTCCTGAGAGTAAATATATGATCTACACATCTTCTGTTCTTTCTAAATCCTGCTTGTTCTTTCCTCAGTTTGTGTTCTACTGCTTTTGAAATTCTCTGTATAATTATCCTGCCTCGTATTTTGCTGGGAACTGAGAGAAGAGTGATTCCTCTCCAATTATTGCAGTCTGCAAGATCTCCCTTCTTGGGCAATTTGACAATTATTCCTTTGTTCCACTCGGATGGTGTTGTCCCCGTTTTCCAGACTTGTGCAAATAGTGGTTCTAATAGTTCTGCTGCTAGCTCAGGGTCTGTCTTAAATAGCTCTGCATATAAGTTATCATGGCCAGGAGCTTTTCCGTTCTTTAACCATTTGATTGCTGTGATGATTTCTTCTTTTCGTGGAGTGTCTGTATTTACATCTAGATCGTTTTCAGCCTCAGGAACGTTCAATTGTGTCTCTGGTGGTTCCTTGTTCAGAGTTTCTCTGAAGTGATCTGCCCATCTTGTTTCCTGTCCCTCTGCTGTCGTGATGAGATTTTCTTGCTTATCTCTTACTAATGTAATATTGTTTGCACCTCGTTTTCCGCTGATGAATTTAGTTATTTTGTATACTGTGCTTTGTTCATTTCTCAGTGCTGCCTCTTCTGCCTGATTCTATTATAGTGGTTATCATTTCTAAGGCTTGACCTTGCTCATGGAAATATTCTTTCCATTACTTCCTTTGGAGCAGTAACCCATTTGTTTTGCTTGTCCTTTATAAATTTAAGAGGGCACTGTTTTTCTTCCTCGTGTTCTTTGGGGTCTTATAGAACAACTTCTAGTTTTCTTGAGCATCTTTTTTTCTAGCTTTTCTCCAAACTCTTCCCAGTATTTCTGTTTTGCTGCTAGCACCTTGTTCTTTGCTTCTGTTCGGAGTATCATATAATCTCTATAATTCTCTGCTTTTCCTTCTGTCCTCATTGCTACAGATCGCAATTTAATGTGTGGCATGTTGAAAACCAAGAAACAAAATACGAATTAGCTGTAATCTAGTACAGGGATGGGCAATACTTAGGCCAAACCACTCGTGGCGAACCGATAATAAACGTGGAGCTAATTTGATTATTACAATACGGAACGAAACTTTTACGACAAAAATTGTTTAAAACCCATTTTTATGTTGGAAAGAGTATACTGATATTTCCGGCATGTCTTGAAAACTTGGAGGGGTTTTTTTTAAACCCATATGACTCAAAATTGTAGTTCGATTAATGTTCTTCTTCCTTACGTACCGTGCCTAGTGGCATAGGAAATCATGTCTCGCCACTACTTCCTGTCTCCAGTACAATGTATCAATTCTGCTGTTGACTTCTTTCCATGCCACGATGTCAAACTGTCCAGTATTTGCTCTCTCTGTCTTCCCTTAACTCTTTTTCCTTCAATCTTCCCTGTTGTTACGATATATTCCAGCTTTCCTCTTCTCATAACATGCCCAAAAAGGGGATTGCTTCTTTCTAACTTGTGAAATAGGTTTTCTTTGTGCATTGGCCTCTTTCAGGACATTGTCATTACTCTTTTTGGCAGTCCATGGTATTTTTACTCCTCTCAGTTCCCAGCAAAATACTAGGCAGGATAATCATCCAGAGAATTTCAAAAGCAGTTGATCATAAACTGAGGAAAGAACAAGCGGGCTTCAGAAAGAACAGAAGATGTGCAGATCATATATTTGCCCTCAGGAACATTATAGAGCAGTGCTCAGAATGGCAGAGACAGCTGTACATTAACTTTGTTGATTTTGAAAAGGCACTACTCGCGCATTCACACCAACACATTCAAGACAAAACCGATAGACTGAATAAGTATGGCCAGCAGGTTGGCGTGAACATCAATTTGAAGAAGACAGAGGTCATGACACTAAATGTGGGCAATCTTGAGCCAATAACAGTAAGGAACCAGAAGTTAGAACAGACAGACACATTTACTTACCTAGGAAGCATAGTAACACCTGACGGCGGAACAAGCAAGGACATTAAGAACAGAATGAATAAAGCGAGAACAGCCTTTGATAGTCTCAACAACATTTGGAAGTCTTCCCAGTACAGCACAAACACCAAATTAAGACTATGAGAGCTGTGTACTTTCTGTGCTTCTCTATGATGCGGAATGTTGGAGAGTAACAGAGAAGGAAATGTCGAAACTGTCCTCCTTCCACACAATCTGCCTAAGGAAAATTCTCCGAATCTTTTGGCCAAACACCATCAGCAACCAAGAACTACTTATTCGGAGTAACCAGGAGGACATGCACACTATCATAGCTGGCAGACGCTGGAGTTGGGTTGGCCATGGCCTCAGAAGGGACCCTGATACCATCACAAGAACAGCTATGCTATGGACCCCCGAGGGAAAGCGAAAGAGAGGCCGACCAAGAACAACTTGGCGGAGAACTGTGGAAGCTGAGATGCAAAGAATGAACCACAGTTGGGGCACTGTACGAAGGATGGCCGCCGACCGAGCAAAGTGGAATCAATTTGTTGCTGCCCTACAAGACGCCACCAGGCGTGATGGCCGCTGACTGCTTTGACGGTTGGCGGTTATGGATCAAAGAAGAGAAGAGATGGTATTTTTAACATTCTTCTGTAAAACCACATCTCTGTTGCCTCTAGTGCCTTCACTATTTGTTTACTAATTGTCCATGACTCACTCCATATATCATCTTCTTCTTCTTCTTCCGTCCTTAGCCAAAGACCGACCAAGCAGTCAGTGGCCATTACGCCTTGCGGCGTCTTAGGGCAACAAGAAATTATCCGTTGTTCCGTTACGCCTAAAGGCGTTTAATGGTACAACAGAATATTAATTGTTGTTTCCGTAATCAATGCGACAAGCAAGCAGTTGATCAATCCGCTGTGCCCCGAACTTGCCCTCGTGTGTACTGCCGCTATAAAACCACCTCACTACCGAGACGTCTCCAGCCAAAATTTTCTCGGGACCGAAGGTCCGCGAAAAAGAGCAATCTGGTACAGGCACAGCACCCATTCGCTGCCTCCGCTGCGCTGGGAGGACCCGGCAACCGGGGCCACACACAGCCTTGAGAGGACAATGGTCGCCTGAAGAATATCATGATTGGTTCTATATAACAATGTTAGGAATATCTTAATGCTAGGAATTTTTTATTTTCTGAATACTTTGACATCTTGTTGGAGCCTTGGTCTTTTTTTTAAATTTTTATCCCAGGCTACCATCCATTTTTCTGTTATTATAATTAAGCTTTTGATTTCTGTTCTGCCCACCCCTATATTTATTCAGTTTGTAGCAAATCTGCTTTTTTGTTTTCTTATATGCCAATATGTGAAGATACCCACGCTATTAAAACTGAACATTCTCTGGTATATAGCTATGTATTCGCTAGAAATATGTCCGCTGCTGTAGCTCGCCTTTTGCATTCTTTGAAGTTCCGTAGAGCTTGAAAATGAGTCCTTTTAAAATTGTCAGTTACATTATGTTCTTTCATAAATGGTTGCTTGTTCAGATTACTGTGATCTGAATAGGTGTAGATCTTTATTAGATCTATACATTCTCCGTATTCTCTTACTATTATATAACAGTTTGTGTTTTGGTTATACTTCTATCCCAGGTCTAAAGCTGTTCGATTAGCGCGTAAAAAATTATACAGTATATATAACGCTGTTTGTGTTTTTGTGCCATACTTCTGTTATACGCATAAAAAATATTGAACTTTCGCTGCGCGCTAAACTCGAGGGGAGGCAGGAATATAAAAAAAAAAATTTGATTAAGGCTCGCCTCATTCATAAAGGATGTCGGAATAAAATTGGTTTTTTGTAACTTCCATCCTCATTGTCTACTTTTATCTGCAATAGTTAAACACTTCCTCGTGGACAACTTATTTTAATACTATAATCTCAGCTTTTTTTTTTTTTTTTTTTTTTATTAATGAAGAAAAATATTCCGTTCAACCTCTGATGGGTTATAATTAGGATATATATTGTTTTCAATTCCAAATAATATGAAAAACTGCCGATATAAGAAAGTGGCATCACATTTGTCAAATCATTGTAAATAGGGACAATCACGATTGTGCTTATACGTTAAATAAATAATAATCTCAGGTATTTCTATTTGACAGGAGATTTGCTATTAAATAAATAAATAATAATCTCAGCTGAAATATATAATTGTTATAACTTTTAACTGGTATAAATTATTTTGTTATTGTATATTTCTTTTATATAAGGTAATACGTACTTAAAAAAAAAATGCAGATATAAAAAAAAACTGTACTGTTAAGTAAAATTATATTGTAAAAATAAAAAAAGTAACAAGTTATCACCATCCCGACAGCAGTTCGGTGAGATCAAAGACACAAACATTTAGCAAGTTGAACCAGCTGGTAGGATCGTTTACAAATGTGTGTGTCTGTGGGGAAGGGTGCAAATGCATATAGTTGAGTAAGGTAAAGGTTTGACCCTGCCTCATGCTGGGACGCGGCAAATTAAAGGGAAGATCTTTGTAAAAGCCTGATTAATTAAACACTGTTTTACTTATTTTGTGTGTACAAGTAACTCATTTACATGATTTTGTTCGGTTTTTGTTTTTTTAACATACAAGCATAATTGGTAATTGTGATTTACCCTATTTACAATGATTTGACAAGTGTGATGCCACTTTCCCATATCAGCATTTGTTCATATTATTTGTAATTGAAAACAATATACATCCTAATTATAACCCTTCAGGGGTTGAACGGGATATTTTTCCCCCATCATTAAATTTAAAAAAAAAAATAGTTAAGCCTAGAAAGTCTTCGTGCAAACAGTTTCTGTATTGCCAATTTGGCTTTCTGTGTTTTTAAATCTCTTCTTTTTTTCTTGCCCAAGGTATACTCAAAGTAATGCTTGAAAAGACAACGAATTTTTATCAGTTATTCCTTCCTTTCTGTCACTTTGCGTTTCAGAGAGGGAAAAAACGTTTATTCGTTGTGATTTGATTAGTACAAATAATGCTAATACATTCCTTGGAAACGCAACTTAATCTGTAAATAAATTGTTTTAGATCAATAAACTTCCGGTTAAAAGCAGACGAACACCAATTACGTACGTTATGCCCTTAGGATGTAACGACAACTTGAACAGAGTGCATTCATTTAAAACGTCAAAATCTTGTAAACATGAATACTGGTAATATTAGTATATTTATTTACAATATTTGCTGAACTAAATTCCAGTGGGACGTGTTCTTTGATGCCATCCATAGAAGTCGCCCATGTCGTTACGATAAAGTTTAGGGTTAGGTTTGCGATTCCTAACCTTTACTTCTTAACTCTTAGTTGGCTATACGTGCTCAAAAACCGCGTTATACGAGCTGATTTCAGAGAGTACCATTTTTAGACATGACTGATTTTGCATTAAATAATTTACTTAGGCCCTGTAATGATAACATAATATATAGGCCTATCAAAATGTGGAGAAATGAAACATCTATGACGTTCACTTAACTTAGGTTGTTAAGTGGTGTTAAATATGCATGCAACATCGGACTATAGGCCTACAGTAATGAGTGCAGAAACATTTTGAAATTGAAAAACAAATTGTTCTTATCAATATGTATAATTAATTCTGGTAAACTTCAACTCCTAAACCTAGGCTACTTTCATTTTAAAGTACATCCATTTTCACAAAATATAGGAATGTTTAGACATGACTGCCTTTAATGATTTTGGTAAAAATAATTTATAAAATGTTAGGCCTATATATCAAAATGTGGAGAAATGAAACCCCTTTGACATGCACCTAACTGAATTGTTCAGTGGTTTTAAACATGCATGCAGCCTATACAGTACTGAGTGAAAAGTTGAAACATTAAAAAATATTTTGGGAAAAAGTTGTACTTACCCACAAAAATAATCCAATATGAAGCCTGGAATTCCTAAAACCACTTCCACTTCAAAGTACGTCCATATTCGCATAATGTAGAAATGTTTCTTAACATAAATACAGTTTTTTATTACAGTTGGAAATTTGTTGGCACATTTTGAAGAAGCACTCAAAAACTGAAAGTAGCCTATACTTCATGAAATGTAAATTTTCCCTTCATTCTTAAAATTAAACTACTTTGCCTATTGGTATTTGGCAAAACAGTCATTTGGGTGAAGGTGGATGATCCGTGCACCCTTCACAATAAAATGTTATTCTCACTCTAACTTCAGGGGTGCAACAAATGACGCACCTGCGCTGAAATTTGGATTTCTTTTTACAATATGTCTGGTTCCACAAAGACGGTTCAACGGGCTGTTGTGTTGATTTGCATCAGTTATTCTTTGTGGGATATTTTGGATAGTATCGGAAGCAACAAGACAAAGTTCTGTAATTAATTGATTCTTGAACTGCAGTAGGGTCTGCTTGTTTGAATTATCTGATCTGATGAGTGCAAACAACACAAAAGCATTCAACTGGGAAATTTCAAAGATCCAAAAGAAAATTTTCTTCCACCACTTTCTGGTTCTTGTTGAATGTTCCATAGGTTGTTACACACTGGTCAACCTTGTCACATCCATTCATTCGTTGGTTGTAGTCATCAATCATAGCGGGTATGTGCTTTCTTTTGCTGAAAAAATTTGTGATTTTGTTGGTTTCCACAGTTGCAGAACTTGACACTAGAATGCATGACTTTTTTGCCTTTTCATCTTTAAACATTACAGAAAGAAATTTACTTTCTAGATAGAAAAACCATTTCATCTGGAGATGCATCAATTGTGTAGTCTTGTGCCTTTGAAAAATTTTTATGATTTATATTTACTGCACAGTTCCAGTAAAATACTGATTGTCGTCGGTAACATACTGCAGCAATGCAAAACTTGTTTAGTAACAATCTGTATAAATATGATGACCTTTTCCACATGGTTTTAGCAGTGTATCAAATACTTTGATGGCTTGTTGGCTCTTTACATCTAGCTCAGTATCTGCCATGAAGATGAAATCTACTGAACCTAACTTCCACCCAATATTTGTAGTTAGCATTCACTACATCATTTTGGATCATTAATATTTTCAGCTGATGTTTTAGTGTTTAGCAATTCAGAATATTTGTACCTTAAACTACACTGAACTTCCATCGAAAATCAAAGTAAGTAATATTTATTGCTATTTGGATTGAAATGAAGTACAGTTAGATGTGTTCTTCGATGTCACACCATTAAGTCGCCAATGCCGTTAGGTTTAGGATTATGGTTAGGATTTAAACCATAAACACTTATTTCTGCTTCTCTGAATATGTTTTTAAGGAGCACAAGGCCTACTGTTCTTCATTTCAACAGCTATTTTTGCCAAACCATTGTGGCTCAAATGAAGAACAGAGGGAATATGTTCGAAACAGTCTTAAAAAAAAGGAATTCTGAGACGCTGTATTAACTCTTAATATTCGACCGGCCTTTCTAATAGGTCGAAGGTCGGTTGCCGTTTTACGGCTGGCCTATTAGGTAGATGATTCGGGTACCGTTTCAATAACTGGTTTGAAGGGCATTCACGGCAGTGAAAATTGAATTTCAGGTACAAAATATCGATTTTTTTACTTTTCAGCTTATTTTATTAAATAATCATTGAGAAATCAATTGAGCATGGTTTTATGACAAAAAATGCATTTGATGTGTCAAAAAGCATATTTTCCGCACTACCCCGAAGCTGAGGTTTGCAAATTTGTGCCGAAAATGCAAGATTTGCCTCTCAATAATACCTTAGTTACGATGTCAGCATTGTGGTGTATGTGGCATCGTTGAAAAGGGAATTTCTTTATCTCCCTGATTACAGCAAATTCGAAACCTTCTTTCTCATAGATTAGTCTGATTAGTACCAAAAAAAAAAATTTTGTTTCTGCCTGAGAATGGCTTCATGTTCAAATGGTCGTTCGAAAAAATTATCAGCTGAACATGCATCGCAGCTTATTCAGTTGTGGATTGCTAATGACAGTGATGAGTTTTCGAGCATTTAATGGTTTCACTGAAGATGAATTTAGTGATAAATAACAGGTTCTGAGGACAAGGGGGGCGTGTCCCTTAGATGGACCTAGTTATAGAATATTATTGAACAGGAGGTTGGATGGAATGAAGTAAATAAGGGTTCAGCTCAAGTGTTAGGTTTAGCATTTCTGAATCTAAACCCTACTCTAATCCCAGCTCATAATGACACAGCTGACTCAACTAGCTGTGGGGTAGATATAAATTCGGGCGAAATAGAGGATATGGTCCACAGTGCTTTATTTCAACCACCTAAACCTAATCCCAACCCTGTTTTGAGCTTTGTCAAACAGCTAGCCTTAACCTAACACCAACTCTGTTTCAAACTTAGTTGAAAATAATGTCTGATAAACATTGAGGCCATATTAAAATTAAAAAAATTCCAACCTGAAACAAAACACTTTTTTTCTGGTCAACATAGCGACCTCCAGTCCACTGTCCCCTATTGAACCCATTGGGTGACATTTTATGTTGGGTCAAAGCTATTCTCATTGAGGGGGAGTGGGTTGGTAATGCCCCTTGTCCTGATACCTTCATTTTTCTTAGTAGTCCCGTGCAGCATGTTCGGTTTCTGTCTAATTTAATTCATGTTGGTTATGTTTAGCAGTCCAGCTAGTGACATGTTTATTGTTCTGTTTGGTAGATGTCACTTGTATCTCTGTAAAGTAGTCCATCTTTGTTCTTTGAAAAAAAAAACATACATAATTAGAATTTTTAATATTAGTTTGGAATAAATGATAAGGAAAGATGTTGGCAGTAAGCAAATGGTAACAACTGAATATATTATCTATAATGACAGACTTCGTATATTCTAATTATAATCCATCAGAGGTTGAATTGGGCTCTTTTGTTTCCAATAATTTTCTTATTTTTAATCTGGAAAATGGCATTTTAAAACGAAATGTAGTGCAGTCTGCTTCAACTCAAATTCTGACAGCGACGTGTCCGCCGTTGAGCACAGCTAAATAGAAGTATACTAGAAGGTCCCAGACTTCTGCATATCTAGACTGCGCTGTACATGTTTTTTTTTTTTTAAATACATAAACAGTTCCATTTAAAGCATAGTGTAGACAAAAAGAAAAGAAAACTGGACTACTTTTTCATTATATTTTCTTGAGTATGGACTTTGTCACGTCACTGAATCAGCATGTATTCTGAGATATCTCACTAAAAATGGCCACCATAAAAAGATTTTTATTGTTTTTTTCCAGTGTAGGCCACAAATCAGAATGTTTTTATGCAGATTGATGCATGCTAAAAATGTACATTTGTTTACTTTTTTTCTTTACCTTGCAACTCCTCAAGGACCATAGGCCTTCAATAAACTTATGCAAAGTCATCCTGTACTTCCCACCAGGTCAAGGTCTTTCCATGTCTTCTTCATATCTGTCCAGTTTTCTACATATGTTCTTTGGTCTGCCTTTATCTCTCTTACCCTGGGGAGTGGGGATTCCAGAACAAGGATTGCCTGGTAATGCTATGAACAGGTTTCCTCAATGTGTTTGCTATCCAACTCCAGTGTCTTCTTCTCATCTCTTGTTCCACTTGTGCTTGTTTGGTTCTTGTCATCAGTTTAACATTAGTTATCTTGTCATTTATGTACTGCAGGGGACATATGAAAAATCTCCCTTTATGTGTGAAGTGTTATTGTAAATCATGATAAAGGATGCTTCTTCAGCAATTCACCATTTATGATATGATTTATTATACAGTACATGTAATTTCTTCAGTAAATGCACTACATTATCTCTTATTACGCCCTCTACAGATTCACTACTGCAGCATTGAGCTAAGGAATTAAAACCCAGGTGCTCCATTGCCTGTTCGGCAGCATCAAACAACCACATAAATGAATCGCATTTAAACGTCTGTTATATGGCTGCATGCATTTCTTGAATGACTTGGCAGCATTGTTCACAAAAATATCTTGATTTCCTGCACTAGCAATGGATCATATGGAGTTCAGCATTGCACTTCCACCATATGTGGAATTCACCAGTGCTGGAGTTGAGTGGGCAGACATGAAGCACAGGCTTAGTGCACATGGTAAATACAGTTCAGACTCCCGCCACCAGCATGAAGGACTGGTTAAAGCTTTCTTAATTAACATAGCAGTTGAGCCTGTGCAAGAGGTTTTTAGCATGTTCGGACTGTCTTATGATGAAGCTTTGAAGTTTAGCAGAATTTTGCAGCACCTCGAGGACGTGTGTCTTCCACGCTTCCTCATTATATACAACCGATATAAATTTTTCACCTGCAGGCAGACTTTTAGTGATAAGTTTGATTACTTTTTAAGAGATCTCCTTAGCTGGTCAAAAAACTGTGAATTTGGAGACCTGAAGGACATTCTTTTGAAGGATTGTATAATCACTGGCATTCCAGATAATTCAATTCGACAGAGACTTCTTGAAACCGAAGAATTAGACTTTACTAAAACTATAGAAATATGCAGGGCTGTCGAAAGACAACAAAGGGTGAAAAATGCTATGGTTAATACACATCAAACCATTTTTACAGATGCTTCTGTAGACACAGAGAATATTTTCACAGTTGAAAGTGAACAGATTCAAGATTCTGTGAAGGAGTTTTGTGATGCAAGCACAAACACTGTGCAAAATGATTTCACAATTGGAATTACAGAAGAGTTCCCTACAGATGACATTGGAATTACAGAAGAGTTCTATCCAGATGGTGTTAAAGATGTTATGAGGCCTGTGATGCGTAATATTAGTGTGGAATCAGAAGACATAGTATCTTTTTCAGAGCCTCTTAATCTGTCAGATAATATCCAGAACTGTGGCATAGACAGGCCTTGTCTTAATTCTAAAGCAGCAGACATAACAGAGAGGCAAGACAATCATTTAAGAGTGCTCAGGAGATCAGAAAGACATAAAAATCATGTAGAAGGCTACTGGAAATCTGGGCCCAAAATAAGCAGATCACGAAGTCACACTAATGAAATAAAAAATAACAGTGGTAAAAAGCTGACAGGAGTAAAAACAGATCATGGGCCAAACAAAATAGTGGATTGCAAAGACCAGGTGGAAAGTGGCAGTGATAGTAAGTTAAACATGTCAAAAACAAATGCTGGGATAAACAAAATAGCAGTTAACAGGGAAGAAGTGGAAAGTAGCAGTGGAAAGAAACTTAAATTATTAAAAACAGAGCCTACAATCAGCAGTACACAAGATCATGAAGGAATGGACAATAGTATTGGTAAAGCACTAAAATTATCATTTAAGACATTAGTCCAGAAGCGTAGATCGGGTTTTCACAAAGAATATACTACTGTTGGGCAAGAGGGACTTGTGTGCACATTGTGTAGTCAAAGCTTTCCAGATAAATTATCTGTCTTGTCACATCTACGAAAGACCCATGGCAAGAAGCATATTCGAAGGCTCAGTCTAAAATGTAGGGTGTGTAAAGCAGTTTTCACAGATCTAGCAACCCTGAAAAAGCACAGGCTTGTGCATAAGAACGAGAAGAAATTCAAATGTGATTTTTGCCCTACTACGTTTGCTAATCCATCTCATTTAAAAGTGCATGTGAGACTACATACAGGTGAGCGCCCTTTTACCTGTGATACCTGTGGTGCTTCATATCCCGAAGCTTCAAAACTGAAGGCTCACATGCGAAAACATACAGGGGAGAAGCCCTATCACTGTTCTGTATGCAGTCGCACATTTGCTTGGACAGCTGCGTACACTCGTCACATGCGCATCCATACTGGTGAAAGGCCTTACACCTGTGAATTTTGTGGAGTCAATTTTGCAGACTTTACATCTTTGCAAAGACACATACGTACACATACACTAGAAAAACCGTATCAGTGTGATAAGTGTAGTGCAAAATTTACAGATCCTTCAGCATTGAAGTTGCATGCTCGTATTCACAATGGGGAACGACCATATGTTTGTGGTACATGTGGGGCTTCGTTCATACGGTCACAGCACTTAAAAGAACATACAAAGTTACATACAGGTGAAAAACCATTCAGGTGTGAAACCTGTGGTGCCAAATTTGCTGAAGCATCAAAGCTTAAGAGTCACTGCAGAAAACATACAGGAGAAAAGCCATATTTATGTAAGATATGCGGGACTAGATTTGCATGGACTGCAGCATTCACAAGGCATATGAGAACACACACAATGGAGAAGCCATATGTATGTGATTTTTGTGGCTCTCACTATGCAGACCACTCCACTCTTACACGACATCGGCGCACACATACAGGTGAGCGACCGTATCCATGTAAGATCTGTGGAACAGACTTTGCTGATAATTCTTCTCTTCACCGCCATACGAGAATTCACACTGGAGAAAAGTCATACACTTGTGAGGTTTGTGGTTCCTCTTTTGCTGTCAAATCTTATTTAGTCAGACATACACGTACACATACTGGGGAAAAGCCATATGGCTGCGACCTGTGTGGGTCGAAATTCACAGACTCATCAAAATTAAACAGGCACAGAAAGATACACTTCAAGTCACAAACGAAACAAGAAAAGTCAGAAACACGACAACCACCGCAGCAGTATGAAGAACTTCAACCGGTGCAGCATTTCCCACAGGATGGACAGATACATCAGCCACTTGAAAATGAAAGACAAGATTTACAGACAGACGACCAGCAGCAGCAGTTAATATCTGTAGTGCATAACCTACAGCACCCTATTCTTATAACTGCTACTTTATTGCCATTAAATAACACACTGCCTTTTACTTCTTCTGTTTATACTTAGTCTTAGCTTATGAATGATACAAACAAATTAAACCACAGGATCTTACAATCTTGCTTATTAGAATAACAGACTCATAAACTGCTATGAAATACTTTAATTTTAAAATGAAATTAAGCTGAACCAGGTGTAACAAGAGGTGAAATGGGCCTCCAGGTTAGCTATTTTTTGGAGCCCCCGTATTTGAATAATGTAATAGGTTTTTAATTGGCCTACCACCCACACCCCGCCAAATAGTCTCGTACTCAGCTCCCTGCCAACATCCTCCACACTTTCTTGAACTGAATAGATATGTTTTAGAAGTTCTGAATACACTAATTTACCTGCATGGTGATTAAACCGCTGGGAACCTAGCTGATACCAAGGGAGCAAGAATAAAGAGAGGGATGTAATGGATGGCACAGGCAGAAGTAACTTCTTCTTCTTCTTCTTCTTGCGATCGCATCTTTGATGATTACACCGTCAGACGAGTTCTCATGATGAATTCGACTGTTGTTTGAAGTTCCTCTTTAACTCCATATAGCTTTGAGTTTAGTGTTGAGTCATTCGGCCAGTATATCTTTCTTAACTGGTCATACAGAGGACAGTCCTGTAGAACATGCTCAGCAGTTTGTTCGTTTAATCCATATGTGCACAGTGGTGAAGCAGACAATCGTAGCTTGTGCATGTGTTTATTCAGTTTGTTATGCCCTGTCCTGAGTCGAAAAATAGTTATCTGTCCCTGCCGGTCGAGAGTGTGATAGTCGTCTTTGGGTTGGTTCTGTTCTCTTCTGATAGTCTGGATAGCTCTCTTTTTCTCAAAGTATGTGACTTCATTATCTTCTTGTTCACATTCTCCTCCCTTTTTTGCAAGTTTATCTGCCTTTTCATTTCCGGGTACACCACAATGAGATGGTACCCACTGAAGTATGGTTCTCTTTTTGGCAGCTACCTTGTTTAGTTCATTTCTCAGATGCGGGAGTTTACCACCCTTGAGAGCTTGCAGGACAGACAGTGCATCTGTGAGGATGACTACCTGGTGGCAGTCAGAGTTGGTGTTATAAATCATATTTGCAGCTTGCTCTAGAGCTTGAACCTCAGCTGTATAGTTGGAACAGAATTTACCAGTGGGAATGTGCCTAGTCTCATAGTGGTTGTCAGGATATGAGATAAAGATACCGGCACCTCCATTCCTAACAGCATTAGTTGCTGATCCATCTGTATAGGCATGTATCCATGATTGATCGGGATAGCTTTCTTGGATCATACTCAATGTAGCAGTTCGTTTTTGCAGATCATTATACTCACATCCACTTGTGAGACCACTGACTGTTGTATTAATTTGGAGGGCACTGCTGGCCTGCTCCCATGGTACAGGGTATAGGGTGGGCTTCAGTGGTGTTGTCTTCATGGATAGGTCTTCTTGATGCTGTCTTATAAGTCTTTTCCCCCGATGCACAAAGCTGCTACGCTTTAGACGTCCCAATGCCAGATCATCTAGTCTTGCCTTCATTGGGTGCATTGGCATACTGTTGTACTTTTCCATCTGGATCATGGTTTTTGTGTCTCTTCTATGGGACAATGTCTGTAATCCAGCAACCTTCTGCATCTCTGTTATTGGTGTAGTTTTCATGGCTCCTGTAATGAGCCCGAGAGCTTGATTTTGCACCTTGTCCAAAGACTGCAGATGTGAGTTAGCAGCTGATGACCATGCTGCTGAGCTAAACTCTAAGTGTGGTCTTATTACTCCATTATAAATCTTCTTTAGATTTCGTTCATTTGCTCCCCAGTTGGTACCTGCTAATTTTCTGAGTATGCCTAGTCGTCTTCGGGCCTTTCCTTCTGCATTTTCAACATGCTTATTCCATGTAAGCCTTTGGTCAAATGTCACCCCAAGATAGGTGGGGTAGCTTTCTTCCTTGATCACGGTTGTCCCTAGGTGTATGTTAGCTGATTTGTCCTTGGGGGCGAGGGAGAACAGTGTTGTGGAGGTTTTGTCTGTGTTTATTGTGATAAGCCATTTCTCTGCCCATGACACTAGCATGTCTGCTGCCCGCTGCATTCTATAATTTGCTGTGGTGACATTTTCATCAGCGCACCAGAGTACTAGGTCATCTGCATATAAGGCAGGCAGAAGTAACAATTGAGCAGGTGACCACAGCTGAAAAAATATACTCAAGAGGGAAGAATGAAATGGGTTTGCTGAGAAGTGGACACACTGCCAAGAAGTCATCCTCAGCCTTGGCTAGGAGAGTAGAGATTGGGGACACAGGAATCGACATCAGATATCGTATTGATGGAAAATTGTTTAACCTTAGGAGGCTTCAAGCAAAAACCAAGGTCAAATCACACACCATCAGGGATCTTCTGTTTGCTGACGATTGTGCCCTCAGTGCTGGCTCAGAGGCTGATCTGCAGCGTAGCGTTGATAGATTCTCCGAAGCCTGCTCCAACTTTGGGCTTACCATCAACACGGGGAAAACAGAAATCATGTACCAACCAGCTCCTGGCACAATTTATACTGAGCCAGTCATCAAGGTAAATGGTGAGAAACTGAATGTTGTGAACAGGTTCACATACCTTGGTAGTACACTATCCCAGAACATCGTCATTGATGATGAGGTGAACACCAGGATCTCCAAAGCCAGCAGCACATTTGGCAGACTATACACCAACGTTTGGCATCGAAGTGGCATTAGTCTACCGACAAAGCTGAAGGTATACAGAGCTGCGGTGCTTCCAGTGCTGCTTTATGCATGTGAAACATGGACTGTATACAGGCGCCACGTAAAAAAGCTCAACCACTTCCATACAGTCTGTCTCAGGAAGATAATGAACATCAAATGGCAAGACAAAATCCCAGATACCGCCGTTCTTGACAGAGCTGGTATCCCTAGCATCGATACTATTCTGATGCAGTCACAGATTCGCTGGGCAGGTCATGTAGTCCGCATGCCAGACCATCGACTGCCAAAGATACTCTTTTATGGTGAGATGCAGAAGGGTAGACGCTCCCATGGTGGCCAGAAAAAGCGCTTCAAAGACACGCTTAAGGCTTCATTAAAAACCTTTGACATAAACCCAGACACATGGGAAGCTGCTGCGCAAGACCGAAATGCCTGGCGCACATCTCTTCGTAAAGGTGCAGTGGCATGCGAATCTTCCAGAAGAGCAGCAGCGGAACAGCGGAGACAAGCTAGAAAAGATTGTGAAATAAAACCTTCACATGAAGCAAACATTCCCTGCCCACACTGTCCGAGATCCTTCCAGGCCCGCATCGGGCTAATCAGTCACCTTCGTACTCATAGACTATCCTAACATCCTAATAATTTAATGAACAGAGTGGTCTTCATCACTTGTGATGGACGAACAACAGAGATTGGTGCAGTGACACAGCAGAGCTGGAAGTTATAATCTGCTAATAAATGATCATGCAGGGGGATGTTGGTACCATTGTATAGGGGTCCATACTTCATGGTGAGAAATCAGGATTAGGCTTTTTGGCTAGAGTAAAGCCAGCATGACAATAGAGATAGACTACATCCATAAGGTAGCTGTCTAAAACTCCATTAACCAGGGCAGTTCATGTCAGATTCTCAGTCCAAAGGTCATTTTTGACTGTTCATTCTTCAGTGTTCATAAGTATTTTCCGTGCCCACTTTGTACATACTTTCTCATTTTGCACAATGGATATTTTTCATTTTGTTTTTTAAAGCAGTTTTGGCATGTACCCATTTCTTCTTTAATGAACCATCTCCTATTTCTGCCAGTGCCTGGGATCTGTTGGGTAGTGTGATGCAAATATCTTTTGTGATTCATGTAGTTTGAGCTTGGCTGTGTTGTTCTTTGGTAACCACAGTGTGTAGTGAATGCATATTTTATTGGTTGTTTCACAATCTTTTAACTAAATAAATTCACATCATAGCAATACATAATTGAGTAGCATCATTTTCCTTTGTGGTTCTTATGGAGCTACCACTGTAGCTGCCCCCTTGCAGGAAGCATGTACCAAGCATTCATATGCTGTTGCAGAGGTGGTTCCTGTAGCAGTTTGTTTTACATGATGAGGCTATCAGCCCAGTCCACAACCTCACATTAGTCACTTGAACAATTTGCCCAGGGTGCTGTAGTCCTCTTCCTTCAGAGACCCCCTGGAGCTACATGAGGCATGTGAGTAGTATGGTGTCACGTAAATCACAAAATACTTTTGTGGCTTAGTTCTGCACTGGAGAACTGCTGTGAACACTTACAAAATTTTACAGATGAGGACTTTGCCTACAAACTAGAAATTAAAGTTGACATAGATCCCATCATGTGTACATTTCTCCAGAACTGTGATAGGAAACTTTATGGAAAAGTGGCAGAGTTGTAATTAAGTCTTTCCTGGCAAGTCTCAAATTTAGTTTCTAATAAAAGTTCTCAAAACTCGAGTTGTCCCAATTAAGATGGTTTGGCCATGTCTGCAGAATGGGAGAGGATCAGATACCACGACAAGCGTGGGAAACAAAGAGCCAGGGATCCAGACCCCGAGGACGACCCAGAGTCTGCTGGGAGGACAACATTAGACAATCTTTGAAGGACCGAGGACTAGAATGGAACCAGGCCAGGAGGAAGACAGCTGATAGGATAGTCTGGCGCTCTTCCAAACCTCTACACCTCACGGTAGAAGGGGAACGACTAAGTAAGTAAAACTCGAGTTGCTGTGGTGACTTAAGTCTGACTTGTTAAGGTTGATCTGCTGGAGTCAACAACACTGAAATAGGCAAATCTCGAGTCGAGTAGCTAATAAAAAAAACTCTTCAAGTCGAGTCATTCTGGTGACGTTCGAGTTGAAAATACTGGAAAATGGTGGAGGTGCAAATGATAATTAAAAAAATACGACCTTACTGTAATTTTCAGGGCATAAGACATTGTATGTTCTAGTTGCAGATTATATTTCTGAAACACTGTGATAACTTGTGGCTGTCAACAGCATTAGTGCTATCATCAAATTTTAAAATTCACTTTTCATGAAAAGTATGTATGTGCCATTATATAAATGATTTTTAAAGCCTGTACAGTTTTATGTGAGTATTCTTTGTTTCCATCTCAGTCACGTTGTGGGATTTGGATTTATTCTCTCGGCACAAGATAATGTTAATATATTTTTAAACTGTATTTTTTTATGGAGTACACCTTTGTGCATTTTTGAGCTATAGTTTTTACTATAAAGTATACTTTTCTCTTCCCCACACAGTTTTCTTCTCTTCTTTGATCCATAACCGCCAACCGTCAAAGCAGTCAGTGGCCATCACACCTGGTGGCGTCTTGTAGGGCAGCAACAAATTGAATCCACTTTGCTCGGTCGGCGGCCATCCTTCGTTCTTCTTCTTAGATCCTTAACCACCGACCGTCAAAGCAGTCAGTGGCCATCACGCCTAGTTGCGTCTTGTAGGGCAATAACAAATTGATTCCACTTTGCTCGATTGGTGGACATCCTTCGTACAGTGCCCCAACTCTGGTTCATTCTTTGCATCTCAGCCTCCAGAGTCTTCCGCCAGGTTGTTTTTGGTCCGCCTCTCTTTCGTTTTCCTTCAGGGTCTAAAGCATAGCTGTTCTTGTGATGATATGGCCAACCCAGCTCCAGCGTCTGCCAGCTATGATGGTGTGCATGTCCTCCTGCTTGCTCCGAGTAAGCAGATCTTGGTTGGTGATGGTATTCGGCCAATAGATGCGGTGAATTTTTCTTAGGCATGTGATACGTGCACCATATCGGACGCCAAATGATGCGTGAAATCATAGGATGAGTGATGGTGCCCGTGGTCTGGTTTGTGTAGTGTGCAGATGATGTACAGTCAAACAATGATCATACAAAAACAGGGCAATCCACACAAGGACGTCAGTTAACTCACGACGTATAAAGTCAATGATGCTTGTAACAGCTGGTGACGTTTTTCTGTATCATTTATTGTGGACACCACAGTGACAAAAATGTATACGCGAATATGTAGGTACATCAGACAGTCATTATCACAGCAACATAGTCAGTACAGCAATGGACGGTAGACGGCATCATAATAAAGATGAATGTTATACATCATAGTACTGTAAATGTAGTCAGGTGGAAATCTCCATCCTTTTCTATAACAGCCAGGAGATAACAAGATGTATGAGATCAGTTCACTCTCCTTAATCTGACTTCAGCAAGACAGACACGTCTTCTGAGGTATAAATAATGTCCTCAAAAAATCCTCTAGATAACAAAAAGGTTTTAAACCTAGTTCATGTAGCGAAGTAGCAAGTAATGGTCCTTGGGACATGCATCAACCCGATGCGGTACAATGTAGCAATATGTGAGCTGAGAAAACATCTCGTGATGACGACTTTCAAAGACAGGCTACGAATCAAATGTCACTCACGAACAGAAATCGATAAAGTTAATGTAAATGTAATTTACCTTGCCTTCAGGAAATAACCACAGAAATAATACGCCTTCCGGCGTGTGGAAATACACTAGAGGTATCATCTCGAATAAACGAAATATCCATAAGAGGACTTCACATTCCTGAAGAACAAGAAAAGCACAGACGCTTACAAAGACGTCTTGCTCGCTATCCAGAATCTTCGCTCACTGACTGCTGGGCGGAAATCATTCGACAAAGACCCAAGACTTAGACATGCGCAGTCCAGCGCGAATCGAACACAGCTCAGATAACCTAAACCGCTAGGACCTTTACTGAGAACCAGCTTAAGAATGATTACCTTATAAGGATAACCCAACAGGTTGCCAACCGCTTTCTGAGAAAAGCGGCCTAGCAAGTCCATACATGGACACGATTCAAGAACGTATAATAACTTTAACTGCCATCGACACCAACGCGAGGAGACAACTGCTTCCAATGAAAAGTGACTAAAAATTTCATACAATTGTTTCCCTTTCATTACAAAATATATATTGTACTCAAAACGATGTTGCGAGAATTTCTCACGCAACACATGTTGTGTAAAAAGAGGACAATTTCGACATTTCCTTCTCTGTAACTCTCCAGAATTCCGCACCATAGAGAAGCACAGAGAGCCACACAGCTCTGATATAATTTTAATTTTGTGCTGTATTGAGAGGACTTCCAGATGTTGTTTAGGCTAAAAAAGGCTGTTCTTGCTTTATTCATTCTGATGTTGATGTCTTTGCCTACCCAGCCGTCTGGTGTTACTATGCATCCTAGGTATGTGAAGGTATCTGTCTGTACCAGTTGCTGATTCCTTACTGATATGGGCTCAGGGTTGCTCACATTGAGCGTCATGACCTCTGACTTCTTTAAATTGATGTTCAAGCCCACCTGCTGGCTATACTTATTAAGCTTATCCGTTTTTTCCTGGATGCGTTGATGTGAATGTGCTAGTAGTGCAATGCCATCTGCATATTCCAGATCTTCTAATGTAGAAAATGTATTCCATCTTATTCCTCTTGGACTGCCCTCTGTTGTCTGGCGCATCACCCAATCTATGACTGTTAAAAATAGAGTTGTTGATAAGGGGCATCCCTGTCGTACTCCTGTCTTCACCTCAAAGGTTAGGTTTCTCTGCCCAACACTACATGTAAAGTTGGCATAGAGGCTTTTTATGATTGACACTATGCAGCTTGGAATGCCATAAGCCCTCAGTATTTTCCATAAACTGTCCCTATGTATGCTGTCAAAAGCCTTTTCAAAATCAGCTAAATTAATGTACAGCTGTCTTTGCCATTCTGAGCACTGCTCTATAATGTTCCTGAGAGTGAATATATGATCCACACATCTTCTGTTCTTTCTAAATCCTGCTTGTTCTTTCCTCAGTTTGTAGTCTACTGCTTTTGAAATTCTCTGTATAATTATCCTGCCTAGTATTTTGCTGGGAACTGAGAGAAGAGTGATTCCTCTCCAATTATTGCAGTCTGCAAGATCTCCCTTCTTGGGCAATTTGACAATTGTTCCTTTGTTCCACTCTGATGGTGTTGTCTCTGTTTTCCAGACTTGTGCAAATAGTGGTTCTAATACTTCTGCTGCTAGCTCAGGGTCTGTCTTAAATAGCTCTGCATTTAAGTAATCATGGCCAGGAGCTTTTCCGTTCTTTAACCCTTTGATTGCTGTGATGATTTCTTCTTTTCGTGGAGTGTCTGTATTTACATCTAGATCGTTTTCAGCCTCAGGAACATTCAACTGTGTCTCTGGTGGTTCCTTGTTCAGAGTTTCTCTGAAGTGTTCTGCCCATCTTGTTTCCTGTCCCTCTGCTGTCGTGATGAGATTTCCTTGCTTATCTCTTACTAATGTAATGTTGTTTGCACCTCGTTTTCCGCTGATGAATTTAGTTATTTTGTATACTGTGCTTTGTTAATTTCTCAGTGCTGCCTCTTCTGCCTGTCTTGCAAGATCGTCTAGGAAATTCCTTTTGTTGGCTCGGGTTTGGCGTTTAACTTCCTTGTCCAGCTGACTGTACTGTTTGCTATATAGTTGCTTTAACCTGGGGGACTTCGCTTCTGTTTTCTTTCTTTTCATTACCTTTCTCAGTGTTATGGTGTTTAATGTTTCTGGTGTTATCTAGTCTTGCTTCTTCCTTTCCTGGAATCCCAAGCATGATTTGCTGCTTTCCTTATATATTGTTGAAATGGTGATGAATTTCTGGTCTATATCATCAGTCAATGTCTTTTCCTGACTTTTGGCAAATTGATATCGTTTCTTTTATGTCAGCCGCAAAAGCTTTTCTGGTAACCATCCTTCGTACAGTACCCCAACTCTGGTTCATTCTTTGCATCTCGGCTTCCACAGTTCTCCGCCAAGTTGTTTTTGGTCTGCCTCTCTTTTGCTTTCCCTCGGGAGTCCATAGCATAGCTGTTCTTGTGATGGTATCAGAGTCCCTTCTGAGGATGTAGCCAACCCAACTACTGCGTGGTGGTTCATGAATGTATCCTTTTCACATGCTCAGGTTGCCAGCATTGTAAGAATCTTTAACACCACCAGCAAGTACAAACATGTAAAATTCAAAGTATAAGAAATATAGTACAACTCACCCTAGCAACTAGGAATCTTAGACTTCTTGCTTAGGTAAATAGTCATGGCAACTTGATATAGATGCCTAGATCACACGTAAGGGTATTTAGTTCTATTGAAAATCCCTCTGCGACTGGGTTAAGTTCTTTATAGTCCGGTTTCTGTATGAATAGCTTAGGGTTTCCTTGCTGTAGTATTCAGAAGTGTTCAACTAAGTCTGGTCCTGTTTAAAATGAGAATCTTTACTGCTATTGTTTCCTGGCTTCAGTCCGAGCTGTCTACTTGACGATTCGGGAAACGCAGTGCCATATGTCTAAAATATTCTACATTATATTTTATACTTCACCCATGCATTCTTGTTGTCTGCTACTTGGCAACTCCCAATCAGAGCGATTGTATATGACAACTCGATTTGCCAAACCAGTGGCATTCAAAGTACATGTTATGATAGAATAGTGCTTATGGAATTTCCTGTGTGACTCATACGTTTGAGAATTTAAATAGCCACTTTCCATATATGGAATTGTTTACTTATATCACACTTCCTTCTCACTCTTCAAAATGTCTTCCAAGATTGTGTTTATCGATAATCACCTATCCCAAGTAATTTGGAAGTCTGATTACTTAGTCTATCAGACTCTACCAATCTCTTGTATCACATGACCTGTCACAAGACTGCCTGTCTAGACAAATCATGGTCTGTACAATTAAACCCGTATTGCAAGTCCATTCTACTGTTGGATCGGAAGTGATTGCACAATCTTTAACAAACACTTTTTGCTCGCATTTACCTGGAGTCAATGCGGTATTATCACGTTTAGTGATTCACTTAATCTCTCAGGGATGGGCGATTGTCTGGCCCTGTCATGCATCGAAGCGTGAACAATGATAGTAGGAAAAAAGGGTAAGAATCCTGAGTAGTGGATGGGCACGAAATTATGTGGTAAAATGTAGAAATAAATAGGAAGTGTAGGAGAGAAAGAAAGGCATGAAAGGACACAATCAAAATGTCGTCACAGTATGTAGGTTTCTAATTTTTACAGTCAGGGCAGCAGTCCTTTTGACAATAGTAAAATGTATTTAAAACTAGAATGGACATTAGCAAAATTAAGCTGAAAAAAAAACACCTTAATTAATACACATAATTTCTAGGTTTATTTTGACAAATACTGCAGAGCACCATTTAGCATCTGTTTCTATCCAACATTGCCTCAAGTTCATGCTGCAAACCGGCAAGACCACTGTCATAGTTACAGTAGGCCTGCTCAACATTTTTCTTGTGTTCCAGCTGTAATTTCTTGATAACTTTACAAATTCCTTTGTCCACACCACAGTGAAAGTAATCATTTTTGTCTGGTGTGGAAAGAGCTGATTTAGCTTCCTTCTGATGTCGCAGAGTCTCCACCCTTTCCATAAAGCTAACAGCTTTCATTGTTTCTGACCGAATTTTAATGACTGTGTCAGGTTCTTTTTGCTCTCTGCGTGTCCCAAAGTATTTTGGGTTCTTGTCAACAGCTGAATATATATTTGTAGGTCATCATGAGTTCGCTCTCTCAGTTCCTCTTGCATGTCTTCTACCACTTTGAGCATACTGGAATCCTCACACACAGACTACATTTTTTGTTTGTGGGGAGCTGCCTTTTCTGACTCATTATTTGTGTCCTGCGGAATGATTTATACTTCCTCTATGGTCAATAAGAATAATTCACCGGAATTTGTACTTGGTGTTAGGCCCATATTTTCTTGACCATCTATTTATTATATTAAAACATTATTATATTAAAACATCATTTATAATATTATGACAAGGGATGCTGTGGTCAGCATGACGCCGGCCGCATTAACCTTCCCAGAGTCGCTCTGGTACCCATTTCGTGAGGCTGGGTCGACTCCTGAGCTGTTTGTGGTCTAAAAAATCCCACCTCAACTGGGGATTGAACCATAGATCCCTGAGCTAGGAAGCCAGTGCACTAACCACTATGCTACCGCGGCTTCGCATCTTTAGAACTTGCAATTATACAGGGTGGTCATAAAGTCTTTCCCTGATTTCAAAAATTAAAAAAAAAAGTATTCTGTGCAGAGACACTTGGTTTTTTGGAAATTATTCCAGAACTAAAACAGTTTTTTTAATGCTGTTTGTAGATTTCAACATTTGCGCCGTTTGTTGTATGGATATGTCTAAACGCTTTTCAATTTCTCGCCATGTGTTTGATAACATCTCCTCAGTCACCGTCGCAAGCACTTGTGTTATCCTTGCCTTCAAAGTGTCAATATCTGAAATTGGTGAACTGTACACTTTGTCCTTAGTGTAACCCCACAGAAAAAAGTCTAAAGGTGTAATATCTGGCGAACGGGGAGGCCATGGTATGGGCCCATCCCTTCCAATCCAGCGTTTTGGAAACATGGTATTCAAGTACTAGCGAACAGCTAAGCCCCAGTGCGGTGGTGCGCCGTCTTGTTGAAAAATTACAAACGGCTGAAACTCTTGTAATTGAGGTTCAACATAAAGTTGCAACATGTCGAGGTAAACGTTTGATGAAATGGTGGGCTCAGCAAAAAAAAAAAAAGGTCCGATAACTTTATTGTGCAACAAAGCACACCACACATTCACTTTAGGATTGTCCCTCTCGTGCTCTAACACAACACATGGGTTCTCTGACCCCCAAATACGGACATTAATGCTCGTTTGTGCAATTTCCAAAAAACCCAATGTTTCTGCGCATACGTTTTTTGCAAAAAAATTAAAATCAGGGAAAGACTTTATGACCACCCTGTACTTTCTTTCCTTTTTAGTTCCGTGTGAGACCAACACTGCAGCTGGTTGCCTTATGGGAAGCCTGCATCAAAGCATTGATATACTCTTGCAGCAGTTGTTTCTGCAGCAATTTTGCCAGTCCCATATTAGTTGCCTCTTACAACATGCCTGAGGTGGCAGTAGTCCTATTATATCTTTGGCCCATCAGAGACCTCTAGTAATACACTGGCCCATACATTGTTCCGTTAATGACACCGAATTATTTCTGTTCACATCTTTTTTCTTTTTAATGACATGATTGTTTTAATATTATATAAATAATATGTTTTAAGATTTTAAATAATACAATTTAATATTATTAATAATGTTTTATTAATTATATATGAATATTATACGTTTGAATATTATAAATAATGTTTTATTGTAATAAATAATATGTTTGAATATTATAAATAATATTAAATCTCACTGAAGTACTGCAAGCGGGCACCTTAATAACCAGAGCAGTAACGGCAATGAATAGTTCATATGTGCATTTAAATACAGGTTGGCAAATGGTAGTATGGAGGTAAGAATCCTTTGCATAATGTTTTTTTAAAATCTGAAAGCGTGCAGTTGTATATTATATATAATGGTATTTTATATTTTAAAAATAATCAGTGGAAAAAGCATTAACGAAATGCCATGTAATTGCATATACTCATTAATGTTGTTTTTTAGTTTTGAAAGTGATCAGGAGTATTTTACATCCCTTGAAAAGCGTGAGGCATAAGTTAAAATTCTTTTTTTCAAAACAAATTATATCCCTTGGAAGAAGAAAAAAAGAAGAGGCAATAATTACAATTCTTTTTCAAAACTTCACGAATATTTAAAGTAACTTCGCGCTCAGAATCAACAAAATGAGTTTCATGCAAGTTCTGGAGTCTTCTAAGTGTGCTGTCTGTACTGAAAAGTTTATTCTTTCCACGTCATTGTTTTGACAGGTATATTTGCTTGTTTTGTAATAATGATTGGGACCCCAAGATGCAGCAATAGTGAATGCAGTCAGCGACCCATAGCTGTACTGCTTTCATCAGGACCAGCGAACCAGAGCTGGTCAAGACCGCACTCCACCTCCACATGGTGGTCCTGGAAACAGTATGCAGCAGTACTATATGGCAGCAACCAGCAGTTTTGATAGCATGTTTAATTAAACTGAATTGTATCTTGTACTAGTCAAACCCTTCATTTATTAGTGGTTGTAATATATAGAGTACATTTAAGAGTTCATATAATTACAGGGTCATTAAAAAATTGTTTTTGGGTTGTTTCTGCCACCATTAAACCTGTATGCAATAGTTTGTAAGAGTCCATTGATACTGTTTGTGTGATATTCATGAATTTGCTTTTAAGTACTTAAAAATGCATATACTTGTGTGATTGGTTTTAAAATAGTCATTTCTTATTGCTTATACAATGTGTGGTTTTAAAATAGCCATTTCTTAATGCTTATAAAATATGTGAATTAAATCTGCCATAGTAATGTATGAATGTTTGGTTTTATCCTTTTGTTTGATGCAGACAATTTGAAAGTCTCATTGGTGAGGTGATGATGGTGGATGTATTGATGTTGTCTTTTGAAGTATGTTATTTTTCACCAAACAGAACTTCAGTTCAGAGCATTTTTTCCTCACTGTATTTCATTTATCTGGGGAGACAAAGATGAAATAGGAATGCTGATCCCTCAGACATGTCTTAAGAAGCAGTTACATGGGGCTGGTGGCTTTGTCATGTAAAACAAAATGCTACACTGTTGTAGGAGCACATGAATGGTACAGGCAAGCTGGAGTGGTTGCTGTATGCTCCATAGCGGGGGGGGGGGGGGGGGGGAAAGAAGGATATGTACATTATGTAATTTGCTTACATCAGCCAGACATGCCCTCTCTGGAAGAGATCAGTGGGGGAGTCAAAGAGAACCTGAGCAAGAAAGGTTGAAAAGGAAGCCCAAACTTTTGGAAGCTCACAAGAGAAGAATGCAGCCAGTTATGAAAGTCTGTAACATCTTGGTTATCATTTTTTCTTGTTGTCCATGTTTCAGAGCACAGAGATTATTATGTAACTGTTATAATACCATGCTAATCTGTAGCAAAACCACAATTCAGAAACAGTACAGCTGAAGATGCGTCCATAAACATGCACAATCCCCACCAACTATGGTGCTGCAATCATGATATCAACATGTTTTTTAGTGGGGAAGAGGAAACAGAAGGAGGTTTGTTATTAGAACTATATTTTACTGGTGTTATATTTTATTAGTAGTAGGATATTACAAGCAAGTAACCCACCAAAACAATGAAGGAAATAATTATGTTGTGCACTTTTTAGTGCATGTCCTGATACTACTTACTTAGTATTCCTCTTCTACTGTGAGGTGTAGAGGTTTGGAAGAGAAAGCACCATTCTATTCTATTGGCTGTCTTCCTCCTGGCCTGGTTCCATTCAAAGATTCCTCGGTCCTTCAAAGATTGTCTAATGTTATCCTCCCAGTAGACTCTGGGTCGTCCTGGATCTCTGGCTCTTAGTTTCCCATGTTTGTTGTGGTAGCCGATCTTCTGCCATTCTGCAGACATGGCCAAACCATCTTAGTTGGTACTGTTCTACTTGGGTTTCCAGAGGTAGGGTTTTTAGGCCAGAATGTATCGTCTGGTTGTGGCTTTCTTGTTACATCAATCACCTTCCTCAGATACTTCATTTCTGTCTGGCTTTTGTGGGTTCTAGTCATTGCCCATGACTTGCATTCATACGTCAAGACTGAGACATAGGTGGAGTGGTATACAGCTATCTTCGTCTTCTTGCCAACTTCTCTTTTGCGGAGGAAACCTCGATTTATGGCCTGAAACAGTCTCCCAGCTGCGGCTCTTCAGGTAGCCAACTTTTCTTTGATGCCTCCTTTCCTGTCCATGACAGTGGTTGACTTGCTCAAGGACCTCTCCTCCCAGCTTAATCTGATGCTTTCTTTCCTCTCGTGATATCACCATGGTTTTTGTGTTGAGCTGCTGATGACCATCCCTCTCTTCTCCAGTTCTTCCTTTCAGACTTGCAGGTTGGATTGAAGATGTGCCTCTGATTTAGCAATCAGGGCAACATCATCAGCAAATTCCAGCTCTGAAATACAGACCTGTCTCATCTTCCAGTATCCCAATGAATACTTTCTTGTCCTCTTCCCACATGCCTTGATGACATTGGCTATGAGGAGTATGAAAAGATAAGGTGACAGGATATCACCTTGTCTTATACCATTGGTGGTCCTGAACTCTTCTGACTTATGGTTTGCCGTCCTCACATAATTTCTGCAAGACTTGTAGAAGCTCTGTATAGCATGAATCAGAGGTGCTGGAATGTTCTTCCTTGCCAAACAGTCCCAAAGTCTGCTCCAGGGACCTTGTCAAATGCCTTTTCCAGATCTAAGAAACAAAAATGCATCTCACTCTTATACTCAAGGGCCTTTCTTTTCATGTTGCATGTCCTGATGACGGCATTAATTCTCCTGAGATTATTTCATTCCTTTACATTCCATTTCAACTTCACTGGATCTTTGTAGTCAAATTTATCATGAGTTGTGGTCATCTCTCCATGAAAAAAACGTGTTAATATTTCTAACACACTGGACAAAGCATCATGAAAAGTGTGTTATTTTAATTAGTGTTCAGCTTAACTTTAACGGTGCACTGTGCACAGCATCTTTTCTGCATTTTCCTGGAAAAAAGTAGTGGGATAGGTTCAATGTTCATTTCAGGATGTTTTAGGATATAGGGGGATATTTCACAATCAAGGCTCAAGTTAGTTTAGTTTTCAAGATACAGAATGTGACCAACAGCATTGTGTTTACTAGGGCTGGGAAATAATGAGAGACCAACATCTACTGGCTAACCATTCATCCAACAGTCAGCATTGACATAATTAACGCCACAAGTAGTTCTAAGGGATCTCCCAGGAGACAAAGAAAGAATGACAACTGCTCCCTCAGGTATGTCAGAGCAGTGACTGGCATGAATCCAGCTAGCAGCCTCATCATTTACAGCAAACTGCAACAGCAACCACATCTGCAAGAGCACATGGATGCTTTGGTGCAGCTTTTCCTGCAAGGGGTGCAACTGCCAAGGTGGCTACATGCTCCACAAGAAGCGAAAAGGGAATGAATGAAGTGTACATTACCAGCATTATATACTGGGAACAGTAATTTTTTATAACATTTTGGAGAACGTTAACCACAGTCACAAAAAAGGTCTCGTATAAATAACATTGCATAGATAACTACAATCTCTTGGTAGCAACCAAGAGGACATGCACACCATTATAGCTGGCAGACACTGGAGTTGGGTTCACCACGTCCTCAGAAGAGACCCTGATGCCATCACAAGAACAGCTATGCTTGTGGACCCCTGAAGGAAACTGAAAGAGAGGCTGACCAAAAGCAACTTGGTTGAGAACTGTGCGAGGCAGTGATGCAAAGAATGAACCAGAGCTGGGTCATTTCACCAAGGATGGCCGCGGGCTGAGCAAAGTGGAAGCAGTTTGTTGCTGCCCTACAAGGCGCCACCAGGCGTGATGACCACTGACTGCTTTGACATTGTTCTCGACTTCTGAAATATCTTGTGACTACTCCCTCGAGGTAGAAGCATCATTATCCTTCTATTACAACTCTGCCAAGAGTAATCTTGAGTAAAGGTAGATAGATACCTTTGAAGATCCACAATAGGTCCTATTGGAACCAGTGTTCATTACTAGCCTGATTCTTTCAGCTGAGAGTTTTATAGCAGGACATCTTGTTTTTTAATTCCATTTTCTGCTTTTGATTTTCATAGATTGTTGAATTTCTTGTATTGATTAATTCTTTTTGGTTGTGTAGTTTCCTTTCTTTATTATTGCTCTTCATCTGTGTTAATATATATATTATGTGATTGCAGTGTCTATAGTCTATATGTCTTGTCCTTGTTGCCTGTTTGTAACTGGCTGGCGAAGGGTGAAACCCGAAGTGTCCCTTGTTTCCTGTGTACCGGTAATTTTGTAAAACTGATTCAATACCATTTTATTTGTTTATATATATATATATATAGCTTTTCAGAAGTAGTTAAAGTGTTACCCCTTCAGCATGGAAGGTCATGTACACTATTTGGGGTGCAGAAGGGATGCTTGTGGTTGAGATAATGCTAACTGGTCAAATTCTTAATTTAAGAATAATTTAAAGGGAGTCTGATCTCACATAAATGTTGCTCAACTCTTCATCAACATGACAACATATGAGCACAAACAAGTTTAAAATACAGGACGCAACCGCAAAACTCAGGTGCACTGTTCTTCCCCACCCACCTTAGAGACCACACCCTGCTCCCTTAGACTTTCACATCTTTGGAGTCCTTAGAGATGTGATCCATGGGAAAATGATTGGGAGTGATGACAAGGTTACTGAAAAGGTGGTTGCAAGTGCAGGTTTCAGACTGACACAAGAAGAGGATACATGCTCGTTATAGCAAATACACAGAGTTCCAAGGGCATACGTGCTCATTATAACAAATACAGGGAGTCCCAAAGTCAAGAGGATACATTCTCGTTATAACAAATACAGGCAGTTTCAAAGCCAGCACTCCATTTGTAGCTTGTTTGATTTCAGTTTTCGTCTTTTTCCTTGCAAATTATAAAAATTCAGCCCCAAAATTTTTTAAATTAGAGTCTGTGTTTCTACAAATTATGTTCAAAAAAGTCTGTACTAAATTACTAACAATTAAAAACAGAATGGTGTTGCAAAGCTTTTTTAGGCAAGCCTTGAATAATGACACTAATAATTCCAGTCTTATAAGTTTGTTCCTCAATGGAAGTAACATTTTCAATCCTGGTATACAATACATACAACATATCTTAAATACTGGTACAAATATGTAAATCATAACATTTTAAATTCTTGTACAACACTATACAATGTAACACGTTAAATCCTGGTGCAATTAATGTAAAAATAATGTAATAATATACCGACAATGTACCATTTAAAAAATAACTGCTTCGGCTTTCAGTCTTAAGCACTGTTAAAACAGCTGCTTGCATGGTAGTAGTGGCAGCCTATTAAGCGTAAGGTAATGGTACGCATAATGTGGATAAAGAAGAGAAACAGTGATGTGGTAGCATAAAAGGAATGGTACAGCCAAATTGTAGTGACCTGAAAGAAGGCAAAAGTGAAGATCTGTTACTGAATGGACAGGACAATTCATAACAGAACACCAGTCATCTATCTTTCACATAAAAATTAAACTGTCTTTATCATTTCTAAGGTTCCTAGCCGCAAACTTTTTATTCCTTCACTTTTCTTTGTTCCCAACTGTGTCACTCAACTTCTTTCCTCCAAGTTCTTTTTTTTTCGTACGCCCGTTATTACTCGAGGCGAAATCTCAGGTTAATGTCTAACCTGAGACTGATTTTACGTGAGTATCCCTTTTTTCTTGCACAGAGACAGGTGTCCCTCGCCATTCAGGCAGATACTCGCCAATTTTGGAGGTACCCATTAAAGCTGGGTCGGCTCAGAAGCCGCCAGTCCCTGGTCGACGACACTTTTTCATATGTCCTCGCCCGGGCTCGAGTTAATCCAGTCCAAATGTCCTCGCCCGGGTTTGATCCTGGGTCACCCGGTCGCCAGCACAGTGTGGTAACCACTACGCTAGCGCGGCTCCCCCCTCCAGGCTTTACCTGTGATCCTTGGAACCCTTGGTGTCCGTGAACATAACCTCAAATTTAAAATCTAATGCTTTTCCAAGGGATCCATAGTCTTCATCAGACAATCAAAGGGGCCCATAGCCTTCAAAAAAAAAAAAAAAAGGGTTAATAAATCCTACTCTAGCTGATTGAGCTACATTTTAACATTTTCTCATTTATTTTCAAAACACTTAAATATTTTCATAACTGGCATTTGTTTTTAAATTAAAACAACAATATAAAATATCGTAACTTACTAACAGACAAAGAAATAATAGGACAACTGGTCCCCACAGGCATACTGTACAAGACAGTTAATATGAGGTTGTGCAAGATGCTGACAATCTCAATATGTCAAACAGATTGCTACAAAAACCATCACTGCAAGAACACGTGAATGCTTGGTGCAGGCTTCCTACAAGGGGACTAGCTACCTTGGTGGCCCCATGCTCTCTAAGGGGCGGAAAGGAAATTAATGATGATGGTAACATGCGGCTATAAAGCTCCCAGGTCTACATGCAAAATGGAGTCTGAAATATGTTCCTCTTTGTAAACTAATGAGAACTGGAAATTCTCAGTCTGAAATTTTATTATTTGTATGTTCCAACATTTTCACCGTACGTGGTAATGATATGGCACCACTAGCTTCAGTACTCCCATCTATCATAGTTGCTAAGGAATTAACATAAGGCTGAACCGTATTTGGATACTTGGCCTCACTAGAGTTGGTGAATGTATCACTGAAACTTTTTTTAATCCGATGTCTGACATTTGCAACATGAACAGGATAACTGCTGTTATCACTGACTGACTTGAGATCTTTAGGAATGGAATCCAGGATTAGGTCTTGCAAGCTGTTAAAATTGTGTTTCTGTCTACAGTCTGGCAGTAAGTGCCGATGGTGACTGTGACAAGGTTGTTCATTATTTTGATCTAACGAGACATGATTCAAGCTGCTTTCTTCCTGCTGGTCTTGGTGGATTAGTTTGTGTCGGTTTAGCTTGGATAGCTCGCTAAATGATGCACAACAGATATCACACACATGTGGTCTGGCTTCATTATGAACAATCATATGAGTCTTTAGATTTGAGGACTGTGATGTGGCATACCCACAAATGTCACATTTGTATGGTTTTTCACCTGTGTGGCACCGCATGTGTGATTTCAAACTGTAGGACACAGCAAATGATGTACCACAGATCTCACATACATAAGGTTTCTCACCTGTGTGTGTACGCAGGTGATTTTTAAGCTTTGATGATTCCACAAAAGCGGAGGAACAGAAAGTGCATTTGAATGGCTTTTCTCCTGAATGTATTCTCAGGTGAACCGTCAGGTGTGATTTGTCTGCAAATCTTGCTCCACAGACTTCACAGCTGTACGGTCTCTCGCCTGTGTGAACCATTTTATGACGTTTCAGTTTGGCAGTTTCAGTAAACAAAGCCCCACATTTGTCACAAGAATATTTCTTTTCACCTGTATGAATCAGCAAATGAGCCTTAAGATTTGAGGAATGGGCAGATGCAAAATCACAAACATTACATTTATATGGTCTTTCCCCAGTGTGGATCTTCATGTGACTTCTCAAACTGGATGACACAGAAAATGAGCAACCACAAACTTCACAAACAAAGGGTTTTTCACCAGTATGTACTCGCCTGTGGTTTTTAAGTTTGGTGGATTCAGAAAAAGATGATTCACAGATATCACATTTAAATGGCTTTTCTCCAGAATGCACTCGGAGGTGCACGTTGAGATGAGATTTGTCTGCAAAAGCTGTTCCACACACTTTGCAGTTGAATGGCTTTTCGCCAGTGTGAGTTAGCTTGTGACGTTTCAATTTTGCAAGCCCATGAAAAGTTCTTCGACAAGTTTCACATTTCAACTGTTTATATTTTAAATGTTTTTTCACATGAGATTTGTGACGACAATGAACTGAAAGAGATCGGGTACATGTTCTAGAACTGAATGGCAATTTACAGTTAGAAGGGCTATTTTTGAGTGACTCTTCATCTCTCAGATGTTTGGAGTCTGAACACTGTTTCGAAACAGAATCTAATACAACATTAGAATCACTAGTGGCACTTCTTAGGTTGCTGGGATTGTTTTTCGTATGAGACACACAAGCTTCTAAATGGTACTCAAGACTGGCTCTTTGTTTGAATACCACTTTACAGATGGAGCACCTATGTTTACCACTGTCTGTATGCTGTTTCATGTGCCCTTTCAACAATTTTGTGCTTTCACATTGAAATCCACATACTGGGCAAGAGACTTGTTTATAGTTTTTCATAAGTCTGTAATTGACAATGTGCATAACGTTCCCATGACTTCTTAACCTGACTTCAGATTTGTTTGAATTTTGACTCAAGTTGAAGTTACTCCCCGTTAAACAAGCATTGTTTAATTTCATTTCACTGTTACAAAAAGGCTGTAACAAGGGAGATTCTTCTCTCACAATTTCTGATGCACTGCAACTATCACTTATGCTATCAAATGCTTTAAAACTGTCAGTCATGGTTTCACTGTCACACCTTTTTTGTTTTCTTGTTACAGAAGAAATATTTGGTATTGTTGGAGATGTCACTAATGCAGCTTGTTCACTCTGTGACTGACAACTGCTGCCACACATAAATACTGTTGATGCGGCAATCATTTCATTTTTACTTTTTTCCCCAGAGGTCATGAACACAGCGGTTTTCTTCTCTTTACGTTTTCCACTTTTCTTAAACTTCTTCAATTCACATTTAAATCTATGCTTGGATGCATCATCATCTAAGTCTGTTACATCAGGATTGATATGGGCAGATCCATCTTCTGTTTGCACCAATTTAGAAAATTTTATCTTTTGCTTTATGTGGTTGCCGTCAGCACCATTTTCATGGTTAAAGTTGCTGCCAGTAAGCTCATGATGCAAGGATAATGACTTAAACTTTTCAAATTTTAGTAGTATCACTGGTATAGAATGATCCTCAAATTTAGCTAAAAAGCTGTCAAAATTTCTCAACTCACTGGCTGACAATCCCAGATTATTCTCCAAACCACCGTTCCATATGTACGATTCCAGTTCCAAAAGAAACAAAGACTGTACAACAGACGTAGGCTTACTCTTCAGCAACAGCAGTTTAAAATGATTCCATGTTTCTCTGAAAAGATCCAGTTCAATATCTAAGGGGGCAGGTCCAAAGTTCATTGGCAATATTTGAGTGACATTGTCATCTACTGCATTTAAAGTGCCTAAACCATAAGTCTTTATTTTTGATAGCATGTTTGCTGGATCCTTGCACAGCATTGACATAATGGTTCTGTCCCTGTGATTCAAAATTAGATTCCAGTGTTATATTCAAACAACTGCCCAATCAAAACAAACCACCTCCAGCAAAAAACAATGTAGACAGTCATGGATTTTTCAGCAGTCTATACTGGGTCAGCAAGCACATCCTTTGAAAATCTGTAAAATAAGTCATCATAAGTTACTGAGAATGTGGGGGAGGAGGGCTGCTGCAGTAAGATTAAATATCATCATCATCACCCCCTTCAGCTTCCCAAGGAGCACAGACCTTCAACAAACTAATGCCAAGTCTTCCTGTCCTGTGCCATCAGCTCAATGTCTTTCCATTTCTTCTTCATTCCTTTCATGTCTGTCTTCGGTTCTCTTCCCCATGTATGCTTTGGTCTCCCTCTACCTCTCCTACCCTGGGGATTGGATTCCAGAACAAGGACTACCTTGTAATGCTAAAATTGCTTTGTTGAAATTTTTGTTGTGGCTTAAAATTTCTACAGGAAAGGGTATAGCTGGCATTTCTAAATATAATGAAGAAATAATTTTAAAATAAGGTTGTGGAAAAAGTAAGAAAAAGACAGGCACTTACAACTCCACCATGATCATAAGGCCATTATCGGGAGCAGGGCATATCTGCCTGCATAAAATGAGGACAATTTAAAAAAAAAAAAAGGATATAATTGTTCCTGTAAATTTCAGTCTGATATATATATATATATGAGGTAGCTTCAAACAGTTCCCAGAATTTGTGTATTGTATAGAAATAAGTAACAATACAATTATTTACACTACATTTCCTTCAAAATAGTTCCCTTCGGCAACTACACACTTTTGCCAACGTCCATACAGCTGTTGGAAACATTCCTGGAACCCATTCTTTGACATATAAGTAAATAAATTAAGGGGCTGCTGTAAAACTGGTAAGGAATATAAGTTTATAAATTAATAAAACGGTATTGAATCAGTTTTACAAATAACAGTTCACATGAGACAAGGGGCGTTTCGGGTATTACCCTTCGTCAGCCACAAACAGGTGACAAAGACTAGAATTACATATAGTAATAGGTATTACAAAATCATACGATGATAAGAAACATTATTCGGTATTTCTGTTAGGTTTTTCGATTTTCTTGTATTATCATTGTACTTTTTCCATCTGCTTGTATCGCTCATTTTGTATTGTTTCTTATCTTACCTTAAAACTGATTCAATACCATTCTTTGACACCTCTCTCAGCTGCTTTGTCGCATTGGTGATAACGTCCTCAGCATCCTTGAATCTATGCCCTTTCAGTGCCGATTTTAGGCGAGGGAACAAGAAAAAATCAGATGGTGCCAGGTCGGGAGAATATGGAGGATGTTCCAGTGCAGTCACATTGTGCGTTGCAAGGTATTGCTTCACCAGTAGGGATCGATGTGCTGGCGCATTCTCATGCAGCAGAACCCAACTGTTTGTTCTCCATTTTTCTGGCCGTTGTCTACTAATTGCATCTCTTAGACGATGGAGGATATCAACGTACATTTCCTTGTTAACTGTTTGGCCTTCAGGAATGAATTCATGGTAGACAATACCTTGGGAATAAAAAAAAACTTCCAACATAACTTTTCCTTTGCTCTTATCCAAATGAAATGTCTGGGGAGATGAGGGTGATTTCCATTCAGAGGACTGACATTTTGTCTGAGGATCGTACAAAAAACACCACATCTCGTCTCTTGTGATTATGTTGTTGAGAAAATTGCTACCTTGATCAGCCACAGTGATTAGATCTCCTGCTAGTGTCAATCTCTACACTAAGTCTTCTGTCAACATGAACAACGTTCTGAACACGCTCAATGTTTTCATTGTTTATCGAGGTAGGCAGTCATCTGCTACGTGGATCATCATCGACACTAACATGACCTTCACGGAAACGCTTGTGCCACTCAAAAACTTGCGATTTCTTCATTGCGGTATCACCATATGCTTTATTAAGCAAGGTTACTGTCTCTGAGGGTGACTTCTCAAGCAAAACACAAAATTTGACATTTGTACATTTGTTCAATCAAGGACATTTTCAACTCCGACGATGCTACGTGCACACCACACAAACAAACTTCTGTTCGAGAGTACATGTGAAGGTTACATCAGCCATTTCGTTTCCTCAAGGTCACTACCAACTTATAAAACTATAATCTCCATGACATAATCACTCATTCAAACATGAGTCAACTATTCCAGGAACTTTTTGAAGCTACCTCGTATATACATCATGCCTTAAGCACAGTGTTACTGCAACTTCTGCTATTTGAACATATTACTAAATATATATAATTTTACCTTGTTTTGGTGAGACATGCCCTGTTCAACCTAGTCGGTTATTTTAGGGCGCATGGCCAAATATAAAAGACCCTTAGGTCTCTATTACTAATCATTATGCAGAAAAAAAGTACACAGCTAATAATAATACGTGGTATTTTTGAGAACTTTCAGCGAAATTAAAATACAAAAAAAAAAAAAAAAAAAAAGAAACCTCTTTCTCCCCTCTTAATCATCCATTAAAAAAAAAATGATCTTACATCATTAAGGAGACCAGCTACTGTGGTGGCTACATAATCTGTAACAAGCAGAAAGGGAAATGTTGACTACTAGAAACAGAGTTGCCATAGAAACAGAAGTAAGCTATCAGATAATCAACAAAATAAGGCACTGACAATCAAGGTTCTATATACAGATCAGATCATATCATCAGCATTCGGTGGGTCAACGTTCAGCTGTAACGGATCTCAAATGTTTTGTATCCCTTGCCTTGATGTACACTCTTATGGGCCCTTCCCTTTTCATCTTTTGATGTTGCCTGTCTTCCTATTGCTTATTTGTCTTTGACTTTACCTTCTGTTATGACTTTCAACACAGTATTATGTCTTTTTATATGTTAAAAATAGTTTTTCTAATTTTGTACACATGAAAAGATAACAATTAGAACACTGGTAAATCCATCTCAAAATGAAGAAAAGGAAGGCAAATGAAAATATAAACTGTTCAAAATATCAGCGACTAGTAAGTGGTGTAATGTAACAGCCAACAATGTCTGGTGTGGCACTGAGTGATAGTAGTCAACAACCAACAGTAGCACTGAATTCTGATGAGGTAAATTCTAAGCAAAAAGGGACATGGTGATGGTTAAACACACAAAAATACGAAGAGGAGATTTTGCATTTGATACAAGAAAGTACTTATCTAATAAATAAAAAAACAACAACCATGAACTTACAGACCTTCATAAATGGGTTGCTTGCTTAGAAACATTCATTTATTTTCCTTTGTGCTCCTAATAGAGCATGGGCAGCTGGCCCTGCAGGAAGCCTGCACAAAGCAGTTGTATTCTCTTGCAGCAGAGGTTTCTATGGCAATGTGTTTTACATGAGAAGGTTGCCAGCCCCATTTTGCATAGAATACAATGGCTGAAACGGTACGACAAGGTCACCATCAAAATAAAGAGATGAAAAAAGGCAAGATGAGCTCTGATTGCATTGGGAAATACATGGAAATAAAAAGATGTCTAGTCCAACATAAAAATCTTTAATTCTAATGTCAAGGCAGTCATACAGAAGCATGGAGAACAACAAAAGCCAAGTAGTTACAGGCTTTAATAAATGGGTGCAAAGAATAGAACAACTGAGAGGGTCACCACCATGGAATTGATGACAAGAACCAGCCAAGTGCCAGCAGAATAAAAAATGAGAAGGCGATGGGAGGGACACACATTGATGAAACTTGTTGATAGCATTACCAAATAGTCCTTGTCTGGAATCCCCAAGGTCAGAGAGGTCATGGTAGATACAGAAAAAAAAAACACACAGAGAAGAAAACTGGAGACAGAAATGAAAATGATGAGGTGGACATGGATAAACCTTGACCTGGTGTCATGTGACAGGACTTGGCATAAGTCTGTTGAATGAATGAATGCATTTGATAAATCTATAAAAGATTGTCTGGAACAGATACAAATGGAGAACTATAAATGACAAAATTAATGCACTAAGGCAGGAACAGAGAGATGAATTATAAAGACAGCACAAATAATAAATATAGTAGTGCTACTAGTCAATAATGACGATCTTGCAAGACAGGCAGAAGAGGCAGCACTGAGAAATGAACAAAGCACAGTATACAAAATAACTAAATTCATCAGCGGAAAACGAGGTGCAAACAACATTACATTAGTAAGAGATAAGCAAGGAAATCTCATCACAACAGCAGAGGGACAGGAAACAAGATGGGCAGAGCACTTCAGAGAAACTCTGAACAAGGAACCACCAGAGACACAATTGAATGTTCCTGAGGCTGAAAACGATCTAGATGTAAATACAGACACTTCACGAAAAGAAGAAATCATCACAGCAATCAAAAGGTTAAAGAACGGAAAAGCTCCTGGCCATGATAACTTAAATGCAGAGCTATTTAAGACAGACCCTGAGCTAGCAGCAGAACTATTAGAACCACTACTTGCACAAGTCAGGAAAACAGGGACAACACCATCAGAGTGGAACAAAGGAATAATTGTCAAATTGCCCAAGAAGGGAGATCTTGCAGATTGCAATAATTGGAGAGGAATCACTCTTCTCTCAGTTCCCAGCAAAATACTAGGCAGAATAATTATACAGAGAATTTCAAAAGCAGTAGACCACAAACTGAGGAAAGAACAAGCAGGATTTAGAAAGAATAGAAGATGTGTAGATCATATATTCACTCTAAGGAACATTATAGAGCAGTGCTCAGAATGGCAAAGACAGCTGTACATTAATTTCGTTGATTTTGAAAAAGGCTTTTGACAGCATACATAGGGACAGTTTATGGAAAATACTGAGGGCTTATGGAATTCCAACTGCATAGTGTCAATCATAAAAAGCCTCTATGCCAACTTTACGTGTAGTGTTGGGCAGAGCAACCTAACCTTTGAGGTGAAGACAGGAGTACGACAGGGATGCCCCTTATCAACCACTCTATTTTTAACAGTCATAGATTGGGTGATGCGCCAGACAACAGAGGGCAGTCCAAGAGGAATAAGATGGACTACATTTTCTACACTGGAAGATCTGGAATATGCAGATGACTGCACTACTAGCACATTCACATCAACACATCCATGTACTACGATGCCTCTCTGCTTAGCTGTCAGTGCTTTCTGAGGTCGGTCTCGGTACCAACAATCTTATGTGTGTCCGTCAATGGCTGCATGAATCTTATTTGTGCTCTTCATTGGCATTTCTTCATTGTCCACATCAGGGCACAGTTGACAAACTCTGCCGCTGTATGCCCAGGCTCTTTACCTCAGTAGCTAGCGAGTACATGATGATGAATGATTATAATACTCACACACAACGAGCGTCGACACAACGCCAAGCAGATCTTCTATATAACTAGAGAACGCCACAGTCAACTTGAAATGGTGTTTATTTACAATGTGTGGATCGCTGCTGTTGCCCGGACCTCCAACAATCATGATCCGTCACCCTTCCTTCTTCTACACTCGTTCAGCATTCAAAATTACATTCAATATCATAATATCAAATCATCTACGGTTGTTCAAATGTTGTTTGTATCTACCTCCTTTTCTTCTTTCTAAACAAATCCTTGTCTATTGATAAATGTCACTGTGTGTTCAGGTTATCAATGTGATACCGGACGCCTCCGGGATTGTTCCTTGCCCTTTTATAGATGAAGAACAGGACTACTGTATAGATGTAAATAATTTCACTCTGCATACCCTTTTTCTTACTCGCTTCACCGTTCTTCCTTCCTAGTCAAGAATTTATACTTCCAAATATGTTGGGTTAATCACCACCCAATCTAGTCTCATTGTCTGAGAATTTTCACAACACATTCTACTTGCCTTCAACATGGCTGCTCTTGTCTCTCTAGCGTATATGTGCCCTGCACTGCCTAACTCATGCTTCTGACTGTCGCTGAAAAGCGTGCTTCACTGAATTTTCGTTCAACTCATTTTCGATTCCCCGTCTCATGCACATTCTTATTCATGCATCCCCTTTTTCTACTCTATCTAGACTTTCCTATATCTGATTCTCATTATTCGTTCCCTTATCTGCCACACAAGCAAGAGTCTAAGTTCGTTCTTCCTTCTTCTTCTTCCTCGTTTGTCCTGAAAAGGACATTGGTTGCGTTGTGTCGCCGTTTACAGCGAAGATGCGATATTTGCGCCTTTCGGCCCTACACACCCAACTTCCGCACGGCATTTTTGGGGACAGGGTTTGCCATCCCACTTCGATCTCTATTCTCTCAGCCAGTCTGGAGTGATGCAGCCTGTTTCCAGGTCCACCACTTCCAATTGCTTATTCATTGTCCATGTTTTTACACCATACAGTAGTGAAGAATATATATCATTTTATGATTCTCAGTTTTAATTTGTGAGTTAACTGTTTGGATGTCAGTATATGTATCATGTTGTTGTATGTAGCTTTGGCCATTGCTATTCTCTTCTTGATTTCTGTTTCACATCTGCCATCTTTTGTTATTTTATGACCAAGATATGAGAATCTCTTGACTTGTTCCAGGATTTTCCCATTTATGCTTATCTTTAACTTGTGATGTTCACTTGCTTCACTAGTTCTTGTAAACCCTGTTCACTTTCAGCTAACAATACGGTATCATCTGCATATTTAAAGTTGTTTATTGACCTTCCACTTATTTTCAGTCCTGACCTGTATGTTTGAAAAATTTTTTCTGTGTGTAGACTAGATTAAATAGGCACGGGGACAGCAGACAACCTTGTCTGACACGTCTTTTTATGTCGATGTATGATGAATAATTCCTTCCAGATCTTACTGTAGCAGTTACTGAGTATTCTTATGTCTTTTCCGAATAAATCACTAGCTCGGGCGTTGGCGTAGCTGGCGAGTCCTTTTTAGGGCTTTATGCTAGCAGATAGATAATGTTGGTCCTTTTCAGGACTAAGTATCTTCTTCTTCTTCCTCGTTCGCCCTGAAAAGGACGGTGGTTGCGTTGTGCCTGTTTACGCCGTAGCTGTGACTGTTTCCAGGACCACCACGTGGAGGTGGAGTACGGTCTTGGTCAGCTCTGGTTCGCTGACCCTGATGCAAGCCGTCAAGCTATGGGTCGCTGACTGCATTCTCTATTGCTGCATCTTTTGGTCCCGGACTTAGTATCTACCAACGCTGATCGGGTTCTCAGTCAACAGAGTTGACTTTTTTTTGTATGGTAAATGCGCTCTGATACAGCCAAATAGGCTGAAAGGACGCGCCTCGCCAGAAGGAATGCAAAAACCGAACCAAAAAAGAAGACCGTTACTGTATGATTCTGAGCAGTATTTTAATTTCATCACTCATCTGATTGCCTGACCAACAAACAACCTAGAAATGAAAATTTTTAGTTACTTTTCAAATAATTTTGTTGTGTCGGCTTTTAAAGCCGAGCCAAAAATTAATTACCAAATGGCTTTGTGCCTGTGGTTGTCCTTTAGTACTGGTTAAAACTGTAAGCTGAAAGACTAATTCTAATACTAGAACCTAAGACTGGCTGATAAAATTTAACTGGCTAAAATGTGTATGTCTTTTTTTCTCAACTAAAGCAAAATATTTAAATTTTTCCCTTTAAGCAATACATAATGTTTATTTTTCATTTAAACGTGTTTAATTATTACTTAAGAAATGATCAATTTTTACAAGATTTATAATATAAATGTAATAACATTTTTTGTTACTTTTATTTCCCTTGTTTAATTAATACTTTTTCTTTTTACTTCCCTTGACAATACTAACGGGCTCAAAGTCTTTGTTATCTCCCA